>LPNX011199154.1:1035716-1182558 GCA_001517045.1 Pseudotsuga menziesii
GAGAGTCCACTAGAAGAACTACTTGAAGTTCCTCCTTCCAAAAGGAGACCTGCTTGGTACCGAGAAACGGTACAAGAAGCCGAGAAGCATAAAGCTCCTCCAGGTACTTTCAGAGAAAGCATAAAACCACAGAAGTACTCCAGTCTTATGAGTCAACTTATCAGTTCAGAACCTTCATCGTACGAAGAAGCAGCAAGTAAACAGGTATGGATTGATGCCATGATTGAAGAGTATAAGTCAATCATGAAGAATGATGTTTGGAAAGTTGTTCCCAGACCTACAGGAAAGTCAGTAGTGACTTCCAGATGGCATTATAAGATCAAGCATGCTGCAGATGGCAGTGTGGAGAAATATAAAGCTAGATTCGTAGCTCGTGGCTTCACTCAAAAAGAAGGCATTGACTATGACGAGACATTTGCACATGTTGCCAGGTACACTACCATCAGAACTATCATCTCACTTGCTGCAGTATTCAGATGGATGTAAAGACAGCATTTCTCAATGGTAAGATTGAGGAAGAGGTTTATATTGAACAACCTAAAGGCTTTGTTACTCATGGAAAGAAGACCCATGTATGTAAACTGAAGAAAGCCTTGTATGGACTAAAACAGGCTCCGAGAGTCTGGTATGCCAGGATGGATGGATTTCTCCATAGCGTAGGGTTCTCCAAAAGTACAGCTGATTCTAACTTGTACTTTAAAGTTGTTCATAATCATGTCTTGATACTTGTTCTATATGTAGATGACTTGTTTCTTACAGGTGACGAACAATTGATTGACCAATGTAAGAGGGAACTTACCTCTGAATTCGAGATGAAAGATCTCGGGATGATGCATTACTTCCTTGGCTTAGAAGTCTGGCAAAAGCCAAGTGAGATCTTCCTAACACAAGGAAAGTATGCAATGGATATCTTGCAGAGATTTGGGATGCAGGACTGCAAGTCCATGAGCGTACCAATGACTACCAACTTGACAAAGTTGTAGGACTCAGCCTCTAGTTCACAAAATGTGGACTCTACTCTATATAGACAGCTCATTGGTTCCTTGATGTATCTCGTGCATACGAGACCAGACATCTGCTACACAGTGAATGCACTAAGTCAGTTCATGTCAGATCCAAAGCACATACACTTGGTAGCCGCCAAACATGTACTCAGATATGTGCGAGTAACTATCACTTATGGGCTCAGGTATACTTCCAGCAGTGGAGTATTGTTATCTGGATATTCAGATTCAGATAGGGCTGGCAGTGCAGTCGACCGAAAAAGTACCTCTGGTTATTGCTTCAGTATGGGATCAGCAATGATCTCTTGGTCCAGCAGGAAGCAGGGTTCCATAGCTCAAAGTACAGCTGAGGCAGAGTATATTGCTGCAAGCGATGCCTGCAAGAAAGCAGTTTGGCTCAGAAAGTTGTTATCTGATCTGTTCGAGGGAAAGCTTGACTCAACGATCATCCATTGCGATAATCAGAGTTGCATAAAGCTTTCTGAGAATCCAGTGTTTCATGATAGATCTAAACACATTGAAATGAGGTATCATTTCATCAGAGACCTAGTGCAGAGAGGTGCTCTGAAGTTGCAGTACATTCGTACAGATGAACAGATTGCAAATATCTTGACCAAGCCTCTAACAGCATCAAAGTTCGTGTACTTTCGTGACAAGCTTGGTATGGCAGAGAATGCCTCTCTCGCTGAGAGGGAGTGTTGATTTTTTTGAGCAACATCGAGAGCCCTTCTCTTCGGAGAATGGGACCACCTGGTCCGGGACCACGGTGAAGACTCAACCCAGTGTTGAGTGACCATTCTGTTGAATGGTAGATATCTGGTCTGGGACCATGACATAAACCCAGATCTGCCCTGGGTAGACTCAACCTTGTGTTGAGTAGACATCTGGTCCAGGACCACGATGTAGACCAGTCTGGGACTGGTAGACTCAGCTTAGTTCTGAGTAGCCATTCTCTAGGAGAATGAAGACACTATAAGCCCTAGACTGGGTCCGGGCATGTGTGTGGCACTTTGACACTTGATCTATGGGCTTGGTGTGCTTCTCCAAGGATTAGCTACCCTTGGTTAAGTTACCCTGGTACCAGATCTAGGTGTCACACAGTGTGTGAGATAAAAGCATTAATAACTCTCTTGGTTTATGATGATGTACTTTTGAAATAAAAAATAAAAGTACCCTTTTTGGTAAAAGGTACCATAGGTAATGACCACAAGGGCACTTGGTAAAAGGCCAAAGTCAAAAGTCAAAGAAGAAAAATAAAAGTACCATTTTTGGTAAAAGGTACCACAGGTAATGACCACAGGGGCACTTGGTAAAAGGCCAAAGTCAAAAGTCAAATAAAAATAAATAAAAGTATTTTTTTTTTGGTAAAAGTGAAAGTGAAATTAGGGAAAGAATAAAAATATTATTATTTTTATTTTTCCTAATCTTGTCCACTTAGAGGTGAACAAAGGCTATAAAAGAAGATCAAGCCTTCTCATTTGTTACACACACTTTTGCTCTCACAGGAGAAGAAGACTGTCTTATGTTCAAACCCTCAGCTAGGGTTTTATCAGCAAAGTCCATCTTCAGCATTTTTGCACAGCTATCTTCAGCATTCCATTTCTTGGGCAGATTTCAGCAGACTGAATTTTTTGGGCATATTTCAGCAGACTGAATTTTTTGGGCTTATTTCAGCAGTCTGATATTTTCAGGCAATTTTCAGCAGTCTGATATTTTCAGACAGTTTTCAGCAGGCTGATTTTTTTGGGCAAATTTCAGCAGTCTGACATTTTTGAGCAGTTTTCAGCAGGCTGATTTTTTTTTGGGCATTTTCAGACAGTCTGATATTTTCAGACAGTTTTCAGCAGGCTGATTTTTTTGGGCAGATTTCAGCAGTCTGATATTTTCAGACAGTTTTCAGCAGGCTGACATTCTTTAGCAGTTTTCAGCAGGCTGATTTTTTTAGCAGTTTTCAGCAGTCTGATATTTTCAGGCAAGAGAGAGAAAATCTCAGTTTTTCTGAGAAAGCCCTAAATTGGTAATTTTCTGTAATTCTGAAAATTGTGGGTAAAATTATCAGTCTAATTTTTTACTGATGAATTTTACAGTTACTGTGGTCAAAATCCAGATCTGGATTTGAGGAACTTTTTGAAGAATTTCTTAAGCCATCTCATTTACGAGATGAGCTATTAATGCTTTTGGGGTTTTTGTCCTTTGAAGGTTTCCCCAGTAAAAAATATTGTGTCCATGTGTGCTGATGTGATGAATGTGTTTTTTACTGCACTGCTGATCTATTTATGTTTATCTACAAATTTTTAAAGTTTATGCTAATGCTGAAAATTCAACAGTGGTCAGTTAAATGTCCAACCTGGGATGTGTAAGGGTGGCTTCATAAGTCTTCAAATTCCAAGTTTGAGTAGCATTGTTAAATATTACTCCATTATGTTTCCATCAATCCAACAAGATTAAATTAAAGAGTATCTTTCATTTTGCTTTTAGAAATACCTTAAAACTGGCAAGAAACATTACATACCTATAGATTAAACATAAAATAAATCAATATACAAAATCGTAAACATATATTTCTTCAAATAATAATAAAGTAATATTTTTTCCTTTGGATATTTGAAAATATTAAATAATAAAATTATATATATAATACATGAAATAATTACAAAGACTATTTTTCTACCTAATCTTCTCATCGGGCCTCCTTTCCAACGTTTGAAAGATTTCGTTTATGCCCTGGTTTTTGCAATCAAGTCTTTCTTTACGTTTACACAGCTATGACAATTTGGCCTCCAATGTATGATCTCATTAACCTATTTATGTGTATGTGCATTTTAGACTTTAGAATTCATAATGATATGATGATGTGAAAATGTTATGACAATGGTCATGCATTTTTTCAATATGTACTATGTACTACTAACGTTTCACTTGAATATCAAAGAATCATGGTTCGTGAATATTCAAGGAGAAGACAAGTTGATGGTGACTGAATAGCTTTGACAGTGAAGCACACAATACATATGAAATTCTCGATAGTGCTTTTAATAAAGATTGAATAGATTGAGCATACCAAAACTAGATGAAAGTCACGTATATTTCCTAGCCAAAGTCGGCTTTTAAAAAGTCGCTTGATGGCGAAAGTGAAAAATATTGCATGCCTAGGCTCCAACACTTGGAATTGTACCACACAACTATTGGAAGAGTTATCATTTGGCGATGGTGTTTGCCCCAACCTTCAACGCCTCCTCGTCTACTCTTGTAACCTCATCTACTCTTGTAATCATCTGTTGGGACATGGAACATTGCCAAATGCATTCGTAAAACAAAAATTGATTGATTGTCGTCAATTGAGGAAAATAGAAGGGCTATACAATCTTACAAAACTTCAAGAGCTAGAAATTAAAGATTGCATAGAGGTGGAGGAGCTGTCGGGTTTTGATACCTTAGCATCATTAGAGTTTTTGCAAGCACATAAATGCATTAAACTGAAGAGTATACAGGGATCAACAAAGCTTATAAATCTTTGAAGTATAAGAGTTAGTGTTTTCTCTGACTTGGAATAGTTGCGGGGCTTTGATGATTTGAGGTCGTTGGAGATACTTGAAGTTGAGGTATATAATTGCGTGAAACTAAAGTTCATACTGGGGTTGGCGAGGCTAACAAACCTTTGAAAACTATAGGTTTTTTACTCCTTTGACTTAGAAGACCTGTCGGGTGTTGAACATTTGAGGTCTTTGATTTCAAGGAAGAACTTACTCAAACAAAAAGGGAGAGGGAAAGGCAAAATGCATTCATTGTGATCATTTCCAAGAGAGAATTTTTGGAGTGAAGAGAAGAGAAGAGAGAAAGTTGAATTGGGAGAGAAGAAGACAAACCCTAGTTCAGAAAGAGAGAATGGTCATGCATTTTTTTTAGTATGTACTATGTACTACTAACGTTTTGCTTGAATATCAAAGAATCATGGTTGGTGAATATCCATGGAAAAGATAAGTTGGTGGTGACTGAATAGCTTTGACAGTGAAGCACACAATACATATGAAATTCTTGATAATGCTTTTAATAAAGATTTAATAGATTGAGCATACCAAAACTAGATGACAGTCACGTATATTTCCTAGCCAAAGTCTGCTTTTAAAAAGTCACTTGATGGCGAAAGTGAAAAATATTGCATGCCTAGGCTCCAACACTTGGAATTGTACCAGACAACTATTGGAAGAGTTATCATTTGGCGATGGTGTTTGCCCCAACCTTCAACGCCTCCTCGTCTACTCTTGTAATCATTTGTTGGGACATGGAACATTGCCAAATGCATTCGTAGAACAAAAATTGATTGATTGGCATCAATTGAGCAACATAGAAGGGCTATGCAGTCTTACAAAACTTCAAGAGCTAGAAATTAAAGATTGCATAGCGATGGAGGAGCTGTCGGGTTTTGATACCTTAGCATCATTAGAGTTTTTGCAAGCACATAAATGCGTTAAACTGAAGAGTATACAGGGATCGACAGAGCTTATAAATCTTTGAAGTATAAGAGTTAGTGTTTTCTCTGACTTGGAAGAGTTGCGGGGCTTTGATGATTTGAGGTCGTTGGAGATACTTGAAGTTGAGGTATATAATTGCGTGAAACTAAAGTTCATACTGGGGTTGGTGACGCTGACAAACCTTTGAAAACTATACGTTTTTTACTCCTTTGACTTAGAAGACCTGTCGAGTGTTGCAAATTTGAGGTCTTTGGAGGGGCTTCATGTGTCTAGATGTGTGAAGCTTAAGAGCATACGGGGATTGATTGAGCTTACAAAGCTTAGAACACTGTATGTTGATGATTTCTCTCACTTTGGAAGGCTCCCCAAGAGATTATTGTGTGAGAGATAGAGAAACTGAAGTTTAAAAAGCTTTCCTAAAGACTTGGGAATCGAACCCGACATCATGTTATTGTCTAGGTAGAGATCCTTAAGGCTTGAGAGCTTACCCCATGAAGAAGGAATGGGGTTGTCGATCATGTTTCTCGTCATCGTGATGCGCTGCAGATTGACCAGACCTCCCATACTAATTGGCGGAGCTCCACTCAATTCATTCTCCTCAAGAAGAAGAAATGCCAGAGACGTGATATCCGCTATTGACGACGGGATGTTGCCGATGAGATTGTTTGAATAAGGGTACAGGATGGACACATTTGTTAACATACCGACAGAATTACGTATGCTTCCCATGAGCCTATTCTCAGACATATCCAACGTCTGCAGTGAACGCAATTGCCCAATAGACGAAGGAATGGAGCCGCTGAGAAGGTTGCCATGGATATCGAGAGTAGTGAGCTTGCCGAGAGGGATTATAGAGGTGGGAACAGGACCCGTCAACCTGTTGTTGAAGAGATCCAAAACACTCAAATACTTGAGACTTTCAAAAATATCCAGAATACTTTCGCTTGGAAATTTCCTAGAGACAGAGGAATCAAACTGCTGAGATTGTTACTGTCAAGAACGAGCTGCTTCAACCATTGGAGCTTCCCGAGTGACGAAGGAATGGAGCCCGTCATTTGTTTCAAGTCCTCCAGGTTCAAGATTTCCAAAAACTCGAGATCTCCCAAGGATCCCAACAGTGTGCCCTTCATATAGACACCGAATATGGAGTCATCTTGGGTGTAAAGCCCGAGCAGCAGGGGTCCACAACATGTCCAGTTTGATTATTGTAGGATACTCCTTCCCATTGGCAGCAGTTGGAGACGTTCCATGAGCACAAACACGTTCCATGAGCGCAAACACCTAGACTAGTCATCGATAATCCAAGCCTTGAAGTGCAACAGCGCCTTCCGATCTCCTCGCCCACACTGGGGCGACCCAGAATGTCATGTTCCTAAAAGTGACATGCATGCAAACCCTAAAAGCTATATAAGAAGGTTAGTTGAACCAAAAGGGTATCTATGTTATTATTCATCTTCTTGGAAACAGGTTTTGGGAGCTCAGTGAGCTACTTAGGGTTTAAGGCGGATTGCCTTGACCTAATTGGATTCGGTGGCGAAATCTATCCACCCTAACCAACTGCTAGGGTGAATCATCTAGATTCACCACTATGTTCTTCATTGCATAGCAAATCTATTGTGTTTAGGTGGTGTGGGAGCTTTTATACAGCTAGGCGCCTCCATAATGACCCAGCAGCTTCATCTTCACCAACCAGGGCACATTCATGAGTATTATGATAGCATATATCAGCCCTAATTAAGAAGGGTGCATCCATGACAAGACCTACCATCCCAAAGGCACAAGTCTGGACAGATATTGGAGACAGTTATATGTGTTAAAAGAGGGGGTAACTATTATATCCGAGGTCACGTTACAAAGCCAGCACAGGGCATTCTCTCCAAGCAGTGATTCTCTCCATAACTGCTTCTAGATTATTCACCCAAGTCGTGGGTATCATCCCTCAAGGAAGGACACCTTCATGCCCCAAGAGAACAACATATCCATTTGAGACTTGAATGGGCACTTAATAAAGCGTAGATCTGTTGGGCAGCTTCATTCTCACTCTAAAGGGCAACAATTATACATCCTTATTGATCCTCTACTTGTTGCAGCGTGGGTTCATCAAATCGTGGACATCTCTGCCAGGCTTATATCATTGCAAGAGGACAACAGCAATCATTCCAATCTGTTATGCATTGTTAAAAAGATCTAATTCAACAATCAAGAAGGTGTGAACCACTACGGTGTATTCCATCTCTGTGCAGGCTTACGAGTTTATGCATGCTAGACATCTGAGCTTCAAAAGAGTTGTACCTTCATCCTTGAGAGTTGCACCTATCAGATTTAGGCATAATCAATTCACTAAAGAGTATATTCAAGCCTGAGGTAGTGTTTTTCTGTAACAGCATACTTCTACAACTTCAATATTCAGATCTGATTGTATTTAAAAGCTGCTACAGCCATCAAAATAACTTTATTAGCACTGTCTAAGGTCAGAGATATTTCATCAATGGTATCTAGTTATCATCTATTTTATTTGAAGTAATTCTATTGTCAGTCTTGAATACAGCTGACATATATTTTCTACCAAAGTTAGTACTCTTGATCATTGAGTTTATAGTGTTATTTTGGCATGATACTTGTGGGTAAATAAACTGTCACGCGTACTTTGAAAACAAAACCCCCACAATATCTCAACAAACCTATACAATCGCAGAAATATCAGATTGGGATATTACACAGAAGTAATAGACGAGCCACAGCAAATGAGAGTCGCGAATATAGTGGCAGTGGAGATAATAAACAAGGTGCACTGAAGCTGAGATGAACCCAACAATTTGGATGGCAGTGGAAGAGCAACAAAATAATTGAACGCAAAGAAGTAGAGAAAACAGATCTTGGAGTGCTCGAAGGTGTTTTTAAAGCCCAAAGGAGAAGTAAATACCCGATGCGTTTTCTGGACGAAAATGAGGAAACAGCCAGGGGAGCCCCTGCAATGCGTACAACATTTTGGGATGTGGACCGAGTCTGTAGGTAATATAGAAAGACATGGGGAAGCTCCTCATAGGGCGTCGACAGACGACGAAACCCGTAGAGGAACAAGCCCCTTAAGTAACACCTTCGGTGTACATATGACTTATTCATAATAAGTGGAACCATGGAACGACCAGAAGAAAAAAAAAGATGGATTCTTGGAGAGGAAATTGTGTCCTTCCCGCTTCTCTAACACCCTTCTTCACTCTAATTATGGCCTTCTTCTCCCTTGCCAAACCAGTTTTTCCTACCAGTTTTGTCTTTAACGGATTCAATGGAACCAACTTGATATTGCAGGCACCTGCATCACTCATCAGCTCCAAATCCACACTAGCCCTCACAAATCTGACGAACTTCGTGCTTGGCCAGGCGATGTATTCAACTCCCATGCAGATGAAAAGCAACGAGACGCTTTCCTTGTTGATGTCTCATCACAAGCGGTCAAATTCTTATCCAAGAGTTCTAATGTTAATTTGACCATACTCTAAGAAACCCCGGACACTTCTTAGAGCCAATAGTCAACTTCAACATTAGAATAGACTTTGTCAAATATACAAAAAGAAAAAAATTCCTTGTAACATAAACAAGCTAAGTTGCACGAAACTCCGTCGGGAAAGGCGTATCAGTACCGGAAGCTCCCCAAAACGCGGGTACTGGTACGAAACACCGCCTGGCGTACCCTACGACGTTTCTAGATTTGGAAACGCTATACGGTACGGCTGGCGGAGTTTCGGGTACTTTCAGTGCCGTACGACAAGTTTCCAATTTTTTTTTTGGTTGTGGATTTCAAAAAACAGTGGTTTTTCTTAAAATTAATTTTTAGTTTACCTAATTAATACCTAGAAACATCTAAAACCCTATTCTAAAATCTTTATAAGCACATGTTTGTCATAAACTATTCACAATGTTTTGAGAAGAGCGTCCTTCAAAAGTGGCTGAGCAGTGAGATTCCATCAAAAAAAATATTGTTTGCTTGTCTTTTTCTTGCAGCCATTGACAAGTTATAAGCAAAGTCCAAACTCTGTTATTAAAATATTGACCAACGTTTTGATCACATCGTCCTTTGATCAACGTTTTGATTAAAATATTGATCAACGTTTGTTGTTTTTGTTTGTGCAACATCTTTTTCTTATAAAGGCTAAGTTTGTGCAGCGCATAAAGCCTCAAGTATAAACTCATAAAGGCTCATTTTGGATGCAAAGTCTCATCTATAAAGGCTAATTTTGGATGTAAAGCCTCATCTGATAAAGGATCAGTGAATAAAGATGTGATTTTCTTCTCAATTATTGTTTATTTGTCTCATTCTTATTTTTCTACAAAACAATGAGGTATTTTAAAATTATATATATATATACGAAGTTTCCCGCGACGCACCCATTTTTGGGGGCTCACGTTTCTAGGCATCCTTGTTTCGAAAACTCAAAAACTTTTCCACGTTTCGTGCAACTTAGTAAACAAGTCATGTCACTCTATAAAGAATAGACCACTCCTGCTAAGGAGCACTCTCGCACACTGAGTACGCAATTTGACCTCTAGCCTACCATCATTCCAGTCCACATGACTGGACTAAGCTAAGCATCTAATCCCTCTACTAATTAGTTCGCATGACTGTTGATTTTTTTACCTAGGAAAGTGTTTGTTCACTCATGCCTTGGGGTGGACATCAACACTTTAAATGTGGTCCCTAGCCATATTAAAAGGTATGAATGACTTTATGATAAAATGACATTTTAATTAAATATTTGAGTTTATTTTTTTAAAGTGACTTTATGAGCATTAAAGAGGGTGAGTATTAAAAGTCTCATTATTATTTAAAAAGTGAATTTTTAATGAGAAGATGAGATGAGCCATTGATCTCATGAAGTTGGTTTTTATTTCTAGCGTTTGATTTCAAGGAAGAAGTTACTCAAACAAAAAGGGAGAGGGAAAGGCAAAATGCATTCATTGTGATCATTTCGAAGAGAGAATTTTTGGAGTGAAGAGAAGAGAAGAGAGAAAGTTGAATTGGGAAAGAAGAAGACAAACCCTAGTTCAAAAATTGAGAAGATTTTTGCAAGGCATGTTTCCCAAGACAAGCACAAACTTCTAGGAATTAATTACTGGAGTGATTCCGTACAGCAGGAGGCCATATTGTACCAGACATTACAGCAGCACAAATTTTGAGAAAATCTGGGCACGTTTTTCGAGGTATTTTGTATAACATTATTGTTGTGTTTGTTGACCGTACAGTGCACAGAAATCAAGGAGAATGATGGCAGTTACAGCGCACAAAAATCGAGGAATTTTTTTAGCAGAAAAATCGAGAAAATCAAACCGTACAGTTCGCACATGTGAGTCGTACAACACAAATTTCAAGGTGTTGTTTTCTGGGTTTTTTCTGCAATCCGTACAGCAAGGCTTTGGCACGCATTTCGAGACGAAATGCTAAGATAAGTACTGCTGTTTGATTTTGTAAATTTTTCCTGAAGAATAAAATATCTCTCTGAAGAACAGGTTTTCCCTTCGGGGTTTTTCCTAGGTCAATTTGACCAAAAATCTGTGTTAAAATTTCATGTGCATGGCTGAAAATTAAATTTTTGAGTAAGAGTTTAGTGCTGTGTTTAATTTTCAGAATTCAAAAGAAAGAGAAAAACTCATGTGTTTGGACTTGGGTGCTGCGTTTATTTTTCACTAGTATCCAATTTCAATAATTAACATGCACATTGCTCCAAAGTTCATAAATCATTGATATAAAGTGGGAATTACATATGAACCTTAATTATAAACATAACTATAGTTGATGGAGCTTTTTGTTTTTCAAAATTAAAAATATGCACATGCATAGAAACCTCTGCACAAACATCAACAAAGTAGGTTTTCTCTCATTCATGAAGGACAAAGAATACGGTCTGTGCAACAACATTGGAACAACTTGCACAAATGATCAATAATTAACAAAAACTATGCCAATAAAAATCCAATGACAAGATTTGGAGTAATAAAAAAATAAGGCAATCTTCTAGAAGAAACAGTCTAAGAATAGATACCAGCCCCTCCAAGCTAGATAGTGCCATGCCATTAACTTAAAAGCACAAAACTTTTAAGTCTAAGACAACCTAAGCTTGTCTTGCCTCTCTGCTGCTTGTATCATCTCCTTTGCGCAACAAGCTCTCCTCTCACAAGATCCAATAAAAGTCAAGACTCAACTCTGCGTTGGGAGAAGTGGATAGGCCCGTGGGGTCTTAAGAGGGTAGGGGAAACCATGCCTACCACGTCCCTCTTCATAAAGGTAATTTTTTTTATAATTTTCACATACTGGAGCTTCCCCAAAGTCCCCAAAATGAGCAAAGTTTCCTGTTTTTGGGCCAGAAGTATCTGATTCTTGGGGACTTCGGCAGGGACTTCAGGGGATGTCAATGAAGTACCCAACTCGGTTTCCAGGACGGAGACGCGAACCTAACCCCTGGGGACAGGTACCCCTGCAACACAGGTTTTCAGTAAAAAAATTTAAATCTTTATGTACATGCTAACCTTGGGTTTGGGCATTAAACAATGAAAAACTAAAACTAGAACCGGGTTGGGGTTTTGGAAAAATCTTCATGGTATCAAAGCAAAGTGAAGGATGAAAATTTACACACAAACAGAAATTTCGGATTGGGAGGAATAAGGGAAAACAGGGTTGAGCAAAAAACAGGTTCTTGGATTTTCTTTCAGTCATGGCTACCGGTCTTAGAATAGAAGACAGGTTGGATGGGGCTAGAAATAGTGTTGATTCTACAGGATAGTGAACTATGGGATATAGTGAACAGCACTACTACAAATCCCGTGACTGTTCCCGCTGATGCAGTGGCTAGGGCCGCATTCGACAAGAGGGATATAAAGGCAAAAAGAATCCTTCTTGATGCAATCATAGATCACATGATTCCACACATTTCAGGTAAAGATCATGCCCATCAAATGTGGACTGCTTTAACTAAATTATACCAAAGTTCCAATGAAAATCGAAAGATGGTATTAAGGGAGAAGTTAAAGAGCATTCATGAACAAGGGTGAGAATATGACCACTTACCTCACCAGGATTACACAGGTTCGCAATGAGCTTGGAGCTATAGGGGAGGTGATACAAAGTGTTGAGTTGGTGCGTACAGTCTTGAATGGTGTGGCGAAGCCATGGGCTGTATTTGTGGAGTCAGTGGTTGCTCGTGAGCACATGCCTTCTTGGGATCGTCTTTGGGATGATTTCATACAGGAGGAGACACGTAGGGGATATGTACAGGGCAATACATCTCATAGCAAAGAAGATGAGGAGAATGTAGCATTAGCAGCAAAGGGGAAGAAGAAAAAAACCAAGAAGGGTTCCAAGAGTGGAACAAAGCAGCAAGATGGAGAGAAGAAAGACATAAGCAAAGTGGAATGCTTTGCTTGCCAGAAGTTTGGACACTATGTTAGACAGTGCCCAACCAAGAAGAAGAAGAAATAGCAGACAGCAGCTTCAACAGAGATTGATGAGTACGGTGCTAGATTTGAGAGAGAGTTTTCTCTCTTTGCTAGTTTTAGTGTAGAGAGAGCATCACCCATCACCAGTAGGGACATTGACAGTCACATGGAGCATTCCTTGATTGTTGGGCATTCACTGTGTGCTTCCACTACTTCCTCCACTTAGTACATTGATAGTGGAGCTTTGAGTCACATGACAGGTGATCCCGACATGTTCACCGAGATGTCAGAGACAGATTTGGAATTGGAGGTTGTATTGGGCGATGATACAATGGTGAGAGCAGTTGGGCGTGGGACACTCCGCTTTGACAGGAAGTCCATGCAGCCTATGTTTCTGAGGGATGTCTTGTATGTCCTTGGGTTGAAGAAGAACCTTGTATCAGTTTCCATGATTGAGGACAAAGGCTTTGGAGTATATGTCCTAGATGGGAAAGTCCGCTTTGACAGGGAGTCCATGCAGCCTATGTTTCTGAGGGATGTCTTGTATGTCCTTGGGCTGAAGAAGAACCTTGTATCAGTTTCCATGATTGAGGACAGAGGCTTTGGAGCATATGTCCTAGATGGGAAAGTTCACATCTTTCCCAAAGCAGAGGGTCCATTTGCTTCATATGCGATTGGAGTCAAATGCGGGAAACTATACAAGCTTCTCTTTCAGCCATGTGACAGAGCAACAGTGAGTCGTGTGAGTTATGGCACAGGAGGATGGCCCACCTACATCATCCAGCTTTGAGGATGCTGAGAGATATGACTATTAGTATGCCAGATTTCAGCACAGAGCCGAGTGGTGTATGCAGAGAGTGTGGTTTAGGAAAGTAAACCAAGACTGTTTTTCCAAGCAGTGATAGCAGATTAGAGGGAGTGCTTGAGTTGATACATTCAGATTTATGTGGTCCCTAGTCATCTGCCTCATTGACAGGTTATGAGTATTACATTACATTCATCGATGACTTTTCCAGGAAGACCTAGATCTATTTCCTTAGAAGCAAGAGATCAGAGGAAGTCTTGCTTTGGTTCCAAGAGTTCAAAGCTCTTGTGGAGAACCAGACAGGAAAGAAGATCAAGGTACTTCGATCAAACAATGGGGGTGAGTATACTTCCCATGCATTCGATGAGTTCTGTAGACAGGAGGGGATCAGGAGGCAGCTGAAAAATTCCTTACACTCCATAGCAAAATGGAGTAGTTGAAAGGAAGAACCATTTAATAGTAGGTGCAGCTAGAGCCATGTTGCATGATCAGAGTCTTCCTTTCTTTCTATGGGCAGAGACCTGTAGTATTGTTGTTTATGTACTGAACAGGAGTCCGCACCATGCCTTGGGGTGCAAAACTCCTGAAGAGATGTTCACCGGGAAGGTACCTGAGATAGGTCACTTTCATATCTTTAAATGCCTTACATACTCACATGTCCCTTTTGAGAAGAGGACAAAGTTGGAGGCTATTGGAGGGGTATTTTTGTTGGATATGACGAGACTTCGAAGGCTTTCCGCATTTACCTTCCTACACGAAGTAAAGTTGTGGTGAGGAGGGAGGTGAGATTTGAGGAGGAGCGAACCTTTAGAAGATCTCAAGATTCAAAGATAGAGGAGCAACAGAGTACTCCAAGGTGACAACATCACAGAGTTCAGCGAGTCAAGGCACAGGGTCACAAGTTTCAAGAGTGACTGGGTCATAGGTTACAGGTCCATCAATTTCAGAGACTCAGTCTACAGGGACAGGTTCACGGATAACAAGTTCACAGGTTACACCTTCAGGTGATTCGGATACACATGGTATAGGTTCAAGTTCACCAAGGACAGGATCTCAGACCGTTGGTACTTCTTCACAGAGACATTCATCTGATCAGGATGCTTCTTCCAAGAAGAGAAAGCCAAGTTGGCTTAGGGAGCTTATGAAGGAAGCAGAGGAGTCTGTCGGGCCAGCTAGGAGGGAGGTCAAAGAGAGCAAGGCACCTGAGAGATTTTCCAGCTATATGGCCAGGTGACTAGCTTGAGAGAGTTCGAGCGTACTACTTATGAGGAGTACACTAGGTTTGGAGAGATGCCATGATGGAAGAATACAATTCCATCATGAAGAATGGGGTGTGGGAAGTGGTTTCGAGACTAGAGGGGAAGTCAATTGTGACTTCCAAGTGGCTCTACAAAATCAAGCATGTTGCGGATGGCAGCATCGAGAAGTACAAAGCTCGATTTGTAGCGCGTGGGTTCTCACAAATAGAGGGAGTTGATTATGATGAGACCTTTGCATCAGTTGCCAAATTTTCTTCGATCAGAGCAGTGATCTCTGTCATGGCAAAGATGGGTTGGAAGATCCATAAAATGGATGTGAAGTTCCCTTTTCTCAACGGTCTTCTACAGGAGGAGGTATATTTGGAGCAGCCACAAGGATTTCAGATTTATGAGAGAGATTCTCATGTATGTAGGCTGAAAAAGGCCTTGTATGGTCTGAAGCAAGCCCCTCGAGATTGGTATTCGAGAATTGATTCCTATTTGCTTTCAATTGGGTTTCGGAAGAGTGATGCGGATCCCAACCTTTACTACATTGTGGTTGGTGGTGTTCTGCTCATTCTTCTACTGGATGTTGATGATTTCTTCATTACTAGAGGAGAACACCTGATTGATGCATGTTAGAAGGATCTTGCTTCAGAGTTTGAGATGACCAATCTTGGGTTGATGAACTACTATTTAGGCATGGAGGTATGGCAGGAGGATGGACATGTTTTCCTGGGGCAAAGAAAATATACTGCAGATGTTCTGAAGATATTTCAGATGGAGGACTGCAGACCTGTGTCTACACCCATGATCACCAACTGGAAGAAGCTTCATGCTTCTGAGGGAGAGTTGGTTGATACTATTTTGTTTCGTCGGCTCATTGGTTCATTGATGTATTTGGTCAACACTAGACCAGATATGAGTTTTGCAGTGAGGAACAACAGAGTACTCCAAGGTGACAGCATCACAGAGTTCAACGAGTCAAGGCACAGGGTCACAGGTTTCAAGAGTGACTGGGTCATATGTTACAGGTCCACCAATTTCAGAGACTCAGTCTACAGGGACTTCTGGTACAAAGACAGGTTCACAGGTTACACCTTCAGGTGATTCGGATACACATGGTATAGGTTCAGGTTCACTAGGGACAAGATCTCAAACCGTTGGTACTTCTTCACAAAGACATTCATCTGATCAGGATGTAGAGGAGGGGTCTGCGACAGGATGCTTCTTCCAAGAACAGAAAGCCAAGTTGGCTTAGGGAGCTTGTTAAGGAAGCAAAGGAGTCTATCAGGCCACCCAAGAGGGAGGTCAGAGAGAGCAAGGCACCTGAGAGATTTTCCAGCTATATGGCACAAGTGACTAGCTTGAGAGAGTTCAAGCGTACTACTTATGAGGAGGCTTCCGTACACCAAGTTTGGAGAGATGCCATGATGGAAGAATACAATTCTATCATGAAGAATGGGGTGTGGGAAGTGGTTTCGAGACTAGAGGGGAAGTCAATTGTGACTTCTAGGTGGCTCTACAAAATCAAGCATGTTGCGGATGGCGGCATCAAGAAGTACAAAGCTCGATTTGTAGCGCATGGGTTCTCACAAATAGAGGGAGTTGATTATGATGAGACCTTTGCGCCGGTTGCCAAATTTTCTTCAATCAGAGCAGTGATCTCCGTCATGGCAGAGATGGGTTGGAAGATCCATAAGATGGATGTAAAGATCCCTTTTCTCAACAGTCTTCTACAGGAGGAGGTATATTTGGAGTAGCCACAGGGATTTCAGATTTATGAGAGAGATTCTCATGTATGTAGGCTAAAAAAGGCCTTGTATGGTCTAAAGCAAGCCCCTCAGGCTTGGTATTCGAGGATTGATTCCTATTTGCTTTCAATTGGGTTTCAAAAGAGTGAGGCGGATCCCAACCTTTACTACATTGTGGTTGGTGGTGTTTTGCTCATTCTTCTACTAGATGTTGATGATTTCTTCATTACTAGAGGAGAACACCTAATTGATGCATGCTAGAAGGATCTTGCTTCAGAGTTTGAGATGACCAACCTTGGGGTTTGGGCATTAAACAATGAAAAACTGAAACTAGAACCAGGTTGGGGTTTTGGAAAAATCTTCAATGACTAATCAGGGTTGGAACTCATGAAAACATCAACACTTCCTCTCAGCTAGGGAGGCATCATCACGTTGGAACACATCTAGATATCATTTTATCAACAAAGCTTGTCTTGAACACCTCGTCATCATAAGAACGGTCTCTTCTAATCTAATCTGTTTGACCAAAACAAATTTTCCCACTGGAACCTTGTTCCCCACTAGAACCACGTTATCTTTCCAAAGATAATATATGATCTACCTGATCAGCTTGGTCATCCTAAACCATAGAGGATTACATCCTGATGCACTTTATCAATCTAAAACTGAAGGGAGGACGCAATCCCCAGGAAGACACTTCTTCCAAGCATTTTATCGAACTCAAATCAAAGGGAGGTTGTAATCCCAGGTAGACTCTTCTTCCAAGCACTTTATCGATCTCAAATCGAAAGGAGGTTACAATCCCTAGGAAGACTCTTCTTCCAAATACTTTATTGATCTCAAAATCGAAAGGAGGTTATACTCCCCAGGAAGACTCTTCTTCCAAACACTTTATCGATCTCAAATCGAAAGGAGGCTACAATCCCTAGGAAGACTCTTCTTCCAAGTACTTTATTGATCTCAAAATCGAAAGAAGGTTGTACTCCCCAGGAAGACTCTTCTTCCAAGTACTTTATCGATCTCAAATCAAAAGGAGGTTGCAATTCCTAGGAAGACTCTTCTTCCAATTTACTAGTCATTACAACTGAAAGGCGGCGATGACTAGAGCTAGTCCACCCCTCTAGGCCCACACACTCCACACTGGAGCACTCTCCTTATACGATACCATCCCTCATATGGATCATCCCACATTGGGATACACTCCTCAAAGAAGTCCTCTCCACACTATAGACCATTCCTCACCGGAACCATCCCTCACAAGGATACACTCCTCAAAGGAGTCCTCTTCACACTAGAGACCATTCCTCATTAGAACCATCATTCACAAGGATACACTCCTCAAAGGAGTCATCTCCACACTGGAGATCGTTCCTTACTGGAACCATCCCTCGCACGGATACACTCCTCAAAGGAGTCCTTCTGCACCCTGGAGATCATTCCTTACTGGAACCATCCCTCACAGGGATACACTCCTCAAAGGAGTCAAGCACAACTCTCGGCTTGTGCCTCATCAACAGCCATACGAGTCATCAATCTCCCTTCCTGAGGAAGGGAATCTCCACAACTCCAAGCCTTTCACAGAAGTATGCAAACTTCACTCTGGACAAAGGCTTGGTAAGGACATTTGCAACCTGCTTATGTGTGAAGATATAATGGAGCTTTCCTGCTTCCTTCTGACCTATGTCTTTGATGTAGTGATATCAAAACTCAATATGTTTGGACCTATCATGGAACACAGGGTTCTCCGAGATCTTTACACAACTCTGTTTTTCACAAAATATCAATGTCACATCAAACTCATGACCATACAAATCTGCAAGCAACTCCCGAAGCCATATTGCTTCCGTACTAGCTAAACTAGTTGAGATGTACTATGGCTCGGCTATACTGAGTACCATAGAAGTTTGTTTCTATTGATTTTTGTACCTAGGAAAGTGTTCCCCTAGGTGACTTTAGCCTTAGTCACTTAAAAGGGGGAAATCAAGTGACCCTTGCACTAAATGACTTGAGATGAGCATTTAATTAGACTTTAGAGAATAAAGTCACTTTTTGGAAAATTTAAGTGAGGTGAGTGAATTTTATTTTTAAATGAGATTTATGAGCATTTAATCTCATCCACTCATCTCATCTAATCTCTACCGTTGGATTAGATGAACCCTAGTGTTCAAAAGGCAAGCAAAGGCATTTTCAGTCACTTTTGCAGATTGAAGTGAAGGAGAGAGCTGAGAGAGAAATGAATGTTTTTTTCTGAGAAAAAAAAATTGCAGCACGCAAATCGAGGAGGATAACAGCACAATTAGGGCACTGTTTTCGATGACCTTTGCTGGCACGAATTTTGAGACAGCAGCATTAAATAGCTGCCTGTCCGTACAGGCCGTACTGTACAGTTTCGTACAACACAGAAATCGAGGAAGAAGGTACAGCATGAATTTCGAGGTGGGTTTTCAGCACAGAAATTGAGAAGGTTTTCTGGGCACAAATACCGAGCAAACCAGCAAGCATGAATCCCAAGGCATTTATTGCAGGCACGTTTTTCGAGACAGTCCGTACAGCAGGCTGCCGTACAGTGAGTACGGCCGCATGTTTTTCGAGGCTGCTACAGAAAAAATCAGAGTCGTATTTTTTACTGTTTTGCATGGAAAACGAGACAGAAAAATTTCTCCTGTTAAGATAAGTTGGTCTGAAATTTTTTCTGAGTTATTGCTGTAAAACTTTTCCTGAAAATAAAATCTCTCTCTCCCCTAACAGGTTTTCTCCTTGTGGGTTCTTCCTGGGCAAGTTTGCCAAAAATCACTGAGTCTGAAATTTCATGGAGGGCATTTAAAATATTATTTTCTGTCATTAAATTTGAGTTACAGCAGTGTTTTTATCAGTCTGAAAATTTGGGTAATTTCCAGCCTTATTTATTTCTAGGTTGGGCATTAAACAGAGATAAATTTTTGACATTTAAACCGGTGGCTGAAACTGAGAAAAACTTACAGTTTCTTGCTAAACCAAGAAACCATAGCTGATCCCAAGCTAAAAGAGCACCCAGAGGTGTTGTTTCTATCAACTGCAATCTAAGCCCAATCTGAATCTGTGAAACCCACCAGCTTCACTCCATCACCTTAGGTATATCTCAATCCATATCCAACTATACTCAAAGATAGGATATTAATTCAGAGATAGGATGTTAATTCAGAGATACTAACTAACATTTATATTCTTTTCTTCACTAGAAGATAGGATATTAATTCAGATATAGGATTTTTATTAACATCAACACTCACAAGTTAATACAATGCTATAATGCTATGCTCAAACTCAAGAAGAAACAGTGGCCCCAACTTTCCCACGAAGGTCTAACTTTCAACCATGTTTAAAGAGTCAACAAAGTCCCAAATTGCTACTTTAACAAGCAAGAGGTGCAACAGTAAACCAGAACTTGAACATGAAATTTTGTAAATCCGTTTAATCACAAAAGCAATGCCAAAGAAGCCACAGTAAACAAGAAGAGAGAGTTTATCGCTTACCATCACTTGATGCAGTTGCCACTGGTTTTGTTTGATTTTTTACCACGGGATTTCCATGATCCAATATAATTGCCCTGGTATCCATCAAAAAGGTAAGAGTTCAACATTTGTTTCTTTCTTGTTCCAAACTACAACTATATTCATCAAGTAAACTAACTGATTAACAGATCAAGTAAAGTAGCAATATATCATTAGAAGGTATCTACAATGGTGATAATTTCAGTTAGAACAGTTGATTTGACCAAAATTGATATCATTTTTCTTTTTATCTATAGACAGCAATGTTGAAATAGAGTGCCCATATTTCAAAATTTAGCAATCTTGCTTCCTGCACTATTAAACAGGTAATTAACAAAAATTGCATAAATCCAATAACTACTCCAGAAGTGAGAATCTTACTTTCGTGATTTCTGTTGACGTTCTGCTTCCACTGAACGCCTTTTCAATTGCCCTCTCTCAAATTCACTAAGGGTGCGTTGCACACTTATTTTGCGCCAAACAGAGCCAGATTCAACAAGTACGCCATTGCCATCTTCACCACTTTGTTGTTCTTCATATATATCACACAACTCACCTTGCTCTGGGGCCCATGTGAATTTAAATTCTTTGCCTCCCACATCAATAATCTGCAGTATTAAACAGGCAATTTTCATAAATGTACTCTGCTATGGTTCTTAATGAGTGTGAATTTCCAAGCACTTTCATAAGCTTTCATGTAAATATACACAATGGTCGGTGTGAAAACACTAGAAGAGAAAAAAAAATTGCAAGACAGCAGCAGAGTGAATTTACAAAGGATAAAAGAAAAAATACATGTATGCAAATAAATCTTTTTACCAAATAACTGATTGAACAGACATCTATAGAATTAAAATACATCAAAATTGCAAAACATGGATACTCTCTACCACATTGACATAAAAATCATAGAAGAATTCAGGCATGTCTGCAGTAGAAATAACACAGACTTCGTCAACTTCAAGAGTCAAATTATCAATGCTTAACACCATTCAGTCAGTTATAAGGTATAGCCACAAGTGCTTTCTTATTCTTTGATTTTAGATGATGCAATTCCTCTTTAACATCATGCTAAAAAGAATAACATAAATAAAATGATAGAATACTTCTCATGAACAAGTTAACTGTTGTTCTGGTATCTAATTCTAAATTCTAAATTCTAATCACAAACAATCTGTGAAAAACCATAAGTATGGCCTGTAAACAAACAAAAATAGGCAACACCTTCATTCACATAAAGAAGCAATTTTGTATGCCCAAAGAATGACCAAATATAGGAAACCTTCCAAAATATGTAAAATGAGTAAGAGATGACTTGTAGGAAAAAGAAAAAACGATGAATGATCTGTCCAATCTGAGGAAGACTTAATGTAAGTTCATACTTCATACACAATCTACAAAAGGTGCCAAACATGTTTAGCATCATATTAAGAAGTTCTATTATAAATCCGAGTTAAACCCTGGAAAAAATAGCCAAAATCATAACTTAAAGTTTCCATGATTTGCAGAAAGGTATAAAATCTCATAAGGCAACCCCAAATGTAGACTTTCAGTCTTGCCTTGATGAAATCACCAACTGTTCATGTAAAGATGTTACTACAATGATTCACTGGATAGGACTGGCATACATTCTTCTTTAAAATTGTTGTCCTGTGAACAGACAGAAGTGTACTTGTTGACCACCTAACCAACTAGGTGGGCAACCATGTACCATGTGCCTTCAAAACGAGAAAGGTGTACTTAGGTCAAACATTTTCAAGCTCCAGAAGACTCAGCAGGGCAACTTTGCCCCTTTATTCTCTTCTTCTCCATTAAATTTCTGCACCCCTACGGGGGAATTTGTAATGATATCTCAGCATGAAGGTCAAATTTTGTAAAACTTAGTTGCCGAAGACTTTATCATTAGGGAAGACCCTTCATCGAGTGTTTTTTCTCTTAAATAATTAAAATTCATTTTTAGTGATTTTAATTATCTAAGTTTTTCATTTAAAATTTCCTCCAAAGTGGTGAAAGGCGTTCTAGTGATAAAGTCCATGGAGTGATTAACGTCTAGGAATGTTGTATATTACCATGCTAGACATTATCCAGAGTCTTACGGAATTTCATTAAGTTTTGCCTAGAATTTTTTAAATTTGTGTGATTAAAAATGTCCCTCCGCATAAAAAAACTTGTAATGTAAAGAGCGTTAAGTGGCACCTGATGCCCATAAATAGAGGTATGGGTACTCAAAATTAATGGCATGAGACCCCTACAGACTTGGCCCCAGTTTGAAGTCATTTGGACGAGTTTTGCTAAGGTTTTGGGCATGTTTTCCTAAGTCAATCCAAAAAACCAGGAAAATTGGTCATTAATTAGAATGGGAAATCAAGTTTCCATATGTTATATTATGTTCCTAAGGTGACATTAAAGGCAAAAAGGGACCCCCCATGCAAGTGTTTCTTAAGTTTGAAGTTGCCCTCTCTAGGAAGTGTGCCCCCCTCTCCATGGGCCCTCCCCTTTCTCATTTGACAAGTGGCAAGCATGCACATGGAGTCCCCTCTCTCACTCTTTTCCTATTTAAGGAAGCTTCCCTTCCTCATTTGGGTTACAATCCATCTTTTGCAAGCTATCTTGTTATTTTTGCTCTCTTACTCTCATTTTGAGAACCATTTTGTAATTTCCAGCCATTGTGTTTAATAAAGAAAATTCTTTGGGGGAGATTGGGTGTGTTGCTCATTGTGAATAGTGTGCTCCTGTTTTCTCATAAAATTTCTGCATTTTATTTTATTTCTTTGAAGCACCATTAGATCTTGTTAAAACCTTTATTTGTACAAGTTATTTAAAGTTATTCACTCTGTAAATTTTTGTAAAATTTTGTACAAATTTTCATGCATGTATGCAAGGTGTCCCAAAGTGATTTTGGGCATCTTTTACTAATTTTATGCTTGCTGTTTTTTGCAGGTTTTTAACAGCACAAAGGGAAACTCTGTCAAAATTTGGGCAGAAAATTGTGCAAAGGACTCCCAAAATCCACCACTTCAAAGTCCATAGCCCAAAGGGTTCAAATCTCTTCTCTTTCTCTCAATTCCACTAATTCTAAAGGAAATTCATCATTTGTAACAAGTTCAAGAGAGTCTCTTAAACTTGATTTTTCTTTTATTTCAAAAGCATTCAAGTTTCTTTCTATTTGAGCAACCCCTTGCATGCAAAGGAGGTTGGGCTTGCCCACCCTTGCATTGCAAGCGAAGAGAGGCTAGATTTATGTACTTAGCTTTAATTCAGTATTTCATTTACTTTCATTGCTTGCCCCATTTCTTCACGAAGAAGAAAGTTGTGTGGCTAGGTTGAAATTTCAATTTCTATAGCTTTGCCATCCATTGTTTGCAAGGAAGTTGGGTTCTCCCACCCTTGCAAGCAAAAGAGGAAGGGCTAGCTTAATTTGTTTTCTTTCTGCAAGTTTATTTGCCCCACCTTTTCCATTCGGAAAGTGGGTTGTGAGGTTAGTGTTAGTTTGTTATTTTGCTTCAATTAATTCTTTTGTGCCCACGCCTTGTAAGTGAGTTGGCTTTGTCATCCTTGCAATATCGTGTTGGCTAGTACAGTTAAATCTCTTTAAAGTTCATTTATTCTTTATTTCAAAAGTAAATGAACATTGCCCCAATCTCCGCCCCATATTCACTACCCTTGTTGGTTGGTCTAACCCTGGGTGACCAGAAAGAGAGAAGATTTGAGTTGGCTAGATTAGTAGGCACCCAACTTTTATCTTAATAAGAAATTGAGAAAAGAAAGGTTGACCTATGGAGCAAGAGGGGTAGAGATTGTTTGGAGCCTCGTGGCACTTAGTGTCCTCCAGTTGAGCGCCCAGCAATCTTTGGGATTGACTTGTGGAGCTAGAAGGGAACCTTGTGTTCTTTTGATGAGCACCCAACAATCTATCTCAAATCGAAAGAGATAAGTGTTTTGGGTAAACACATTAGCTAGGGAGTGCATTTCATGTTTCAAACATTAATCCCCTAAGCTAAAGTGAAACTTAAAATGAACTAAAATTTACAGGACCACTTGCAAAACATTGCTCTCTTGTTTCATTCTCAATTTTGCTTTCAAAGCATTTTCAATTCAAGTTATTTATATTTTCAGAGCAAGTTACATTTTATTTAATGCAAGTTGAGTTATGTTAATGAGCAATTTATTTCATCGAATGTTCTAAATATTTGGGATTCGTTTCATTACAAGTTCTTAGTCTATCTATTGTTTTATTTTGATAAGCATTGATTATTCACTCCAAAACCCAATAGTTGAGGCACTGGAATTGTGAAATGAATTTCTTACATTCTTTAACTTTGTATTCATCATTTGCAAAGGGCTTGCTTGTCATCGAAAAATATTGCATCTTTGCATGATTGCTTGTCATTGAACTTAAGTAAACCTTAATAAATTTTAACTCCTAATTAAAAGCTTTAAGAAACTTAGTAAGTAGGGACTACCCCCCCTTGACCTTTGGGAGTTGGGTCTAGACAGAGGAGTTAGGAATCAAGGTGACAGTGGGTTCTAAACTCATAGTTTGTAATGTTTTGTTACTAATAAATAGGGAATTGACTGAGGACATTTAATACCAGGAGCATATTAGAACAATTATTCAGTATAGTAAAGAGGGCCATCAGAGTTATTATCATAAAGCATGCATAGCATGCAAGCCTTATTTTTTCAGTCTTAAGTCAACGAGCAATTAGAATTGCATGCATGCAAAAAGTAAAGTGCAAACCCTAAAGTGACATGCTAACCCTAAAATCTATATAAGAAAGTTAGTTGAACCAGAAGGAGGACTATTATTATTATTCACTTTTGAATTTGGTTTCGAGAGCAGCTGCAGCAACAAGTTGGGGTCTGAGACGGGGGTCTTCAGCTAGCAAGTGTTTTCGACAGTGAAATCTATCTATCCTAATCGCTCTCCGGATAAATCACTTAGATCTATCATCAGCAACTCAAAGAACTTCTTCTTCAAAGATCTAGAGTCCAAATAAGATAATATCACAAGCATCACGCTATTACAGTTGGGGGCGCATGGGAAAACCAGAGAGCCATTTACATTGATCCAGAGGCTTCATATTTCCTCCGCATGTCACTTCCATTATTCTCGAAAGGGGCATACTATTATACCAAGAGCTCAACAAGTTGTCGAATGCACATCTGAGAGAGATACCAGCTCCACACGTGTGAAACAAGGGTGGCACTCCCTCAGAAGGAAACAATTCGCTATTGGTCTTACAAAGGTCAGAACTCTTGCATGCACCCATCAGAATATCCAAGAAGGGTACACTACCAGGTCTAGAAAGTCTCAGCCTCATCCGACAAGTGTTGGAATAGTTACGACATAATCATCATTTAGAGAAGGGACATTTTTATTACATGGGCGAACCTCCTGTAGCAGCAACACGTTTTCTAAACTACATCTCTTCATGGCATGCATGTCTCATTTATATTGAAGAACTATCACAACTATAATTATTGGTATGTTCCTCAAATCCAATGTAATGTTCCGTTATTGATAAATAGGGAATTGAATAAGGACATTTAATATCGGGAGCATATTAGAACAATTATTCAGTATTATTAAGTCATCAGTATAGTAAAGAGGGCCACCAAAGTTATTATCATAAAGCATGCAGAGCATGTAAGCCTTATTTATTCAGTCTTAAGTCAACAAAGCAATTAGAATTGCATGCATGCAAAAAGTAAAGTGCAAACCCTAAAAGTGACATGCAAACCCTAAAACTACATGCTAAAACTATATAAGAAGAGTAGTTGAACCAAAAAGGTATCTATGAATTATTATTATTAAGTTTGGTTTCTAGAGCAACAGCAGCAGGTGTCGCAGCAATAAGTTGGGGTTGGAGACGAAGGTCTTCAGCTAGCAAGGGGTTTCGACAGTGAAATCTATCTGCCCTAATCACTTCGGGGTAGATCATCCAGATATATCATCAGGTATTCATCATCTTCTTTATTCTTGGTTCAATCATCCAGTAGTCAGAAAAAGAGTTTATTGCAGGTGCACATTTGCTGCTGGGAAATAGCTGGAAATCCTAGATCCATTCGATAGCCTTCAGGAATCCAATAAAGTTTCTACATGCTACCTCCATTCTTCTCACCAGGGTTACATCAGCATATTGAGTGATTACTATTCTGTTCCATGCATATTCAAAGCCTCCACCCGCAAAAATGTTAGGAAAGAGGGCATCATCCCTTCTCAAGCAAATCAATTCGCTAGGTGGCTTGAAGGAGGCTAAACTTCCGCATGCATTCCCTTATCTCTCCAGGGGGACTATACTCTCAGTCCTAGAAAGTGTCAGCAGCAACAGACACTTCCTCTTTCAAAAACGTCAAGATCAACAGAAGGAGGGCACACTTTCAGTTGGGCGTCAACTGCTGAAGAGGAGCACTATTTTCTTATCTTTTTGGCACAACTTGCATGCATCTCATCTATTCACAGAATATCAACATTATTATCAGTGGTATGTGTATCTTTTCTAACTAAAATCCTTTACCCGATTTTCTCTCCAGATCAACTACTGTTTAGGGTGGTTTGGCACGACACTTTTTGCATGTACATTTTATTTATCTTTCCAGCACAATTTGCGCATTTGAACAACAAACATATTACCAAAGTACAATAGAATATCAGTTGGGATATTAATGTGGTATCATAGCATGTTCCTGGCCAGCTGTGGGCTTGAACATGAAGACAATGAGAAAAATCTTGACTAGAAATTTGCAGAGGTTAGCAACACTGCAACACTTGTCTCGATATCAGGAATATCTAGCCTTGGGTGAAGAGGTATGTGCAACATTGTCCTTTCAAGACTATTACACCATCAAGTTTGGGATCCAACCCAAGGATTTGGATCAGGATTTCCTTAAAAACATAGTTGGAGGAGTGGAGAAAGATGAGCCTGAAGTACAGGTTGATGGTGAGCTTGATTTGGAGTTAACAGTACATGATGAGGATGTGCATGAAGAGATAGCATTAAATCCATCTCGTGAGTCTAGCGATACCAGCACATCCAATAGTCAGATTGTGGACAAGTCATGTGATGAGTTGGAGTTGGTACACTCTTCATCACCTACAGCAGGTGTCCAGACAGTTATGACAGGAAAAATACATGAGGTGCAAGGCAATAAGCACAACAGTCGAGACAGTGGGGAGTCGCACATGGAGGTTAGGGAGAGTTTATACAGGCATGAGATAGACCTTCCAGATGATAGTCGTCGAAAGAAGATTGAACGTGTTAAAAAACGCATTCTAGCAATGAAAGAGAGGACCAAGATACTTGGGGACACCATATTATAGCGAGATGTTGAGCTTACAGTTCTTCGAGTTGTATGCATCGAGTCAATGGTCATGCTTTCTAGTATTGAAGAGCAATTAGATTTCTTGATGGGGCAGCAGAAGAAACATACTATTACATTTCAAAGCAGTCCTCTTCAAGTACATAAACAAGGCTTGCAGTAGCTTGAGTCCACATTTGCATAATGGAGGATGGTTTTTATAGGTTGGCCATGATCGAGAAATTGGGCAGCATTATATGAGCATTCTAGTTGAAATCAGAAGAGCAGAATGTCAACTTGGTAAAATTATTCCTCGTGATGGTCCTTATGGACAAGGTCCTTTTTGGGGGTTGGATGGGAGAAACATTAAGAGTTGGTGTCCTATTGAGTGGGCGATTCTTGGGAAGACATTCCTAGTTAGGGGTATAGTCCCACAAGAGCCTTGGGATATTTGGGATGAAAGATGCACAAGTTTGCATTGGGGGCCAGGCGGGAGACTTTGTGAGAGATGGATACAGTGTTTACTGATGGGGTTACTTAAGAGTCTACAGCATGCTCCTTGTGTCGATAATACGCAGGGTAGCGATGGATGCATTTTGACATCTACAATTCTCAGATTGATTTGGGACCCTAAGAAACAGTGATTGGCAGTTTAGTGATTGCTAGAGGATGCTTTCATGAGGTCTCTTGTGATGGTACCTCGTTTACACCATGGTTAGTTATTCTACTTGTAGGACACTTCCATGGGATATCTTGTGAGGGTACCGTAAAGTACAGTGCTTTGAGCAGAGGGTGCTACAAATCTCCTAGGATAGTTTGGGACCCTGGGATCATCCCCGGATTCAGTTGGTTCAGTTTGATTGATTGTGGAGTTGTGTTGGCATTGCTTGAGGACAAGCAATCTTTGGCGAGGGAGGACTGTAATGTTCCGTTACTGATAAATAGGGAATTGACTGAGGACATTTAATACCGAGAGCATATTAGAACAATTATTCAGTATTATTAAGTCATCAGTATAGTAAAGAGGGCCACCAGAGTTATTATCATAAAGCATACAGAGCATGCAAGCCTTATTTCTTCAATCTAAAGTCAACGAACAGTTAGAATTGCATGCATGCAAAAAGTAAAGTGCAAACCCTAAAAGTACATGCTAAAGCTAAGTAAGAAGGGTAGTTGGACCAAAAAGGTATCTATGAATTATTATTATTGAGCTTGGTTTCTAGAGCAGAAACAGCAGGTGCCGGAGCAACAAGTTGGGGTTGGAGACGAAGGTCTTCAGCTAGCAAGGGGTTTCGACAGTGAAATCTATCTGCCCTAATCACTTCGGGGTAGATCATCCAAATATATCATCAAGTATTCATCATCTTGTTTATTCTTGGTTCAATCATCCAGCAGTCAAAGAAAGAGTTTATTACAGGTGCACATTTGTTGTTGGGAAATGGCTGAAAATCCTAGATCCATTTGCTAGCCTTCAGGAATCCAGTAAAGTTTCTGTATGCTACCTCCATTCTTCTCAAGAGGATTACATCGGCATATTGAGTGATTACTATTCCGTTCCAGGCACAATCAAAGCCTCCACCAGCAAAAATGTGAGGAAAGAGAGCATCATCCCTTCTCAAGCAAATCAATTCGCTAGGTGGCTTGAAGGAGGCTAAACTTCCGCATGCATTCCCTTATCTCTCCAGGGGGACTATACTCTCAATCCTAGAAAGTTTCAGCAGCAACAGACACTTCCTCTTTCAAAAACGTCAAGATCAGCAGAAGGAGGGCACACTTTCAGCTGGGCGTCAACTGCTAAAGAGGTGCACTATTTTCTTATCTTTCTGGCACAACTTGTATGCATCTCATCTATTGACAAAATATCAGCATTATTATCAGTGGTATGTGTATCTTTCCAACTAAAAGTCTTCACCCTATTTTCTCTCCATATCAGCTATTTTTTAGGGCCGTTTGACACGACACTTTTTGCATGCACATTTTATTTATCTCTCCAGCGCAATTTGAGCATTTGAACAACAAACATATTACCAAAGTACAGTAGAATATCAGTTAAGATATTACATCTAGTTGAGTCATATTTTCTATTTTATCTCCATATCTGCTATATTTTAGGGCTGTTTGGCACGGAACTATTTTGCATGCAAAATTTTACTATATTTCTAGCACACCTGAAGCACCGAAACCGCAAACATATTATCAAACAAAATAGATTATCAGTTGGGATATTATATAGTTGCCCTCAAAGACACACCTAGCAGTTGGGAGACTTTTATGCGATGAAGTGTGATTTAGGCGGCAGCATTACCAATTGTAATTTGTAACGCAATGGCCTAATACCTTCACACAGGAATAAAGGCATATTGATTGAATGTGTGATCATAATATTAGGTGGCAAAGAAATCTGGTTGCAGGCAATGCAAACAAGGGTTGTCCCATGATCTGTATAGCATATATACTCTTTAATCACCTTCATATATTGTAGAGAAACCTTCATTTGATGCCCCACTTTAAACGGATCTCAATATAACATCATTTTTGAACGGGAGATTTAGTCGGAGATAGGATTCTACAAACATGAGTGCTACAATGTGCGATATTTCAGAGATACTAACTAACATCTCTTTGCTCAATGTGCGATATCTGTACATCCTAGAGGAAGCTCCAGGTAATACGATTACCTTTTGGAGACTAAGCAATCCTTGGTATCTCAATGAAATGCTTACAGATACATGACTAGTTGGATAGCAAATCAGTAAAATAAATCTTCACACATCCCTATCCAATCCCTATCTCAAGGGTGCTTTCACTATCTCCAAAAGAGAGGATTGCACAACCAATCGAATCCAATATCATTATTTAACAAAATGATTAACGTCATAAGTTCAAAAAGAACTAAACTACAGCCACTAACAACATTTTCAATTATGAGTGTTTCTTCTATCTGGTTGCCATTATTATTTATAGCAACCTTTTGCCTTGAGACTTGATACCTTTTGATCCCAGTCACAGGTTTCATCTATTCCTCCTAACTGCACTCCACATGCCAGCTTGACATTCAGAACATCAGTCATGCTCCCTATTATAACTTTCTAACATTAACAAAAAACAATTATCTATGTACTATTTATTATCAAGTTACAGAATTAGTTGGCTACCATGAAGAGGCACCATAACCTCTCTCTGTGCTCTTGTCATTACATTTTTTCTCATGTTAAATGTTTATTATTGCTTATTTCCCTTCAGGGTAAATATATGAAATATTAAATTTTAATCCATAGCAGTGACCCTCATAATCTGCAACACATGGTATCAAAACCACACTTGCAATCCCTGCCTTTTCATTCAACATTTGTCTCCCCGTATACTGCTTTTTCTCTTCGAACGTATTAAAAACACTACAAAAACTAGTGTAGATAAAAAACACAAGAATTTTGCATCTTTGTTTTTCATTTCCAATCTCTACCCTACCTTCCATCACTGCAATCTCCCTTATCTGCTCTCATCTATTTCAGTCCATTTTCTTACCAGCCATTACCTTCTAGACAAATTGTTGCGTGCAGTTACCACAAGGGTAAAAACTTTAAAAGGGGCAAAGCCAAGTGAACTATGGAAAGACCATATGCTAAACACAATCTGTCAAAATGGCATTTGTTAAAGCTGCAACGCAAGATGTTGTTAAGAAGATCAATGGAGAAAGGAGTCAGTTGTTAAAGAAGTGTTGCAATCAACGCTTTACCATGTTAATCCGAAGTCGTCATTCAATCAAGAGCACCATATGGCATAAACCAGTCTGGGACGCCCACCATTCAAATGAGAACATTGCTAGCCAGTAAGGGAAGTTGTCAATTAGATATAAAATGCCAATGGAGAATCAAACCAAGTATGCATCAAGTGGTCATCATCCAAGATTGTGAAAAAGTAGTAGATCTGGAAATTGTTGATGGTCCTCATCCAAACATGTAATATCCCAGATGTGGATATTCCACTGTTTTCTATACTAGGGCTTGCTTAAGCCTCTCGATTTGCAATAATACTGAAATAAACTTGCATGCAAAGTGTCGGGCAAATGGCCTTATTTTATAGCTAACTAGGGCAGAGAAATTTATGGTGACAGATCAACACTTACCATTGATAATCCGGCTGATAATGCTCCAGAGATAATACGCATGCATCGAGAACTGATCTGGTGAAGAACTGGTGCTCCTTGCCTCCGATGTTACCCCAGCAGCACGAACCCCTCAATCAGCTAAAGATGACGTTTTCAGTGAAGGAGCTGTCCGATGCAGATGAGAATTTGCAGGAATGAAAGTCTTCCCGTGCCGGAGAGATGGCATGAAGCATGCAGAAGTTCTGAGCACTCTAAGCAGGCTAGCGAATTGATTTGATGGTTTAGCTGCTCACGCCCCCAGCTACACAAATCTGACGAGAACTGCTCTGGGTGAGCAAACTAGAAGCTAGTAATCTCCTGGTACTGAAGGATGATACTGATGATGAGAATGGTGCCAGTATTCCGAAGATAAACGGAGATCTGAGGCCCAGCGAATGCTTTGGGGTTTTCCAACTAAAAACCCCCTACGGATGCACACATGTCACTGCAAACAATCTTCTGATGGGTACCGAATAACTGTATATGGATGAATAAAATGAAGAGAAAATGGTGGACCTGAATAGTCTACCTTGAAGGAGACTAGGGCAGATATTTCACTACCGAAACCTCGTTAGATGAAGACGTCGTCTTCAACCCCAACTGTCGTGGCCACACGCTGTGCTGCTACTCAAAAGCTCCAAATCAATAATAATCATAAGTGTGTTTCTCCATTCACTCTACCTCTCTTTTATAACCTCCAACTACAAATAATCTAACTTTGACCTAATTAGGTCACTTTAACTTCTAATTTACAGGTGCATGGAGACTCAATCGGGTGCCAGCATCATGAAATAATGCTCAGATCTCGTGCATGCAAGTGGCCTTCGGCTCTAGTGGCCCCCGTCCACCCAATGATGATATAATATTGATGCCCTAGATCTTCTTTATATGGCATCAGTCCACAGCTGATTCCCTGATTGTTAGTGCCCACTCGAACCTATGGGAATCATATAGGTTAACGGGCTGGTCCTCAATGCTTAAGCAGAAGAGGACATTATAGTCCTCCCCGCTCGAATTTGCTTGTCCTCAAGCAACTGTAAAGCAAGGTGCTGTAATACCTGTTCTCCCTCCCAAGTGGCCTCCTCTATAGGCAGATCTCTCCACTAAACCAAATAGTCTCTAATGATTTTGTTCCTCAGTTTCTGCTATCGCACCTCTAGGATGTGCTCAAGAATCAGAATCAATTGCCCCTCATCATCAAGGGGGGGCAGCTTGAAAGATGTAACAATCTGTTGACCAACTACCTTCTTGAGGTTGGAGACATGAAATACGTTGTGAATCTTGCTTTCTGCGGGAAGTTCTAGCTCATATGCTATCTCTCCAACCTTCCAGATTATCTTGTATGGACCATAGAAGCGAGGTTTGAGTTGTTCCACTCCTTTCTTTTTAAGAGATGATTGTCGGTAAGGTTGGAAGCGTAAATAAACGAAGTCTCCTCCCCCAAAAGTGCGCTCAACTCCCCTATCTGGAGGTCGACCTACTGGGCAGTCTCCGAATACTGCTTTGTTCTTCTGCAGTAAGGCCTCTATATCTGCTGGATGTTGTGTGGCCTTATTTGGTGCTTCCCTGAAGGTAACCAAACACTCTGCTGCCCACTCAATATCTCCCTATCAGAGTACTGCCTCCATCCTGTGTGATGTCACTGATGTGTGAGGGTAGGTATTCATCCCTCTCAATACTACCTTCTGTCCCTCTGCTCCTGTGAACTCCATCTCCATGGTCTGGTAGTTCGTGGAATACTTCCCTAGGGAATACATCCACTGAACTCCTAATACCACCTTCATGTCAAGTACATCTACCACATAGAATGTCTCTATCACTGTATAATTCCCAAGTGTTACTTTTAATTGAGGAATCCTCTGACTACACTCCATGGTGTGACTTGTTGCAGCTACTGAAAAGCCATCAAAACTCTCAGTCTGAATGTCTCTCCTTTTAACCCATGCAGCATCAATAAAGTTGTGGGATGCCCCACCATCTATCAGCACTCCCACTCTATGGCCCTATACGGTACCTCTGATCCGAAGAGTGTGGAATCTAGGAACCCCTGTCATGGTAGCAATGGTACCTCCTGAGGGCAACCACTCCTTAACTGTCTCTATTGTCTCTCCCTGCTCCTGATCCTGATAATCATCATCCTCCTCATTGTCGAAATAGGCCTCTATGTAGTAAGCCTTTCCCTTCCCTGAACATCTGTTACCTGGTACCCATGGTTCCTGGCAAGTGAAACATAACTTTTTTCTTCTAAGGTCCTGTCAGGTATCATTGTCCATCCACTCTTTCTTGGGCCATTCTTTCTGGACGGGTTTCCTCCCTTCATCTTCAATAAGGAAATTGGTTTTGGAAGGAAACCTAATTTTGGGTACTGCATCCTACAAATCTCTAGTCCATCTGATGGCATCTGCTAGGGTGGTGGGCCTGTAGGACTTGACCCATCCCCATAAGGGTTCAGTGAGAGCCTCTGTAAACAACATAACCAACCTGCTCTCTGAAATATTTGTCACCATGACTACTACCCTCTGAAACTCCGAAATAAATGTATCTGCACTACCTGTCTGCTTGAGCTATGCCAGCGCTCGAAAGTGTACCTCAGGGTCCTTCCAATCAAACCGCTCAATGAGCCTCTGTGTAAAATCTAGGTACGATGTGATGGTATTGTGACCCATTGTCACTAACTCGTGGTACCACCACTCATGTGCTTCTCCATCCAAATGCAAGGTAGCCAGTTTAATGGCATTTGTCTCAATCATGGGGTTGAGGTAGAAGTATGTATCCAACTTTTGCACCCAATTCCGGGTTGGGCCACCCTCGGTACCCTCAAAGGTGGGGATAGTCAGTTTCCCTACGGTGCGTTGTAACTCATAGTTCTGGGTGAATGGCCTATTGTAAGCTCTGGGTTTGTTCTTACTTTTAAAGTGGCAGAAGTCAATGAAGGTCATGGCTGAATGGAAGTCATCTCCTAAGGCTCTATACTCCCTCAGATAAGCACTCAGGGATTCTTCTGGTTATGCTTGTGCTAGAGGCACTACAGCTGGACTATCTAAGAAGTGAGGCATGGTAGGTCGGGAAGGCTTGTTGTATATATGGGGATGGCTCTGCATGTTGGTATGTAAGTGCTCCCTACTATTGTTGGTGGATACCCTATCACTATTGGGAAACAAGGGACTGTGTGGGGTGGGCGCATTTTTCTCTGTCATTTGCCTAAAGGTACTCATCATTTTTTTTTGCCCAGTAGTGAGTTCTTTTATGGCTGACATGAGACTATTGAAAGTTGTTTTATCATCCTTGGCCATTGTTTCTTTGCCCTTTCCAAAATGATACTCTCTGTCCCCCAACTCTATGTCCTCTAACTCCTCTTCTCCTCTATCACTATCTCTACACCTCTGTCTCCAGTAAGTAATGTTGTATGGGTATTCTGAAATCATTTATAATTTTGCATGCCCACAACTGGCAAGGAAAATAGCTCTGATACCACTGTAATATCCCAGATGCGGATATTTCACTGTTTTCTATACTAGGGCTTGCTTAAGCCTCTCGATTTACAATAATACTAAAATAAACTTGCATGCAAAGTGTCGGGCAAGTGGCCCTATTTTATAGCTAACTAGGGTAGAGAATTTTATGGTGACAGAGCAACACTTACCACTGATAATCCGGTTGATAATGCTCCAGAGATAATACGCATGCATTGAGAACTGATCTGGTGAAGAACTGGTGCTCCTTGCCTCCGGTGTTACCCCAGCAGCACGAACCCCTCTATCAACTAAAGATGACGTTTTCAGTGAAGGAGTTGTCTGATGCAGATGAGAATTTGCAGGAATGAAAGTCTTCCCGTGCCAGAGAGATTGCCTGAAGCATGCAGAAGTTCTGAGCACTCTAAGCATGCTAGCGAATTGATTTGATGGTTTAGCTGCTCACGCCCCCAACGACACAAATCTGATGAGAACTGCTCTGGGTGAGCAAACTGGAAGCTGGTAATCTCCTGGTACTGAAAGATGATACTGATGATCAGAATGGTGTCAGTATTCCGAAGATAAACGTAGATCTGAGGACCCAACGAACGCTTTGGGGTTTTCCAGCTAAAAACCCCTACGACTGCACACGTGTCCCTACAAACAATCTTCTAATGGGTACCGGATAACTTTATATGGATGAATAAGATGAAGAGCAGATGGTGGACCTAGATGGTCTACCCTGAAGGAGACTAGGGCAGATATTTCACTACTGAATCCTCGTTAGCTAAAGACATCGTCTTCAACCCCAAATGTCGTGGTCGCACACTGTGCTGCTACTCAAAAGCTCCAAATCAATAATAATCATAAATGTGTTTCTTCATTCACTTTACCTCTCTTTTATAACCTCTGACTGCAAATAACCTAACTTTCACCTAATTAGGTCACTTTAACTTCTAATTTGCAGTTGACTTGCATGCAGGTGCATGGAGACTCAATTGGGTGCATGCATCGTGAAATAATGCTCAGATCTCATGCATGCAGGTGGCCTTTGGCTCTGATGGCCCCCATCTACCCAATGATGATATAATATTGATGCCCTAGATCTTCTTTATATGGCATCAGTCCATAGTTGATTCCCTGACTGTCAGTGCCCGCTCGAACCTATGGGAACCATATAGGTTAGCGGGTTGGTCCTCAATGCTTACGCAGAAGAGGACATTACAAAACACGAGCACAACCATTATTTAATTGCTCTCAGTTTTTTCTCCCAACCGTTGGCAAGAAAAAAGGGGGGATTCCTTTGAATGTTCCTTCTAAAGTTTTACCATCATCATATGGTCTATGAGAAAAATTAAATTAAAAAAAATATTTGGAGAGGGAGAGGGAAAATGTTAATTATAAAAGATTCAGATGCCATGGGATTTGACACCAAGGCTCTCATTTAAATTGCCTCTTGGACCTTGCTTAGCCACCTCTCCCAAGCCCAATTCCTTGAAACATAAAGGCTAAGAGAGTTTTAAAATGGCAAGTATGGCGATGTCATGACTCCTCATACAGATGCAAAAAGTCACTAGAGAAAATATCAAAATAAATTTTGATAAGGTAATGAGTGACAGGAGCATTGATTTAAACAATGTCAAAAAGAATATTAGGGAGCTTATGGATAATGAAGAATTAGAAGGTGACAACAAGGAAGAAATAAGCAATAATGAAGATGAGTTAAAGAAAACTTGAGGCATTAATGAACTAGATGCAACATCTTCCAAAGCCTCAGCAGGATTTAATGAAGTTGAGACAGCCTTCATTGTTGAAGACAATTCCTTTTATGCCTTCATTGTTGAAGGCAATTCTTTATCACCCAATTCCTTTTATGCAATCAGTATTTCAGTTATGCACAGCATGTCCAAGGATCTATTTCCACTTCGCTATAATCTGGATTCTGGATGCAATATTCTCCAATCCTTGTCCTCCTAATCCATGTTGTATGTACAACACTCTTATGACTGCTAGAGGAAGTTCGTTCTTCCTACTGAAGATATTCCTAGTACAAAGACTTCTATGTAATCCTGCTGAAGAATATGATAACATGCTCAACCTTGGAAAATTGATTCTGCTTTCGGGTCAAAGCAATTCAACCAATGGAACCATGTGTATACCCTATTATATCATTATAGCACTAATAGTTATCAACGTATGATTTGTATTTAAGTCATGTAATTAGGCATGAGTATTGTGAAGAGATACTATGTATCTTATTTATAACCTATTATAATTTATAGCATTATTGCACTAAGATTTATTTATGTATTATTTATAATTAAGTCATATAATTAGTCATGACCATTGTGAAGAGGTAGTATGCATCTTATAGGCTATTTAGCTGCCTCTCTTTGCAATCTTCCTATTACCTTGACTTATAATAAATATTAATCATCACTCGTTTCCTTTATGAGTAAATAAGGTGAAAGCATAATTCAACAAAGCAACCCTTATAGCCTGTTACATTTTCTACTCTCAAGACTTTAAATTTATACTATGCTTCCTCCTGTTTACAAATTGAGAGCGTCTTGATGCTATCTAGCTCTATTAAATGAAATGAGATGAATTTAGTATTGACCTTAGCGGAATGTTATCATACTTTTCTGTAAACATTTTACATGTTGACTATATCCTTCCACTTGCTTTGTTCTACTTCATTATCCTCCTCCTCACAAGATGAATCTTCTACTTGCACCTCCTCACATCACTGCATTTTTGCTTTTCTAGAGAAATGTTTCACTTTCTTTCCTCCCCTTGCTATAGAGTTCTTGCAAAATGGAAACCAAATGAAGAGTACTTATACAAGGCCAAAATACATGTGGCCAAAAAAGAAGTCAACTTTTCCACAATGCTTCTATAGCTTACATTCATGCAGCTCTCCACCCTCTTACACTCTTCCTTTTGTTTCCCTCCTCATTTTCCTTCCACTGTGGAAAACATTCTTTAAAAGAAGCATTTACAATTGCACTGGCTGCTTTCTTTGTTTGTCTGTTTTACATTCAACTTGTAATGTTCCGTTTTTGATAAAAAGGGAATAACTGAGGACTAATAGCACTAGGAGCAGAAAGGTACATCAATTCAGTGTTATTAAGTAATTAGTGTAGAAAGAAGGCCATCAGAGTTCATATCCTAAAGCATGCAGAGCATGCAGGCCTTGTTTAGTTAGTGTTAAAGTCAACATCAATTTAGAATTGCATGCATGCAAAAGTGAAGCATAAACCCTAAAAGTGACATGCAAACCCTAAAAGCATATGAAGATCTATTTAAGAAGGGTTATGGGACTAAAGGAGATATCTATTGTTATTGTTGATTGATTTTGGAGTTTCGAGCAGCAGCACAGCGTGTAGCCACGGCAATTGGGGTTGGAGACGATGTCTTCAGCTAGCGAGGGTCCAGCATTGAGATATCTGCCCTAGTCTCTTATTGGGATAGATCATCCAGGTTTATCCATTGCATCCATCATATACTACAGTATTCGGAGATCCAGCACATTCCAAAGGGTTATTAGCAGATCCACGTTTGCAGCTGGAAGTAGCAAGGAAAACATAGAAGGATTCCCTAGGACCACAAAACCCAGTCTTTCCTCCGCATGTCAGCTTCCTCTTTCTCAGCAGGCTTATCCTACGATATGCAGTGACTATCAGCCATCTGTTTGCTCACCTGGAGCAGCTATCAGCCAAACAGATCAAGTGGGGGCGTCAGCAGCAAAACTGCTAATCTCTTCGCTAGGGCACTTAGAGGCAGTCAAACCTCCACATGTGTCAGGCCATCTCTCCGGCATCAGCAGAAGGACAAGCTCAGGAAGTTTCAGCCCAAACAGACCTCTCCTCCTACAAAAACGTCACCTTCAGTCTGGAGGGTTTTTATGGTACTGCGGGGCGGTAACATCGAAGGAAAAGAGCACTTCTAGGCCACCTATCCGAATCTTTATGCATGCAGCTATCTCTGGAGTCATTATCAACCAGAATATCAGTGGTAAGTGTTAATTTCTTTCTACAAAACCCTAACCCTAATTCAACTACATTTTAAAGCATTTTTGCATGGCAAGTTTGCATGCACAGTGATTTCATATTCTTGTATAAGATTGGGGTTGTGAGTCAACACTACAATAGAACATTAGAGAATATCAGTATTTGGGATATTACACAACTGAAGATCAAAAAATATTGACGACTCCTCAAAAACATTCCCAAAGATCTTCACTCTTTGTTATGACTACTAAAGGTCATTCACATGTCACATATACCTACCAATGTTTTCAAACTCGGCAAATTCGGACTCGAACTCAGGCGCGTTGACCCTCACGGGCACTGACTCAGCCACCAAATCGACTCAAGGGATCAGTTTGGTTTATAAACTATAAACCAGATGGTTCAGTACTAAATCAGTACAACTTGACCAAGTCAATATCTACTCAGCCGAGCCTGTACCTGTTTGGTTTCACATAGATTGTAGAGCTATTTGAGGGTAAAAGACAATTTGCTTGACACACAGTGACATAAGCCAATCTGGAATAATAAAATAAAACTCTTAAAGTAAAAGTTTTCATTTTCTTTATATTATATTTCCTTTTATTTCCCTTTATACCCTTTTATTTTCTTTATATTTCTTGTCTACCCTTTCACTTAATTTTTTTATATTATTATTTGTTTTTTCAAGATGTTTGAGAGGAGTTCCAACATCATCTGACCTCGTATGATGAAAAAAAATGCACATGCCATCCAAAATTCAGCAAACTTAGCATTCTTCAAAATTCCAATCAACCGGTTACTAAACTGCATTGAACCGAAGATAAGTCCAATAAACCATCAAAAGATCCCCAATGCCATGTTAGCTTTTACAGATCCAGATCCGATTAACAGTCTCAAATAATTTACAACAATTCTTAACTAAAAACACACTAAATCTTAACAAACTCGTGCAGCGGAAAAACACAGGAAATCATTCATACATTTGACGCTCAGATTTACCCTAGAAAACTCCAAATGGAGAAAAACCAGCAGCAGATTATATTTGTCTCTCGTCCTGGGATAATGGACAATTGAGGAATAATACAATGACAAATGCTAGCATGTCACACCTCAAGATCAATCCTTCGATCTTGCTGGTTGCTAACCCTCGGCTGCCATTAGCGTCGTTCCTTTGAATTTACCCCTGCAGCTGTGCACTTAGCTAACAGTCCTTCCTCAACTAATCAATGAAATCTCCCTCCCTCACTCTGTGTGACTAACTAATGTGTCCTCTCACCAAGGCTGCCTTTTATTACATTACAATATGGAAATACCATGGGCCAATACCATGGGCCCTCTACTTTACACAAAGTAATCACAAAAGTACATTCACTTTAATAGCTCACTTTATTAAAGTGAATTTCCTAAATCTGAGAGGTGATAATAATGACTTCCACCTGTAAACAATATCCATGTGGAAGTACCTATCCGATGCTACAAAAATCAACACTCCCTCTTAGTACTTTTGGAAGAACCTCCACCTGGATCTATCTCTAATAGCACCAAATCATCCATTGTTGTAGTTGCTCCCTCTGAACCTCCACCTGTAAACAATATCCATGTGGAAGTACCTATCCGATGCTACAAAAATCAACACTCCCTCTTAGTACTTCTGGAAGAACCTCCACCTGGATCTATCTCTAATAGCACCACATCATCCATTGTTGTAGTTGCTCCCTCTAAACTGAAAGACTACCATGCCACCTGCTTTGAAATTTGTTCTGAAGATTTGTTCCTCCTACCCATGCTCCTAGGAGTCTCCACCTACTCCTGAGCATACATCAATGTCAGTTAGTACCAACTAGGTCTCCTGGAAGAACTGGAAGGGGCTAGCTCCCTCTTTCCTTCTGAAGGTCTACTCCCCACATTGGAAGTCTATGAATTCTGCCCACCCTTCAAAGTCTTTTGATGCTTGACCTCTGTCACTAACATCGATCCATGACCCAAGATACCCTTGGATCCACATATAGGGTGACCCAACAAAATGTACAACTTAACCTGTCTAACACCAACCATCACTGTCGCATCCCAATAGCTCCCTAAACATATGAGTACCTGTCAATCCTGGAACATAACCCCATACCCCTTTTCCTCCAAGGTAGAGACTGAGAACAAGTTCATCTTCAACTCTGGAACATACATCACTCCTGCCACCTCCAAAGATCCTCCTGACTCTAGTTGGAATATCACTGTCCAAACCTCTTTACTACATGTATGGTGTCAACCCCATAAATCACATGGTAGTCTGAATCTGTCTCTGAAACACTAAGAAACATGTCCCTCATCCATGTCATATGGCTAGATGCATTATTGTCCAATGAGAAAAGAAACACCGCCAACTCTTTGCAGCTCAGATCTGCTCCTCAAATCTACCCAAATCTGTTTGTTGCTGCCCTATCGGCTTCTCTTCTCCTTTGACTAATCTCTTTATGTAAAGATCTTCCTATCATCCCCTGATCTCTAGATGAAAGTCCTTCTCCACCCATCTAAGATCCTTGAGTCACAGTCCTTCACGGCTCTAGCACTATGAGCAAAAACTCTACCTTTGCTGCAAAGTGGATGACATCGATATATGAGCGAAATTCCTACTTTTCTCCTATGTATTCTCTAGTGGCCTAGATCTCTGGGTGAAAGTCCTCCTTCACCTACCCGAGATCATCTTGTTGATTGCTAACCTTCTGCATGGCTCAACAACCACCCAACACATAACTTTTATGTTTCCCATGTTAAAATAATGTAACTTTGGAAGTTATTCTATTTGTATTATTGTTATTCCTCCATTCGGAGATGTCTTTGATGTAATTGGTCATGTAAAAGTCATGAGGTAAATCCTCCATTCTAAGTCGGGGCAATAGTACCCACAGAAGTAATTGATAAATATTATTTTGATCTACCTAGGTAGGTTTGCCCTAATTAGAGAACCTGGCCGATCTAGTTAAGTAATTGAGTCACTCACCTGATAAATATAAATAGGTGAGGCACCTCCTTCATTTGCACACACTTCACTCAAGCAAGTTCGCTAGAGAGATAGGAAGAATTGCAATGGAGAGAGAGGAAGAGTTGTCTTGGGGTTTTACACTGTCTTGGTTGAGTTCTATATTGAGGAAGTTTGGCGGGGTTTTCTCCCTTGTGGTTTGCCCGAGAAAAATCTCCGTGTTCTTTGTGTTGTTGTGCTTGTTGTTCTTTCAGTGATCCTACTATTGTGAATTGTTTTAGAATATCATCTAAGCAATTTAGAAAACGTAAGAGCCCAGACTATGCTGCCCGCTACGCAAACCCATTGCCTGCTGCCCAAAGTACCCGTTGCCCGAATTTACAACATATTGTTGCCCAAGCCTATTACTGCTACCCAAATTCGTTTCTGGGATGCCCAAACTCTTTTATGGCTACTCAAACCTTTTTTACTCGCTACCCAGCCACCCACTGGGTTGCCTGAGTTGCCCAATATCTTTTCTGCAATTTGCCCGACTTTTTTGGGTGTTGCTTTAGGTGTGTTCTAGGCTGCCCAATGTTGCCCTAACCCCTCTGCAACTACCCGAATATTTTTGGGGACTACCCAAACCCTTTTCTAGTGCTGCCCAATTTTTCTAGGCGTTGCCCAAAATTTTTTAGGCTGCCTAAAATCTACTAGGCCTACCTAAACCCTTATAGGTTGCTCAACTGTCTACCCACGTCTACCATGGTCCCTAGTGGCTACATATCTTGTAATGGTTGCTGGCAGTTGGTCTCTAGCAAACTTTACCAACTACTACCAATTCCCTGCGATTGGCTTGCGTCCAAAACTATTGTTGTAGTTTTTCCTAGCGGTTGGCCCGCATCCAAAACCGTTGCTGCAATTTTTCCTAGCGGTTGGCCTTTCTTTGGGCAGCGACTTCAACTCCCATTATCAGCATGTACTCTTTCACCCAGCGGCCCGCGCTCTCACCTCTTGGTCTAGATCCACGTTGCACATCCTTCTCTATCAACGATCTGTGCCCAAGTCCCCTCTCCTGTGCATTTCATTCACCAGCCGCAGTCTGCTCCCGACCTGATTTCTCTACTACCAGCATCAACCTTCACCCGTGGTCCTTAGCTCCTAGCAACCTGCAACAACCCAATCATAGTTGCTCCATGCCCGTGCAGCTTGCCTAATTGGAGCCTATGTCCACAAGCTCCTGACTACCTGGTCACTTCAATCAGCATCTCACTTGGCCTAATCTACCATTAGCCCAGCTCTTCGTTGTGTCCAACAGTTGCTTCTCTGTCGTTGACCCATGTTCTGCTGCACTCAACACCGGCAGCTTACTTTGCCAGTTGACTCCGCCTCTTCTATTGCAGCCCAACCTAACTTGCCGACGACTTTACAAATCCCAATCATCCTCTGATCTACAACTCGCGACTTGTCGACTACTACACACTAGTGACTCTGTCGCCAACCACTCTGTCTTTGCCCACGATCTCCGCCTGCAACTGCTCACGAGGAATTCTCCAAATCCGTGCTCTCAACTCACGTCTTACTTTGTCATCACTCATATGCCTCACGTTGTTTCAACCATGCTCGTTCCTTTGCCTGTGCTGCAACATAGAATGGCGGTTGTACATGCAGTCGTTCCTTTTTTCATTATTTCGTCGTAAACCCATCAAATCGTGATTCCCTAGTCAAAGCTAAACTCGCTCTGATACCATGTCGGCTTTTACAAATCCAGATCCGAATTTTACAGTCTCAAATAATTTACAGGAATTATTAATTGAAAACACACTGAATCTTAACAAACTCATGCAGCGGAAAAACACAAGAAACCATTGATGCATTTGACACTCAGATTTACCCTAGAAAACCCCAATAGATTGATTTTTATTAATAATAAAAACCCTAGGCTCTCGTCGTTGGATAATGGCCCACTAAGGAATAATGCAATGACAAATGCTAGCAAATCACACCTCTAGATCAATCCTTCGATCTTGTCGGTTGTTGACCCTCAGCTGCCACTTGCTCCGTTCCTCTGACCAATGACCCCACACACTTAGCTGACAGTCCTTCGCCAATTAATCAATGAGAACTCCCTCTCTCACTCTATGTGACTGGCTGATGTGTCCTCTCACGTAGGCTTCCTTTTATTACATTACAATATGCAAATACCTTGGGCCAATACCATGGACTACCAAATACCATGGGCCCTCTGCTTTACATAAAGTAATCACAAAAGTACATTCACTTTAATAGCTCACTTTGATGAAGTGAATCTCCTCAGACTGAGAGGTAATAATGATGACTTCCACTTGTAGACACTATCCATGTGGAAGTACACTATCCATGTGGAAGTACTCGTCCAATGCTACAAAAATCAACATGTCATCATACTCTTTGGCAACATGCCATCTACGAAATATAGACATGCTCCAACTCCTAAAAAATAGGAATCATAGAAGTGAAAATAACAACTCGAGTTATTGACAAAAGACTTGATATAGATCCGATTGTGTTGGATGATATTGATCCAACCTCAAGACTCACAGTGGGTAGAGGAGACTAACCTGGCAGAGTTTGATCCTGATATTTATGACTTGGGGTAGAATTGTTTGGATTCAGATCCACAAGTATGAATAGCACCAGGCATGGCAAGGATTAGTCATGCTTCTATAGCAATTGCAAATGTCATTGAGGAGTCTAAAAAATCTGAGCCAAAGGAAGATCCTATAGCTCATGTCGAGGATCCCATTTCCAATAGTGGCGATGGGTTTGATGATTGATCATGATAATCAATGATATGTAGTAGGCAAGTTCCTTGTAGCATGTTGTGTTTTGGATTCTAGAGGCCATTTAAAGTGTCATTGATTATGTATTTTGTTGCAGATATGTATCAATTCGATGTCATTTTGATATATTCACCCTTACATGGCCAGCGTTTGCATATTTTGTCTCTAATGGTTTGGAATCTTTGTATTTTTTAGTAAATTGAGTTATAAAATTCAAACCGGTCCAAGTCGAAGCCAAGTAAGAGTCCAAGTCTAAGTTGAACCTCAGTTGATTCTAAAGTCCAAGTCTATGTTTTAAAACATTGATGCCTACCATAATAAATCCAAACCCTTGTGATTTTGTGCTTTTAGTATCCTTGCATTCGTTGATTTCCTTGGTTGCAAAGAATGACTTTGCTAGATTTATGTGGATTAGGTTGCATAGTTTGGACCCCCTACTCTAGGATATTTACATGGCAATATGCTACTTCCCTCCTATATCTTTAGGGTATGCTCTTCACAATGGACAAGACAAGGAGCCCTACCAAGATCTCTATGTCGACATTGCTCAATACTTAACTTTTGGGGATGTTATTCTCTTGAGGGATTTCAATGCCCATGCAGGAGCCCGCCAGATTCCCCTTCATGATAGATCTAAGGGCACTCCTTGCCTCCATGAGATTGATCACGATTCAGTTGATCTCCATAGGACTTTAGGTGATGCATTAGAAGTTTAGGACCCCTCACAATTTACAGCAAACATCTCCTGCACCTTGGCGAGTCTCATGAGTTACTGATCCTAAATGACCTCTCTTAATCATAGTCTTAAAACCATGCAAACAAGAACCAAAACCAGTTGGTTTGATCGGCCAACCAAAGTGGAGACTTAAACTGGCAAAAAAACCCAAGTCGAGCACCAGTTCGGTAATGAACCGACCAACCTAAAGCTTGAACTGGTCGGATCCTTACCGAACCTGTCCAGACCAACCGAGTTCATCAATAATTGGTCCAGTCAACGTGCATTCATCCTCTACGGTCCTAAACAGGTGGATGAAATTGTTTTTCTTATAATAAAAATTAAAAACCTTAAAATATAACCCTAAATTGTTGTTGAAGGTTGTCACTTGCAAAGTCGAGGAGTCTGAGAGTTGGAGTTGATTGTTGGAGGCTTGGAGCATCAGCTGGCAACGAGTATGGTGTGCGAAAATTGGCCTAGGCAAAAGCAGAGTGTCCAATTGTAGAGAGAGCAGAATACTCAAGTGCAGATGGAGCAAGGTGCTCCAACATAGAGCTGGAGTAGCTGTAGCACAGCTTGTTGATGATAAAGAAGACCTTGTACGGACGCAACCAGGCAACCAGGACTTGGTATGTCAAGATAGACATGTACTTAATGAGCTTGGACTTCACCAAGAATGATGTGGATTCAAACCTTTACTACAAGGTTGTTAATGGAGACCATTTGATCTTGGTGTTGTATGATTGATGATCTGTTCCATTACGGGAACAAAGAAGCTCAGTGTCGAGAGCAAGAGGGAGTTGGCCTTTGAGTTTAAAATTAAAGATTTTGGCCTAATGCATTGCCTCTTGGGATTAGAGGTGTGGTAGAGATCATATGAGATCTTCCTCAGTCAAAAAGAATACACAGTTTAGATCCTAAGAGATTCAAGATGATGGATTGTAAGTCCATGACTACATCTATGGAGGCAAAGCTGAAGAAGCTAAGTGATTTTGCTTCAGATTCAAATTTGGTGGGCAGTTGACTAGATCCTTGATGTACCTAGTTACCACCAAGCAAGATATTTGCTTTGTAGTGAACACCCTAATCCAGTTTATGATTGAGCCGAGACTCTTTCATTGGGTTGTGGCAAAGCATGGGCTGAGGTACCTATGTGGTACAAGTTGGATATAGTCTAAGAGATGTCTTAGGTAATGAAGTGAAGTTGCAAAGATATATAGATTCTAACTGGGTGGAGTGCAGTGAACAGGACTAGCACCTTGGGGTGTTGCTTCAGCTTGGATCATTTATGATTAACGAGAAGCAGGCTTCTGTAGGACTTAGTACAGCAAAAGTGGAGGATTATGCAGCCAGTGTCGAAAGTTGTGAAGCAGTGTGGCTTCAAAAGCTTCTTGCAAAATTATTTGGTCAAGAGCTAGATACGACCTTGATACACTGTAACGATCAAAGTTGTGTCAAGCTTTCAGAAAATCCATTGTTTCATGACAGGTCGAAGCATATTGAGATCAAATACCACTTCACCTGAGACATGGTGCAGAAGGGAGCGATGAAGCTCCAGTATATATCCACGGATGAACAGATAGCCGACATTCTCACCAACCCTATGTCCAAGGAAAAGTTTGTATACTTCAAGGGCAAGCTTAGCGTGATGAAGAATGCCTCCCTCGATGAACGGGAATATTGATGGAAGAGCAGCATAGGGCAAACTTTCATGGGAAGTGAATGGCCCAGACATCGAGATGGTTTCACAGATGAGTGGCAGACATTCACGAGAAGTGATGGCCCAGACATCGTGATGATATTTCAGATGAGCGGCATACATTCACGAGAAGTGAATGGTCCTAAAGATACATATGCAGTACATATCTGAGATGGATTACAAACATTCTCACCAGGTGAGAAACTTGGCAGTGATGTAGAATGTCTCCAAGTGAGAAGCTTGGCAGTGACGACACTCTCACCAAGTGAGAAGCTTGGCAGTGATGTGGAGTGTCTTCTATGAACATTCTAACTAAGTGTGAAGCTTGGCATGATACGAAATGTTCCCCTCAATGAGAGGGAGTGTTCATGTTTCTCCATGATTGCAACATCGAGCAACACTCTGCAGACATTCTCCCAAAGAGGTCATGAGAAGTGACCAATGGTTGGTAGAGGATGGTCGCAGCGTAACCTTGATTAGTCATGACTAAGAGTAAATAATGCTCAACATGCTTACTCTAAGAAAGAGTGCTCCGAGAAGGAAGCTAAGAGGTCACATTGCATTCTCCGAGAAGGAATGATCTATTCTTAGTAGAGTGAGTTCACTTGTCTGTGCGATAGGGGATTTCATCCCCTTATGGAATAGACAAAGTCTAATCAAATATTGAATTTGACATAGGCTCTAAGAAGTGTCCAAGACTTCCTAAAGTGGGGTCAAATCAACATTAGAGCTCTATGGAAAAATTTGATCTGCATGTGAGGAGATGAACATCAACGAGGATAACTTTTCTATGATGAAGAAATAACCAAGAAGGGAAGAAAAACCATTGAAGAAGTCCCAAATAGCATTGAAAAAGACTCATAAGAAAATGAAGACAAGAAGACAAGTCGGCTTGAAGATAAATAAGGATGATGATCAAAACTAGCAAGTCAGCCCCAATGAGATTGTACAAGCCAGCCCCATTGAGGAAACTTCTACTAAATTGAAGAATATAAATAAAATGTTGTCACACTTTATTTTTCACATTCACTCATCATCATCTTCTCTCTCCATTTGTGCACACCTCCAAGGAAGGCCTAGCAAAAGCAAGAAGCATAATTTTTGGGGTTTTCTTATTCTCTATTGGAAGATCTACTACCCTTGTTCGGGTTTCTTGTGAAGCAGGGTGAACCTCCCTTGTGTTAGGGTTCATCTTCATGATTGGTATTGTACTTGAATTGGATTGATTTCTTCTAAGAAATGTTTGTTGGGTTGTCTCCCTATTGGCTATCCCAAGGTAAAATCTATGTGTCTCTTGTGCATGGCATTCTTTCAGTGATCCTTGTTTTATTTCCGCTGCAAGTGAATGTTGAAATTTTCAGTATACAATGATGCAATGATAAAAGTGGGATGATAATCATTAGGACATAATTATCAAGATTTGAAATTTGTACTAAGTTAAAATTCAACACTTCAAGAGATCGAGACGTGGCAGCATTTCATTTTTTGTGGCCCCATCTATTACGAGATCAAAAAATGTTTCCCCCGTCTTCTCCAAGAGTCTCATTACTCCCTCTACACTTTATTTCAATTCCAAGACTAGAGATTTATGGCCATGTCTATCAAAGAGGGCCTCAGACTCAAATCCCACTTGCTCCACCCACCTCCACAAAGATTGGACACCTCCAAACCCATTACCTCTTACTTTTCGGTACTTCCAACCGATCGAGACACCAAGAGGCAAACAAAGAGTAGCACTACATCAACAGTCAGATACGTGAGAACTAGGGGGGACACTCTTGAGCAACAGGTGAGACTCTAACGTAGTTGTCGACTCAAATGCTGAGACAGTTCACACAACACCAGCAAACCAAGGACCTCTTCCAGGCCTAGACAGCGGCTTAAATCGCCCAGACTAAAAGATATATCTCAAACCTGTGTTTCCAGCACTACAAGAGCCTCTGATCAATCTTCTATCCAGCACTTCCTCCGATTTGCCTCGGATGTTAGGAGAGATACAAATACAGGTATTGGGGCCTTTGTCTCAAGAGAAGGAAGATGCACCTCCCCCTATCTTTCATCCATTGCAGGTTGTTTCATGAGAACATCCTCCTCATATTGGGATTTCTCATGGTTTTGGGTTTTGGTTCTCAGCAACTTTATCTGTTGTTCCACTTTGCTTAATACTGCTCAGTTTTAGACTTTAAACCTTATTTACCATAACTAGATTTATTTGATTGCATATGTTTTTCTAGGAGCAATTTGTTAAAGTTAATGCAGCTACGAGACCCATTCTCAGGGAGGATGGTACCCTAGTCAGTTAACTAGGGCAGAGTAAGACCCTAGTGTTAGATTTTTACAGTTTATTCAATATGATCTAGGATCTTATCTGAGAGAATAGCATGCACAACAATAATCACAAGAGACAAGAGACAAATATTTTCGTCGGGGAAACCATAAAGGAGAAAACCCCGTAACTTCCTCAGAGATAGAATGAGCACCAGTAGCAAAAGTAAAACCCAAAAGTATAAAGATGATCTTCGACAGCGTCTCTCTCTCCCTTGTGTGAGCTTGACCTCTCTCTCTCATGCGAACTTGATGAGTGAGTGTGTGTGTTAAAATAGAGAGTCACTCTCTATTTATACCCTATTTTCCACTTGACTTTTTCCTCTACTAGGCCAACTTCTCTAGGAGAGTCTAGTAATCCAATTACCACTTATTTCTGGGGACTAATGCCCCGACATACAAAGGAGGGTTATCCTCAATAACTTTACATGACTCAAATACAATGATGACTCACCCGATCGGAGGAATGAACATCTTCGTCGAAGGTGCAACAATAAAATACAAATACAATATAAATTATACAAGTGAATATCTTACGAAGTTACAATTACATTAACACCTAGAAGGTACCCTAGGGCCCCTAGTAGTCTCCTGGGTTCTTGGATTGGGACCAAGCAGGTTGATGCCATGGCAAAGTCCCTAACATGTGGTTAGGGCCCCTATGTCTCTAGGGTATTCTGGTTTGGGACTAGATAGTTTCTTGGACACGATGTCCACACAGATTCTGCAGGATGAGACAAAGACTTCCTGGTCTGGGACCAAGCAGATTCTTGTCTAGGACCAAGCAATTCCTGCAGGAGCATTCCTAGTCAGTTAAACAGGTGAATATTGGTCAAGTAGACCAAGATGATGATGTGTGATGTCCTCTCTCCTAATCGATTATTGTTAGGTTGTTTCTCAAGGGACTGGCCACCCCTTGATGATGTCACTAGCAACTAACCCTTAGAAGCGGTATTGAGGACCAGAGGATCACATCATCCAGTTTGGATCTTCCCCTCAGTGATGATAAAATATATATGAAACAATGTACCTTGAGAGAGAGAAAAGATTAAAGTCCTTGGTCTTGTTGGTCCTTTGGTTAAAAGGGGTTGTTTGTCCACCTTTATGGTACACCTTGGTCTTGCAGGTATGAGGGTTGTCTTACCTTCTCATTGTGACATCTTTGGTTGACTTATGGTCCTTTATCTTTTACTTAGTCCTAGAACCCTTATGTTGTGTACCTTTGGGATGTGACTTTTATGTTATTGTTAATTATGTGACATTTTAACCTATGGTACCCTAGTCTAAGATATTTTAAGTTTGGTGAACCTCATAAAAGCTAGGAGTAGATGAATGACCTTTCTAGAAGGCTTGTCAAGGTTATAAATTAAGGTCATTCCTCCTTCCTTAGGGTGCATCTGTGAAAAAGAAAAGTTTGGACTTGATTCTTTGAGTTCGTTGTTGCATCTTACCCTAGTATAGGGTTTCTACTGCTTCGAGTTGATGTCTTGGGCTTTGATATGTTTGGAGTTGGCCTGTTCTCTTCTTCTACTGGCCATGGGTTTCTATCCTAGCTGGGTCGTGTTTCTTCTAATAGTCGTGATCTCTCCTCTAGCTGAACTGTGACTCTATGACTGGGTCATAAGTGGACTGGAGCATTCTCCTTTGTTGGGTCGTGGAGTTTTTCCCTTGTTGGGTTGTGTTTGTTTGTCCGTGAGACACTCCTTGCTGAGTCGTAACTATTTGTTGTCTGTTCCATTGGTCGTGGGCTCTTCCTTGCTGAGCCGTGACTTTCTCATTACTGGTCATGGACTCTTCCTTGCTGAGTCGTGACTTTGTCATTGTTGGTCGTGGGCTATGGGTTTTCTTCCCTTGTTGTGCATGACTATGTACCTGCCTAGCGTGACTGTGTACCTGCTCAGCGTGATTGTGTCCACCTGTCAACGTGATTGCGTCCACCCGCCAACATGACTACACTCTCCTGCCTAGCGTGACCCCGTGTCTCTTGCACCAACCTGACCGTGTGTCCCTGCCTTAGCATGATTGTGCTCTTTGCACCTGCGTGACCATGTCTCTACCCGCTATGTGATTGTTGTCTCCTCTAGCGTGACCGTGTCCCTGCTCACCAACGTCACTGGATCCTCCACTCAGCATGACTGTGATTCTTTGCCTCAGCGTGACTACAATATCTACACACGTGTGATTGTTCGTCCCTTCTCAGCGTGATTGTGGGTCATTGCTCAGCGTGACTAGATTGTCATTGCTCAGCATGACTATGGGTCACTACTCAGCGTAAAGGTTGGTATCCTTTCAGCGTGACTGATTGTCACTACTCAGCGTAAAGGTTGGTATCCTTTCAGCGTGACTGATTGTCACTACTCAGCGTGATTGTGGGTCACTACTCAACGTAAAGGTTGGTCTCCTTTCAGTGTGACTGATTGTCACTGCTCAACTTGACTGTATCCCTACCAGCGTGAAGTTTATCCCTGACTGTGTGACTGTGTGTCACGGCTTACCCAACGTGACTGTGTGTCTTCCATCACTGTGATTGTGTTGGGTATGACTGGTCTGCTAAAGCCTGAGTATTGGATTGAAGTTTCTCTTCCTATTGACTAAGAATCTGAGGTATGTTTCCTTCTGCTTTAACCCTCTCTCTCTCAAGGTACATCATTTGTTTACCCAATTGACTTGTCCCTTCGGTGACAAGATCAAAAACTAAAAGTTTCCGAGTATAAAGGCTGATTCAAAATAATTGTTACGATTCTTTACTGCTGATATCTCATGTACATTATTTTATCATTTTGTTAATGTACATGGCATTTGGTGAATCATCTCGAGGACCAACTTTAACGCAGTGACCAATGGAGTGTTAAAGTTGAAAGAGATGAAAATTATGTTTGATTTAGTGCAGTTTAAATTTATTAGAGCAATATATTATGAATCTCGTTTCGTAATTTTGTTTGTGTTAAAGTGTACTTTTTATGTTAAAACCTAACCTAAACCTAAAACTTTAACACGGTTTTGGCACTCCCACTTTGTACTATGTACTTTTGTACTTAATAGTCCCACTGACCTCTTTGTGGTCATCGTTGAACATTAATAAAATTATCTTATCTTATCTAATCTTATGCCCCAGAGAGGGAAATTGCATACCATGAGGCCCTACTAGGCATATTATCTTGTCTTGTCTTATCTTATGCCCCAGCAAGGGAAATTGCATGCCATGAGGCCATTACTAGGCATATTGGAACTGGACCGGTTAACAAACATTGAATCATAAAACTATTTGCAAGTTTTTTACTAGGGTTCTTGACAACCATCTGATCTTTCAAATTAAAATTGGCTTAGCTTTGATCCAAATCAAAAATGCAATAACATCCCTATAAATATCAACTAAGGAAGAAAAATATTAATAAAATAAAGCCAGGAATGAGTCTTCTACATTGCATACTAAGTTTGGGCTTAGAACTAATCCATACCATTCTCAAGTGTGTATAAATTGTTCATAAGCTGATTCAACCATTGGGATATGCAACAACTTAGATTTTTCACAAAGAGGGGGAAATTTAGTTGAGCTATCCATTTATCTTGATTCCATAATGAATATGTCCAAGATAACCATCGGCCAATGCTAACAAAATTACTAGGATATGGATAAACAAAAGGTTCATACATACAGTTCTTTGAGTGAGCTATCATGCAGAAATTCAGAATAAGGCTCACCCCAAACACCACAACCAAAGATGCAATGGATTCTAACTATGTTTTATCGAGATGTTGAGTCTGAATTGCATAGATATAGAGATATTGGAGTGGACTTTTAGACCCTAAACACCTTTAGGTTGTACCTAACCAATCATGTAAAAAAGAAAATCACAATGATTGAAGATAAGATATCTCATTATTGTCACGACTCATGACTCCCTTGGGAAATATTGTCTCTCAATTAACATAAAAATGTTGAACAATTTAAAGCATAGCTGCCAAGAAAAGTGTAAATTTTTATCTCATTCCCCAACCCCGTTTCAAGCCACCGTTTTCTTCATTGTTTAATGCCCAACCCAATTTACCTTCAGCTGCAAATTAGTTAATTTTTCTCATAAACAATTTTGACTGAAACACATGAAGAATTTTACTATTTTAATGAGCAGTAATAAAAACAGTCACACATAAAAATTCAGACTCAAAAAATTTTGGTCAAATGACCCAGGAAAAACCCCAACCTCCAAGGAAAACCTATTATTAAGAGAGATAACTTTATTTTCCTTTATAAAAATAAAGTACAGCAAAAACAGAGCTAAACTTATCTCCACCATAGTGCTCAACAAATTGACTGAATTCAGAAATTTTATAGTCAAAAATTTCTGCCAACAAGCTGCCTCAAAAACCGTGCCAAACTAACTATATGGACTGTCTCAATTTTCGTGCCCATTGTTGTACCATACGAACTATACGGACCTCGATTTTCATGCTCCCTGCTGTATGGACTACCTCAAAATTTGCACCCAAAAAACTGTACAAACTGCCTCAAAATTTGTGCCATTGTTGTACAGACCAACAATTAATGTTGTTGTACGAACCTCGATTTTCATGCCCAAAAATTGCCTTGAGATTCGTGTTGTACTGAGATGTATTTAATGTTGTTTTATAGTCTCGAGAATTGTGCCCATTGTTGCTCTCTCCCAACCTGCGATTTTTCTCCTTCTCAGCTCTCCAACTCTCATGGAAAAAAAAGAATTAGTCTCTTGTGCCTTCCCTTGCCTTTTTGGAATTAATGAGGAAGCTGATTGGTCATCTAATCCAAGGTCCCACAAAGATATAGATGGATGGATGAGATTAAATGCACTTTTAATTCTCACCTAAATTAATTTCACTCACCTCACTTAAATTTATCAAAAAGTCACTTTATTCTCTAAAGTGAAAATTAAGACTCATCTCAAGTTATTAATTGCAAGGGTCATGTTATTTTCTCCTTTTAAGTGACTTAGTCAAAAATCACTAGGGGAACACTTTCCTAGGTACAAAAAACAACACTCCCTCTTACCGAGGAAGGTGTTCTATACCACACCCAACTAGTCTCTGAAATGCATGAACGTGCATCTTCTAAGAGACTTCGTCAAGATATCTCATCCTACTCATCAGTGGAAATGTACTGTAACTCCACACCTCCTCTCTAAACATAATCACGGATGAAATGGTACCTGATCTCAATATGCTTTGACTTGTGAAATACTGGATTCTCAAAGAGCTGGATGGAACTCTGATTGTCACAATAAATCATCATAGGCCTCAGTTCCTGATCAAATAAATCCACCAACACTTGCAAAGCCACAGTGCCTCGCAACTAGCCTGACTAGCTTCCATGTACTCGACCTCTGCAAAACTCAAAGCAACAGACTTTTGCTTCCAACTGAACCACAACACTGCTACCGAGCCCAAACTGAAACAACTTCCGGAAGTGCTCTTTCGATCTACTACACTGCCTTCCCAATCTGAAGCCGTGTGAAGCCAATCAAACTAACCCCATCCGATATCCTATAATCCAGACCATAATCCACTATAACTGCAAGGTATCTCAACATACGTTTCACAGCAACCTAGTGCACTCTCCTAGGCTCCACCATGAACTAACTGAGAGTGTTCACCGCATAACACAACTATGGCCTCGAGTTGACCAGATACATCAACGAACCTATGAGCTAACGATATGTAATGTCTTCATCTACTTGAGCACCAAAACACCCGCTAACCTATTTGATTCCCATAGGTTCGAGCAGGTATCTCCTGAAAGGTGAATTGACTGAGGACATTTGATACTTACGGATGAATTGACCGAGGACATTCATTCAGTATTAAGTCATCAGTATGGTAAAGAAAGCCTTATTACTTTAGACTTAAAGTCAACATGAAATTAGAATTGCATGCATGCAAAAGTGACGCGTAAACCCTAAAAGTGACATGCAAACCCTGAAAGTACATGCTAAGTTATTTAAGAAGGGTTATTGAACCAAAGGAGCTATCTATGATTATTGTTGTTGATTTCGGGTATTTGAGCAGCAACAGCAAGTGCAGCAGCAGCAGCAGTTGGGGTTGAAGACGAGGTATTCATCTAACAACGGTTTCGACAGTGAAATCTATTTGCCCTAATCTCTTTAAGGATAGGCCATCCAGGTCTATCATCAGCATTCATCCTATTCATCGGTATTCAGTGATCCAGCATACACAGAAGGTTTATTTGCACGTTCACGTTTGCAGCTGGGGAATAGCTGGAAAACCCCAGAAGGATTCATCGAGACCCTAAAGCTCAGTTTTTCCTCCACATGTCAGCTTCATCTTTCTCAGCAGGCTTACTCCACTGCATCAGGTGATTATCAATTCCCTGTTTGCTTATCCGAAGCAGTTATGACAACTATGTCATCCCCCAACACTACCTCCACATCTATACCTGCCTATGAAAGCTCGGAGAACATCTCTCACCTGTCATGTGGCTCAAAGCTCCACTATCAATATACCACATGCTGGTGGTGGATGCACTGAAAGAATGGCCAATAAACAAAGAATGCTCCCTCTCAATCTCAATGTTTGTACTAGTGATGATGGATGCTCTCTCTCTATCAACATGCCCAGCACAGAGAGAAAACTCTCTCTCAAATCTAGCTATAAACTCATCAACCTATGTTGAAGTTGTTGTTTGTTGTTGCTTCTTCTTCTTCTTTTGTGGGCACTATCCAGCATAGTGCTCAAGTCCTTCTTTTGTCCACCCTACTGCTTAGCCCCACCCTTCTTGAACTTCTTCTTTCCCTTGGCAGTCAAAGCCACATTCTCCTCATCCTCCGTGCTAGTAAAAGAGCTCCCCTACACAAGACCTCTCTAGGTCTCCTCCTAGACAAAGTCATCCCAAAGTCTGTCCCAAGAAGGTAAGTTCTCCCTGGCTACTATAGCCTCCACAAAACCAGCCCAAGGCTTTTCAACCCCATTCACAGTTGTCTGAACTAGCTCAGAGCCAGAAACCTCCCCCACTATTGCAAGCTCATCTCTCACCTAAGGTATCCTAGTAAGGTAGGAAGTCACTCCCTCAACCTTGGCTAATAATACTCTTCAATTTTTCCCTCAACGCCATTTGTGTGTTCTCATTTGAGCTTTGAAACAAGCTGGTCAAAGCATCCCACATCTGATATGCGGGTTTTACTAGAGATGTGTGAGGTAACATGATCTTTAACTGCATCTAGAATAATCCTTCTAGCTTATATGTCCTTTTTGTTGAAGGCTACAAGTGCTTGTGCATTGGTGGAAGCGAGAAATGTGGCAAGATTTGCTTTTGTTATGAACCACTTCATGCCAAAGTTCATTTTCCTCCAATATAAGCACCAATCTAGCTTTCCATGGGACAAAATTCTCAGCCCCATCTATCCTATCCTCCAAACAAAGTCCTCTTGCCATTTCACTGCAAAATTCAAGTCGCAACAAAGTGTTGCCCACTAACAAAAGAATTCACTGGCAGTCTGAAATTTTTCACTGTATTAATTCTACTCCTTCTCTAACTCAACTCTGATACCATGTAATTTTTTATCTCATTCCCCAACCCGGTTTCAAGCCACCATGTAAATTGTGTCTAGACCTTGAGGTACAACCTTCGTTGGAAGTCGTGGCAATAGTCCCCAATGTAACATCATGCAATATGTACTTGCAGTCTCTCTAGGAGAAGTGGGAACCATGTGAGATGACATGTAGGCTCGAATGTTATATTTGCTCGGTGACTTGAAAGGGTATAAATAGGGAGGCGTTCGCCCTCATTGATACACACCACATACACTCTCAATTGCGAATGAGAGAAAGAGACAATCAGAGGAGGAGAGATAGATAGTTGTTGAATACTTCTTATTACTGCTTTTGATCATCTTACTATTCTAAAGAAGTTTGTGGGGTTTTCTCCTATATGGTTTCCCCGGTGAAAATCTTTGTGTCTCGTGTATCTTTTTTATCTTATGCATTTTGTTGTACTTGTTATTCTTTCAGATAAAGATCCTAGATAATCTAATCATATCTTAAGAAAATCTAACATGGTATCAGAGCCTCTCTGAAAGAAGGCACTGTGCAGCTGCGGGAACTAGGGCTTCCTAGTTGAAGGTTTTCTCTCCACAGATCATCAAGCAAGGAGGGCTAGGCTAACTCACCTCACTAGGGCGCATCTTTTGGTGGTAGCAGTTTTTGAATCAGAGAAGTTTCATTGTGCAACCAAAATACAGCTACAAAGATAGCTAATGAAAATTAGGGTTTCATGCCTGAAAACCCTAGAAGACTGAATTTAGTCATCTTAGCACTTTCGCTATAAAAGCGAGATTGGAGAAGGCTCAGAAGCCAAAACTTTTACAGGCTGAAGAGAAATTCGTGGTGTACATTATGTAAAAGTTTCAACCTCAGATCTGCTATACTTCAGGATATATGGTTCCTCCAAATCAGGGCTCCAGCCTCCTCCAAAATACAGTCATAAACAGGTGACCTAGGGAGATTTGCTATATCTCGAGCTAGGAAGGTCCAAACGCAATTGTGCAAGATGTTGCAGGTAGGGCACGGACTGTAGTTTTTGTGGTACACTTTTCAGACCCCGAATGTAAAACAATAACACGTGGCAATCCGTACAAGTTTGTTATGTTGAACAGTCCCAAAAACAGTCACCTTGGGAAACTCAGCATAAGTCCTACTTGGAGAATTCATTTCTGCTCTAACCTGTGGGGTTGGAAAGAGGACATATAAGGTTATTTCAGTGCGAAGTTTCATACTAGAAGGAGTAGAAACTGCGGAGATACAACAGAATCAATATCAAACATTTCTGCAGAAGAAACTGGAAAACTAGGGCTTCCTTTTCCGAAAGCTTCCCACCACTGTTTTCAGAAAAGGGGTACATTGGACAGCTCGCCTTGAAGAGGCCCATATTTCTGTCCAATCATAAGTTTGAAATTCCAATTTTGGAAAATTAGGGTTTCACTAACAAACCCTAGATCGGCTAGCTCCAAAACCAAGTCGAACACCTCAAATCAGTAAGATCTTAATCTTTGCTATTTCCATTTGAGGTTCTCATTTTAAAATGACTAATCACACCCAGCTTGATGACAAACTTGGTGAAGCTGACAACTTCCGAGTATGGAAGTATAGGACCTCCCTGATCCTTAAAGAAAATGACTTAGATTAGTATTTCAGTAAGGAAGTTCTAAGAGCCTGAGGGAGATGAGGCTAAGGCTAGAGCCAAGAGAATCATTGCAGATTCTATTAAAGATCATCTCATCCCTCATGTGTCATCCTTGAAGACACCAAAAGGAAGTGTTCGATGCTATGACAAAGCAATGAAAGAAGAATAAGAGATTGTTATAACCACCTTGAATGGCCTCCCAAGTTCATGGGATTCATTCATTCAAGGAATCTGTGCCAGAAGAAAGTTGATTACCTTCAGCAGACTCTGGGAAGAGTGCACACAAGAAGAAGCTCGACTCATAATAAGAGAAGAGAAGATGGGAGCAACTGAAGATCAAGCTCTCATGATTCAAAGAAGATCCCTCAAGCAATGAGGATTATGAAGGACTCAAGACTTGAAGAACCTCTTATCCATCTTAGCATTTGGATAAGAAATTATGCTATTGTGAATGAAGAAGATGATGAAGCTGAAGGATCAAGGAGTCTACCCACCAAACAAATAAAGATAAGTATTCAATTGTCATTTCATGATATTGTTTGGTTGTGCATTTGTTTATACTCAAGTTGATGTGTTATGCATGTTTGAGTATTTGCATTTATACTACTAAATTGCGCATGATGGGTAAGAAGTCAATAATGTTGTACAACATTCCATTGCTACTTATCTATATTGAAACCTCTTTGCTGACTTATTAGGAGTAGTGCACACTCTTAATAACATTGGGGTAGAAGAAATCTAGAAGTTATTGTATATGTACAGGATATGAATGAATGTTGTAGCATTGGCTAAAAATAGTTGCATGGCTATGTGACATATATTTGTCACTATTAATATGTTTTGGAAATTATGAGATGTTTCTAATCATGCAACTGAACTTGACTTGTAGATCATTCCGAAGAACAAGTAATGACAGTTCAGAAGAGGAACGTGAAGCTTCCCGGGTCAAAGACACCGTGGCGAAAGAAAGAGCTTCAGAAGAATATAAAGAGAACAGTAGATCCACCTCGAGAGATGAAGACCACCTTAGGCACGAGAAATAGTCCAAGATGAAGAATAGTATGACAAGACTTCCAAAGAAAGCAAGAGGCCTCGAACACACTCCAATTATGTGACACTAGTGAGCAACATCATTGATGCAGAGCCTTCCAGCCATGAAGAAGTAGCCAAGAAGAAAGGGAAGGAGACTATGATCAAGAGGAATGGTGTCTAGGATGTGGTACTGAGACCTGAAGGGAAGTTCGTAGTGTCTTCCATATGGATCTACAAGGTCTAGCATGCAGTATATGGAAGCATCGTGGGATACAAGGCAAGATTCGTAGCACGAGGCTTCTCACAGAAAGAAGGCACAGACTACGAAGAAAGATTTGCACCAATGACGAGGTACACTTCCATTAGATCCATACATGCAGGTATGAGATGGGAGATACACGAGCTGACATCAAGAAAACATTCTTGAATGGTGTAGTCAAGGAGGAAGTATACGTAGAGCAGCCACTGGGAGTTGAGACACATGACAGGCAGACTCATGTTTGCAGATTAAATAAGGCCTTGTACAAGCTCAGAAGGCACCCATGGGATAGCACATACAGTTACATGAGGAGCTTGAAAATCACTTAGAGTGATGAAGATCTTAACCTTTGCTACAAGGTTGAAGATGAAAGCCTATAGAGGATGACAAGCTCACAGATGGGTGCTAGAACAACTTTTCAACAAAGTTAAAGATAGAGGATCTTGGTATCCAGTGACCCTAGATGGAGACATAGAATATTAGAAGTAGAGGAAGCTACTTGTCACTCCAGTACAGAATGTTTCAATACATAGAATACGAAAAGCAAAGGGAGAATGATGCTTCGCTTCAGAGGGAGTGACTACAGAAGATCCTCAGGTTCGACATGGTACGACAGGATGGACAACTTACTGATGGCCCTAGGCTTTACTGAGAGTAAAGTGGATTCCAACCTCTACTTCAAGGTTGAAGGCGAAAGACCAGTGATGCTCCTATTATATGTCGATGACTTGTTCTTGACAAGCGAAGAGAAACTCATTAAATATGCAAAGAGGAGACTTGCTACAAAGTTCGAGATGAAAGACCTAGGGATGATGCACTACTTCTTAGGCATGGAGGTGTGCCAGAGTATAGATGGAGTCTTCCTTGGTCAAGGGGAGTATACAGTAGAGATCCTGAAGAGGTTCGAGATGATGGACTACAAGGAAATAGCCACACCCATGGCATCGAACTTGAAGCCACTTTGCGATGCTTTATCAGAGTCAATTGATGCCACGATATATCGTCAGATGATTGGAGCATTGATGTACCTGACGAACACGAGACCAGACATATGCTTTGCTGTAACCTTGAGCCAGTCCCTGACAGATCCAAGACAAGTTCACCTGGTTGATGTAAAGCATATATTGAGGTACCTAAAAGGTACAATTGATTATGGGCTCAAATATGACACAAATCAAAAGGTTAACCTGCAGGGTTATGTTGATTCGGACTGGGCTGGCAGTGCTTTAGATAGGAAGAGCACTTCGAGGTGCTTCTTCAATATGGGATCAGGTGTGATCACTCGGTTTAGGAGGAAGCAGTCCTCCGTGGCACTGAGTACAGCCGAAGCATAATATGTCGCAGCTTGTTGTGTGGCAGTATGGCTCAGGAATCTACTGTCTGATTTGTTTGATCTCCAGTTAGAGGCGACTTGTATCTTCTGTGATAACCAGAGTTGTGTGAAGTTGTCCGAGAACCCAGTGTTCCATGACAAGTCGAAGCACATTGAGATCGAGTACCACTATATCAGGGATATGGTGCAGAAAGGAGCAGTGAAACTCCAGTATGTTGTGACAGACAAGCAAATAGCCGATGTGTTGACCAAGCCATTAGCCAAAGCAAAGTTTGAATACTTTAGAGAGAAGCTCGGTGTACTTCAGATCGAGGTTCCTCCCAAGGGGAGGTGATGGGTCTGGACGACGCAGATGCACGAGAGTCGTTCTCACATGGTGGTAGGTGTGTCCTCACATGGTGTAGATGTAAGGGATGTGGTCGAGATGTGTGCATCTAGGTTGTGCTTCGAGTGACGATGAGGTGATCTGAAGACAACGAGATGATAGTAGGGGATTCAGGTTTTGTAGAGGCATATAATCGGTCCTGGGATGCTCCTTCAGGTTTTGCAGAGGCATATAATCGGTCCTGGGAGATTCTTCAAGTTTTACAAAAGGCATATAATCAATCCTGGGATGCTCCTTCAGGTTTTGCAAAGGCATAGAATCAGTCCTGTGAGATCCTTCAGGTTTTGTAGAGGCATATAATCAGTCTTGGGATGCTCTTTCAGGTTTTGCAGAGGCATATAATCAGTTTTGGGAGATCCTTCAAGTTTTGCGGAGGCATATAATAAGTCTTGGGAGATCCTTCAAGTTTTCCAAGGCAATAAGTCATGAGCTATACCTACTTGATGATTTGAAGACCTACATGGAGGCTAGGCCCACATCCAGCATGAAAAAGGGTTGGCACTGTAGAAACTTCTGATGACAGATAGTATGGTACAATGATCAAATTATAAGAAGATGATGGCAGCAACTATGATGAAGACTCTATGACTCTGTGATGGTGACGATGTGATGAAGACCTGACCAAATGTGTTGATGACTGTGTAGAGAGAGAATACCTTCCTAGTTAAGAAAGAGTGTTGATGTATTTGTAACTTCGAAAGATATTCTGATGTATATTATCATTGTATGTTGTTGTACCCCCATTGGGGATGTGTGTTACCCCTTTACGGGATATCTAAATTGTGTCTAGACCTTGAGGTACAACCTTTGTTGTAAGTCGGGGCAATAGTCCCCAATGTAACATCATGTAATATGTACTTGTAGTCTCTCTAGGAGAAGTGGGCCCCATGTGAGATGGCATGTAGGCTCGACTGTTATATCTGGTCAATGACTTGAAAGGGTATAAATAGGGAGGCAGGCACTCTCCCTCATTTATACACACCTCATACACTCTCAATTGCGCATGAGAGAAAGAGACAGTCAGAGGAGGAGAGATAGATAGCTGCTGAATACTTCTTATTACTGCTTTTGATCATCTTACTATTCTGAAGAAGTTTGCGGGGTTTTCTCCTTTAAGGTTCCCCTGGTGAAAATCTTTGTGTCTCGTGTATCTTTTATATCTTATACATTTTGTTGTACTTGTTATTCTTTCAGATAAAGATCCTAGATAATCTAATCAGATCTTAAGAAAATCTAACATTTAATGCCCAACCCAATTTACTTTCAGCTGCAAATTAGTTCATTTTTCTCATAAACAATTTTGACTGAAACACATGAAGAATTTTACTACTTTAATGAGCAGTAATAAAAACACAGTCACACATATAAATTCAAGACTCAGAAATTTTTGGTCAAATGACCTAGGCAAAACCCCAACCTCCAAGGAAAACCTGTTCTTGAGAGATAATTTTATTTTCTTTTATAAAAACAACGTATAGCAAAAATAGAGATAAACTTATCTCCACCACAGTGCTCAACAAATTGACTAAATTCAGAAATTTATGCCAACCATTCTGATAAGCATTGTGACGGTGCCTTCAAATGGGATGAATAAACCTATAAAAATTTCAGATATGAATTTAAAAATAGAAACTGTGTGCCAGTTGTGGGTCTGCCAATTAGCTGTATGCACTGTTCAATTGCGCACTATGTTCCATTTTCATTCTCCCTGTGTCTACCAGATCTAGATAGAACATTTTCATTCTCACTGAAAAAAGGAAATATTATGCTATTTTCATTCTTAACAAGATCCCCTTTGAGTTTTATAGATGTATAGATCTGCTATAGACATTCTTAGATATTTTGTGAAACCACATTTGAATTGGTATAAATGGCCAAGACACAGGTGGCTCTAGCGGAAGCTTAGATAAAGTTTCAGAAAGGATTTTGAGAATCAGATGGCATTGATGGAAGATATTAAGTCGCTGGGTTTGCTAATTTTTATTGAAAAGGTTCTAATTTTGGCAAATATTGAAGGCAAGCAATTATATTCAGGGAATTTGATTGCAGGCTTGCCATTCAGGACCGCAACTCATTTCTCCACAGCTGGGCCTCAGGAATTTAATCTGGACCTTGTTATATGCTAGAGACAGCCAGGAAATTTTATATGCCAAGGTCCAGACTACACCAGTGTCTCATAAAATTTATGTAATCTCCTACACAGAAGTGACAAGCAGATGTTTTGTAAAATTCAAGCAGAGCAAAGTTAACGGCAAATTCTATCATACTATTTTGCACTGACAAACTTTTCAAAATTTTAGTCACAAAAACCAAACAAGAACATAAACAAGGTGACTTTGAGTAGACGTAATCAGTCAAAGTGGCCTGAGAGGAGCAGAGGGCGCTTTGTGAGATTTCAACTTACTTGTGAGAGGATTACTCATCCAGAGGATCATGCAGAATGAATCTGCACCACCATTGGCCAGAGATCATCAGCCAAAAGGAACACCTCATTAAAAATAAACTACGCTTTTCAGTTTAGGGGTGTACGGCTTTCTAGATGGACCCTTTTTTTATCAGGTTATGGCAGTTAAAGCTGCCTGAAAAAGTTAGTTTAAAATGTATGTTTCTGAATATAAAGGCCCACTTTGATTATAATGCAGCATTTCCAAAGCTGGCTAGATACAATGTAATTACAATAGAAGGGAAGGGATAGGGAAAACTAGTAGTCTTAATGGGGTAATGGTTATGATACGCTCTACCAACATATCATCTCACCATCCTAGCAAGAACCCATCTTGTAATACTTCTGCATTTATAACAAATATTTGTTTTTTCTCAGAAAATATGGCTCACAGTGCAGAAAGTTTCATAATTTCAGCACAAGGCTGTTGGGAGCCAGAGCAAAGCCTGGTGCAGAAGCGGAAGCATGAAGCACCTATTTCCAATAAAAATCTGAGAGCGAACCACAGGAAAGCATTTTTTATATAATATATATTTTGATGCAGATTTATTTCAAAAAAACATGCAGAATGTCAAATTAGTTGCAGAAAACATGAAAACATAAATTTGTGTGCTACTTATAAAAAATACTACATTTTTAAGAAGCTAGAAATGTAATCCAATTAATCATTATTATTTCAGTGTCAACCATAGTGGAAAAAATCGGCGAAATCGCGATTTTTTCTGGCTGACGATTTTTCAGCCCGAAAAAATCAAACATCAGAAAAAATTGGCAAAAATTGGAAAGAATCGGCAGAAATAGGGAAAATTCGAGAAAAATCTGGAATAATCGACAAATAGGGGAAAAAATTGGTAAGCAAATGTTGACCCTATTAAAGTACAAATTTTGCATTTTTTAATGCTTGCTGCGGTTTGCCAATTTATTCGCCAATGTTGTCGAGAAGATGTTTTATGAACCCTCGCCGATTTTTTGCCAATGCCGATTTTTTCAACTATGGCATGATCAACCATTTAGTACATGGATATCATCAACCATCTAGCAGTTATAACATTGCCATCAAATGATCAACTAAGTCACATGACATGTGGACACAGGACATAGAGGACACGGAAATACGAGTATACAACAAGGGACATGTCAACCCTAGAAAATCGGACACGGGGGCACATTCTATAAATATATATATATATTAAAAAATTTACAAATTACAAATACAAAAATGAAATATAGACAAAAAGATCCAAAAGAGACCGCAAAAGCTATTTCCCTACAGCAAAAAGTGAAAAACTACAATGAAAAGAGGTTTTTAAATTTTTAGAGTTGGATACTTGTGACACGTCTAGGCTCTAGAGCACATGTCCAACACATGTTTGGCACGTGTCTTGTTTTAGGACACGTGCCAAAGACATGTCCATGCCCAATACATAGGATATGGAAACAAACCACTAGTTGGACGTGTCAAGCTTCTTAGATGATCAACCATAACATCAACCTTCATGTTTCAATAGATAACATTTGTCTTCAACAAACTGTAAAGATAACATCAACCATAAAATGAAACAGGCTATCATGACCAAAGAGTTGTCATATGCAATCCGTTGTCATACAATGCTTAATGAAAACAAAATAATTCCAAGTTCTAGAATCTAAACTAAAAAAGACAAATAATTCTACTATCTACTAAGCTCTCCTTTTGTCATGAGTAATTTCTAATTTATTTTCCTATGGTCTAACAACATGAGTAGCATGAAGTGGTCACGGAACATTAGGACGAGCACCACCATTAGCTACATGACCCCCATGCAGTAGTGGAGGTTGTGAAGCTAAAGCTGCTACATTTGGAATCCTGATAGTACCAACAATGGTAATGGATTGGGATGGCATCTCTGTTGCATGATCAACATCATCAGTCCCATGAAATAGCTAACACAGGCGCTGTGGAAAGATAGGTCTTTAGATCTTGCATTGTAAATTCTCCTTATCGATATTAATGCGTAAGTGATTCAACTGTATTAATAGTGAAAACCCTAGGGGAAACTCGGAACTGATGAATATATGTATATGTGATCCGGGCTGTGGTCCTATTTATAGAACAGGAAAAAGATGTTTCAGCACCAAATTTTGCTAATTAATAGTTATCTTCTAGATAATAGACCCTACNCAAAGAGAAATGAAGTTGGAAAAATGTGGGAAACAGATTTTGAATTCCATAAAATAACATTGTCTAATGATTAGAAGGGATGTAGCGCAGCTTGGTAGTGTATTTGTTTTGGGTACAAAATGTCGCAGGCCCATTAGCAAAAAGTTCAACCTCCAAGCGCTCTAAAGCTATGGCTCCATCCTCCAGATTGATGTCCCAAGTCCTATATGTTATATCATTTTTTGTTGCCTCAAAATAATGGGACAACAATCTCAAGTTGTTAACATAAGCCCAGATTTCTGCTTGGCCTACATCTACGTTGTTTCTCTTCAAACTATGGATGAAGATGCTCCAACACCTCTCTACAAAAGAAGTGTTCACAACTTGTGACAACACCCTCACCACCAATTTAAGCAAGATGTATGGTAGAATCACCATACATGTTCTTTCATTATATAGGATTGATACTATCTCAATCTTTAACTGCATGAATAGAACTAAAGGCTCCATGGCCACTAAAGCACAATCTCAATTTGCTTTGTATTTCATCACACTCAACATCATCATTAACCAGCTTGTCTAATGCAGTGATATACCCATTCTAAACCTCTAGATCCATGTGTGTTTTCCTTAACCCACACCCAAGAGCTAGTTGGGCCAACCACAATGCAAAATAATATTTTGGTGTAAGAACATATGTTAAGGGCCTAAGGGGCATGGAGTGAATCAATGAAATATTTAGACTCTCATTGTTTGATCATTTTTTTAAGAATATAATCATACAATATCGCATTGTTCGACCCCAAAATGTCTTTGATCCGGGCCTAGCATGTTGTCCCTATGCTCATACACCTCCCCAATCACTCGTTGATCTCAATCTGCTAATAATCATATTATAAATGGGCTTGGTGAACTACAAAACACACCTAACTTGTGCCCAATATTAACCATCAAGAATGGTTTCCTCCACCCCCTGAAATTCCTCTCTATTACATATGATTGCATACCTCAAAATCAAACCGTACCATGAATCACTCACCACCATACTAACCAATACTTCTCTTACCATCAAAAGACACCTAAAAGGTGAGGTAATAGCTAATAAATCTGGTCTTCACAGAAGCTTAACTTTTAAGTAGCTCCAATTTAGAGTGAATGCAAAAAATGAAGTGGGCAATGTTATCACCCAAACCCCCACCCTTCAAGATAAAGCCGTAAAGCTCTAGATATGGGCTTAGTGAAACTAAGACAAAAGCCAATGTCACCACATTAAACCCTCTTCTACTCTTTAGGTTGGCTCTTCTCCAACTCAGGGGAGGTTTCCCTAGGATAAGATTACTAGAGCCCACAATAGAAGAGATAGCTCGAGTAAAACGATTTATAATAGTGAATTAATAAATGAGGATGAATGGATTGGGGATTAGCATCTTATCCATTAAGCAAATGGGGTCAACCAAGGTCCATAATGAAGACTTAAAAGAAAGATTAGAAAGGGTTAGGGATGAATGCTTACAAACCCTAGTCAGTCTCTAATTGCTTCACTGATGTTAGAAATCTAGCAAAGGGAAAATACTATTGAAGATAATTTCAAATGATTTTGGAGGGATAATTGTTATGCAAGGGTAAGACAACATATAGCCATAGAGTGAGAGACATACTACACTTAACACTTTCAATTAACAATCAACGCATAGAAGAAAAAAGCATACTTCATCAACCCAAATCCATTATCATTTGAAGATGCCATCCATAAGTGAAACATGAGCTACACAAGAGCATTCAAGAGAGAGCGTTTTAATTCACCATTCAAAAGAAACTAACATATATTCAACTAAGCTCAATGATATTTCTCCCCAAATCCAAGCATGAGAAATGAAGGAGAGAGAAAACCCTTATATAGGTTTGAGATAATCTTCCTCCTACAGTAAAATAATAATAAGCTCCTAGATCTAACCTAGGGAGGAGAACAGAAACCATAAGGTGGTCAAAGACACATGTATAAGTCCCCGAGATGAATGAATGGAATGCCTCCATCAAATGAGGGAATATACCAAGTAAAAACCCCAACACATGGCTTTTAAAGGCTCACCAAGTCAAGCGCTCTAAGAGAATAGGTCTCCAAGGCAATGTATGCATCCTAGATCTAGGGTTTGACCCCCTAGATCTCCTCCAAAGCAAAACTACCTCCCCAAATCATGCAACCACTCATCCAAAGCAAAGTCACCAAAACCAAACCAGTGGTTGAACCGATCCCCCCCATAAACTGAAACCATACCAAAACCAAGAAAAACACTGAATCACAAAATTGATCCACCAAAATTACATAAAATATTCAAATTTTGAAAAAAAAATTATATATATATATGTGTGTGTGTGTGTGTGTGTGTGTGTGTGTGTGTGTGTGTGTCCGTCCATGTGAATCCAGACCATTATACACAAATTTACAAAATTTCTAATATATATAACAAGTATGAGTTTATAGTATATACAACCAAAATAGCAGTAAGTGCACTCCATATTTGAATCAAAATACATCAACAAAAAGGCTCTAAATGGCATGGAGTCCAAAATAACTCTAGACTAGATAGTAAAGTACTAAAGAGTCAAGACTACACAATCTAATCATATAACAGAATCATCTGAATCCTCATGCTCAAACTCAAGCTCAGAGGTGAGTCATCATCTAGGTCCTCAACATGACTAGACTCAACATGGGGGTTTCGAGCTTGGGTCGCCTGGCTTGATTCCCCTAGTCCAGAAGGGACCTATCCAACATCAATATTCACATCTTGTTGATGTGGAAGTGGGTCCAAAATCCATCCAAGAAAAGTAACCATTGTCAAATGCTGTTCGCTGAGTCTCCACAACCCAATCTAATGAGGGATCAACATCATCCAAGTGTATGGTGTTCGATTCAAGGGTCTTGTTCAACAATTGGTTGTGCCTCAACCTAAGGTTATACTGAACATATACCGTAGAGGGGGTGGGGTTTCTTTTATAGTTTTATTAGGGGTTTAGGGTTATCTAGAAGTCCCCCCCTCAACTAACTTTTTGTTTTTTTTAACTTTAAAAAGCATCCTCAAATGCGTTGTTATATGGTTTCGTACAAAACTGACCAATTTTGGCAAAAAAAGGCTGGCACTATATGGAACCGGTCATTTCCAGGTTGGTAGTCTGATTTGGACCGGTTAGGGGTCAAAACCTGTCAAACTTGTCGGTTTTACTAATTCTGGTAACCTTGCCCCAAAGTGGGACGTTGTCTCCAAATAAAGCATGGAATGACATATGAAACATCTCCAAGGTGAAGGCTCCAATAGATAAGGCCCCCCAAAGGTGAAGCGCATACTCCACATCAATCATGGAAAGGAATCCAAACCAAGTCAAAGATGCTCCAGCAGCAACCACGTGTATGGCTCCCCAAGTGAACGCTCCATCAATTAAGCATAAAAATGTGTGCAAGAAACCCTCCAATAGTGGATGCCCCCATCATAAATGTGTAATAGATGATCTCCAAGGTGAACCCTCCACCAATAAAAGTATAAAAAGTGTGCAAGTAACCCTCCTATAGGTGGAGGCTTGCCTTCTTTTGACCACATCAAGGGTCAAGACCTATGTGCAATGAATGTCCTCCACTAAATATGTCCACATATCAACCAAAACCCAATATCCAATGTGCCATCTCATCAATCCATGTACAAAACCAGATCCATGGACTAAGGTGAACATCAATCCATGATAGAAGCATGCCTCCACATGTGCCAAGAGAGAGAAACAACAGGAGCATTCCACAAATTATCATAGCCAATAGTACCAAGATGCCATCCATGTGCTAAGAAGCAAGGGTGCTCCTATAAATGTGTGCTATATGCCACCAAACCTGTGTCAAGGGAGAATCAAGTGGAGCATTACACCATTAGTGATAGATAATCATGCCAAGATGTCAACCAAATGCTTAGGAGCAAGAGCACTCTAAGGGAAACCAATCACAAGCCATCCATAAGTATGAATATACACCCAAAGAGCTAGAGCATTGTCCATGCCATCAAACAAGTGCTAGAAGGGAGGGTGCTCCAAGGACAATCAACAATATCACATCCTCAAGTGTAAACCATGTCACATAAGTTAAAGTGCTCCAAGGAAAATCAAGCCTAGGTCATATCCAATCACAAACCACTTTGAATGTGCTAGATCTCTCCATCAAATATGATGGTCTATGTCATGTAGAAGTCCAAATCAACAAAAAAAAGAGGGCACTCCCATGGACAAGTCTCTAAATACCATCATACCATGAAAACAAGCCACACATTCCATTCAATAAGGACCATCCCTGTCATCAAGATGCTATATCAAATGACAAATTCTAGGGAGCTCCTAGAGAAGCCTAATTATCGCATTGGCAATACTTCATCAAAGAGCACTTACTAACACTCTAAAACATACGGAGACCCTAAGTTGATGGGTTTCCATTCCATGAAAGCAACAAACATTAATAAATGTTGAGAAATATATTCCAAGCATGCCAACATCATCCATACGAGTGCACATCAATACCAAAATATCACAAAGATATTCCATCCAATAACCACAGCATGCCAACATCATCCATACGAGAGCACATCAATACCAAAATATCACAAAGATATCCCATCCAATAACCACTAGCACCAATAAATCTTGAGCCTCTATCAATCAATCACCAACTAAGGCACCATCATGACATGAAGCATAACTCTAGCACCTAGAACCCAAGACATCCATCACCTCCATCATCCTATCAAGAAGCACTTGTGATGAAAATCACTAATGTGGGACAACCTACAACATATGAGATAATAGGCAACGCTATGATTGGTGACAAACTTTACCATCTCCTTCCCTTTCTTGTACAAGGCACCAATCCATTTAAAATCAAGTTGCTTCAACTTAATAATATCATGCATCAAGGGGTTCAATATGTGCACCAAACATCGAGACCAAAATATGTTAGGATATACATCCTTAGTGATTGCTTTGGTCGCCTTACAATTAGCAGCATCATAAGTAATGTGACTTTAATGACATTGTACATCCCAATTTCTTGAATGGTTTTAGGTAAGGGCTCTATAATGTCAGCACCTATATTGGAATGATCTAAGTAGTCATGGGCTATGAGGAAGATCGCACCATTAGCAAACACACCAAGAACATTTATCAATGGTTTGCCTTTAACATTCATTCAACCATTAGATCTAATGGATGCCCCATAATCGGTCCAATCATTTGTCAACTGTCCCAAAGCATTGTGGACTTCAATTTTCCTATTGTCAAAGTACCATGGTTTTGGGTTTATCATACCCAGCACTCCTATATCCGTTAGGGGCATTATCAATAGCAGTAACCATATCATGCCAATAGGGTGAATGATGAACATTGAATGGGATGCTACATGCACAGAGAAACCAGCACACTTTTGCATCCACATTGTCCATACCATTCTGGTGAGGAAATATGTTATTGTTCTAGATCTTGTATGCTAAGTCACAAGATTCGTCAAATTTTATTGATGAGGTTTGAAATTCGTCAAATCTCAAAAAATTTGAAATTTGTTGGAGTTGGCCAAATTTCAAGGGCAAGTTTTAAAGGCAAGGCAAATATTAAGCCGAATTTCAAAGGGAATTCAAATCTCAAGACAAATTTCAAGGCAATTTTTTTAAAAAATCAGCATTTGGATTCATTAACTAGGTGTTTTTTAATGGAAAAATAAATAAAAATAAAATACAATTTTTTTCAATATTTTTAATATATTAAAAATCTTAAAATATGTATATGGACAAATCTTATCTCAATCTCATCAATAAATTCGAATTAGAACCGAATTTCATCGTCGTTGAACTCGAATTCAAACCCAAACCATGTGACTTAGCCTATATGCATGGGCCATTGAGCATGGAAGATGGAGGTTGGCTGCCAAATATTCTGTATGAAGCAAACGTTTTATTTTTATTTTTATTTTGTGCTTCCAACTCTTCCCTAGTGTATTTTTGTCTATCTTCCTTTGGTACTTTGGCACAAGTTATGATTCTCCTGTTCTTGGTTTCATATTTCATCACTTGACAATACCCATATAGATGCTTCTTTACACGAGTTATCGAACCTATGAGTTTTCTTACAATGGAGCATGTGAATTTAGTGGTTCCACCCCCTTTCCCTCCCTCAAGACTTCCCACATGCTTCCGCAAGGTTGTTAAACTATGTCTGTTAATATTGTCACTATCACCGTCACTTTCAACATCATCCCCTTCTACTTCTTCCTGTCCATAGTAGGGACCAAACTCACCATTAAGATTATGAGATTCTCATATTCTTCCCCATCATTGGAATTTCCCATCAGCACCATCATAATAAAAAACGGAAGCATACACCACATACACATCATGCTTCTTGAGAAAAATATGCAATTGAACGAGGGGGAAGGGATGGGAAAGAGTAGAAGAGAACAGTCAAAGTCAAAAACATACAACACAGAGGAAAAACCCAAGCAAGCATGGGCTTAGAGCTTTACCTCTTCAACTCTACCACAACAATTGAAAGTTACTATGGCAGCATTCAATCTCTCCTCCAAACTCTCACAAATCTGCTCTTCAACAATTAGCAAGAAGACCACTCAAAACCTTGCATAGATGAGTTAAATGAGTGAAAGAATGAGAGTAAGACTCATGAAAAAAAAATATCCATACATAAACCCTAGCCATAAGTTGTAAGGACTATTGAGGCCTTTCCTTGGCCGCACATGTAATAAAAAATGAAAAGACCTAAGAAATCAAATCCCATAGAAGTGTTTCACTGAGGCATGGGAACGCCTCAAGAGTGTTCTTTTTATTATTGGGAGCATTGGGGGTTAAATTCAGGTTCGATGAGGGAGCATTGAGGAATCATGCTTCAAGAAGCACTTCCGACAGAAATACGAAGCACTTCAGGAGTATTTTTTAATTGTCAGGAGTGCAAAAGGTTCAACTCGGGTTCGAATTGGATTTGCACTTCAAGTAGAGCTCTTAACAAAGGCAAGGACCACTGCAAAAAAAAAACTTTAGGGAGCACGTCTAACAAAGGCAAGGAGCACCCCCTGACAGAAACAAGGAGTGCCTCCAATGAAGGCAATGAATTTTTTTTTGCCCCAAGCACACTCCCTAAAAAACATTCTCAGTCAAGTTCAATCTAGGAAAGCACTATCGAAGAGAAGCTTTGGAGGTGCTCTCCCCAGGATGCTTCAAGAGCATGGTCATGGTGGGGATGCTTTGACATAATCCTCTTTCAGCAAAATAAATACATACATACATATGTGTGTGGGGTGGGGTCAATATGCCAACAGTTTTGAGCAATCTTACAAAATAAAATCAAGGAAAAGGAAAACCTTGGAGGATTGCTTTGACTTGTCTTCCATGGATCAAGCTTGTCAAATTTGCAGACTTAATTTTTAAACTCACAAAGAAGACCTTTGAAATAAGAGTAAAATTTGTAAAGCTTGTTTACCATGGGTAAAGTTTACCTGCTGAACTAGTGCTAAAATACTAGATCATAGTAAAACACTAGTAAATAGCTTAAGTATACAAGGTTAAAGTTATATTCACTAAAATACTAGATCATGGTATAACATTGATAAATAGCTTAAATATACCAGGTTAAAGTTGTAATCTAAAATGTCCATTAACCTATCGAGTCTTCAAGGATGTTAAACAGATAGTGATCCATCTGTTCATTCAATTTCTGAAGTTGGAAACTGAAAGGCTCACCAAGAAAAAGAATATAAATATGACTTTTGAACTTGTTCATGGACAAAGAATTGACATTAATAAGTAACCTTGTGAAAATTGATTATTTATGAAAATTGAGCAATAAATAAAGTAAGCTTTCTTCACAGAGACCTGGGTTCAATTCCACCGAAAATATGTTGCCCCTTGGTCATGGCATCTAAGCCAAAGGTCGAACCCACTTCCTTAACAAACCAGTATAGATCCATCTTAACCCTGGATCTAATCATAGTTGTTAATTTCAGAGCAGCATCGAGAGCCATTCTACGAGAGAATGGAGGCACCTGGTCAGTTACCAGGAGTTGATCAACATAATCCAGTCTAAGACTAAAGCTCAGCCTAGGGCTAAGAGTCATTCTTTAAGAATGGAGGCACTTGGTCAGTTACCACGATGTTTGCAACTACGAGACTCATTCTCAGGGAGGATGGTACCCTAGTCAGTTAACTATGGCAGAGTAAGACCCTAGAAGGTTCCCTAGGGCCCCCAGTAGTCTCCTGGGGTTCTTGGTCTAGGACCAAGCAGGTTGATGCCATTGCAAAGTCCCTAACATAAGGTTAGGGCCCCTATATGTCTCTAGGGTATTCTGGTCTGGGACCAGACGGTTTCTTGGACATGATGTCCAAGCAGATTCTGCAAGTTGAGAAAGAAACTTCCTGGTTTGGGAACAAGCTGATTCTTGGTCTGAGACCAAGCAGTTCCTGCAGGAGGATTCATGGTCAGTTAACCAAATGGATCTTGGTCAAGTTGACCAAGATGATGATGTGTGATGTCCTCTCTCATAATCAGTTATTGCTAGGTTGTTTCTCATGGGACTGGCCACCCCTTGATGATGTCACTAGCACCTAACCCTTAGGAGCAGTATTGAGGACCAAAGGATCACATCATCCAATTTAGATCTTCCCCTTATATCGTGATGATAAAAATATATGAAACAATGTACCTTGAGAGAGAGAAAAGATTAAAGTCCTTGGTCTTGTTGGTCCTTTGGGTAAAATGGGTTGTTTGTCCACCTTTATGGTACACCTTGGTCTTGTGGGTATGAGTGTTACCTTGTCTTCTTATTATAACCACCTTTGGTTGACTTATGGTCCTTTATCTTTTACTTGGTTGTAGTGTCCTTATGGTGGGTACCTTTGAGTATGTTAACTTTTATCTTATAGTCTTTATTTTTGGACCATTGGTACTTTCTGGTTTCTATTTTTGGGTCAACTTAATTTTAAATCTTTATTTTTTGGACCATTGGTCAAATTAGTTTTATGGTTTTATTTTGTAAGACCATTGAACAATTTTATTCTATGGTTTTTATTTTACCATTAGACCTTTGGTACCTATTCTAAGTCAACCTTTTTTTTATTTTATGTTTTATTAATATTCACCCTAAGCTAGGGTTGAAGAAGGACCCTTCTAGATTTCCTTCCAAGTTATAAAAGCAAGTTTTATCCTTCATTGTGATCATCCATCAAGACATATCTAAGCTCTACCTGTGGTTGACATCTAAGTCTTTTATGTTGCTGCTAGGGTTTCACTGCCTTAATTTTTGGGTTTCCAGATCTCTTCCTTTTGTGTTAAAGGTTGTTAATTATTGTTGCCTGAATCGTGAGTCTCTTGTTCAGCGTGCATTGTGTGTCTCCCAGCGTGACCGTGAGTCTCTTGTTTAGCATGGACTGTGTGTCTTTCAGTGTGGATTGTGTGTCTCCCAGCATGACCGTGAATCTCTTATTCACCGTGGATTGTGTGTCTTTCAACGTGGATTGTGTGTCTCCCAACGTGACCGTGAGACTCTTGTTCGGCGTGGACTGTGTGTCTTTCAACGTGGCTGTGTGACTGTGCTCAACGTGACTGTGTCCACCTGCTCAACGTGACTGTGTGACTGTGCTCAACGTGACTGTGTCCACCTGCTCAACGTGACTATTTGTCCACCTACTCAGCGTGAATGTTTGTCCACCTGCCAATGACTGTGTCCACCTGCTCAGCGTGACTGTTTGTCCACCAGCCAGCGTGACTGTGTCCACCTGCCAATGTGACTGTGTGTCCCTGCAGAACCGTGATTGTGTGTCCACCCACCAGCATGCCTGTGTCCACCTGTTAGCGTGACTGTGTCCCTACTCAGCGTGACCGTATCCCTGCCAGCGTGATTGTCTGTCCCTGGAGAAACGTGACACTGTGTCCCTGCAGAAACATGATTGTGTGTGCACCTGCCAGCATGACTGTGTCCACCTGTCAGCGTGACTGTGTGTCCCTGCTCAGCGTGACTGTGTGTCCCTGTCAACATGATTGTGTGTCTCTAGCCCAGCTGACTATGTCTCTCTGCTGGTGTGTTGCTAAAGCCTGAGTAAATGATTGAGGTTTCTCTTTCTTTTGACTAAGAATCTGAGGTTCATATCCTTACTGCTATAAACCTCTTAAGCTCTCTCTCTCAAGGTACATCATTTGTTCATCTAGGTGACTTGTCCCTTCGGTGACAATATCAAAACCTAAAAGTGTCTGAGTATAAGGCTGATCTAAAACAATCCTAGATTAGTATTGTTGTTTTTATTTACTGTTGTTATTTCTTGTACATTATAATTGTTTTATCGGTTATAATATTGTTACTGTACATGGCATTTGGTAAATCGTCTCAAGGTCCAACTTTAACGCAGTGACCAGTGTAGTGTTAAAGTTGAAAGAGATGGAAATTATGTTTGAAGGTATTGCAGCAATACTGTTATGAATCTAACCTTGTTGTTTTAGTTCTGTTTATGCATTAAAGTATAAAAGTTCAATTGCATATATCAAACCCTAACCTAACCCTAAACTTTAACAAAAGTCAAATGGTTCGGGTTTGAGTCCATGTTCGACAAGAATCAAATTGGATTCAAATTCATTTTTCTGATGAGATGCGAATAAGATTCGTCATTAATTTGACCATAGATCAATTTCCAAAATACAAATATTTTATAACATATTTACATAACATATATATTTCCATACCCTATATATAATAAACAATAGCTAATAAATAATATAATATATAAACTATACTTTATAACATATACATTTAATTACTGTAACACTTTATGACACAGATTTTATATATGTATATATATAGTTTCCCTGTTTCCAAAATTTGGGGGGTAAAAATAAGTTTAACCAGCCTGCTAACTAAAATAAACTTTTAAGTCGAAATATTGTCAAGTCAAGTAGCCTGGTCCACAGGCCACTTAACGGTCTCTGCAAGCCAAAGGCCAAATAATTGGGGCGGGAATAGTTTAAGGATCTTTGGGGGCAAAAAGCAATTATAGTGATTTCAGTGGCAATGAGTCAAGGTTCTTAAAATGAAAACCTTCCCATTCTCGTAAAGCACGGCTCTGCTAAGCAAAACCTTGGGAATTTGGAAAACATGGGTGGCAGTAGCTCGAGACTCTGCTCAGCAAAAACGTGCGGCAATTGTAAGCAAAAACTTGTTGGCATTATGGGCAACTCGGGTGAAAATAACTCAAGACTCCTTATTGGCATTAAACTCGTGGTGAAAACAACACAAGGCACTTGGGTGATCTCAAATGACCCCAAAAGGTGGTCACAAAAACAGCACTGAATGCAAACAAGCAAATTCATGAATTGGGCATTCTAATAAACGTTGGAGGACACATTTTGAACATGGCGTTAGTTCACTGATGAGATTGGCAGAGTATTAAGACATCAACTAGGGTTTCATTCTTGCTGTGGCCTGCGCACCCGAATGGCACTAATTTCAATGGAACTAGGCTGAGTGTAAGTCCTAGGAATAATTATCCCTCGGACGAGGCACCTAAGTTGTGGGAAGTCCGCTCTATGTAGTGCATGATTCCTTTCTCAAGCACTTCCAACCCAAAAAAATAAGGTTAAAGCAATAAACCAAAGAAAATCCAAAAGTGCTCAGAAACAAACCGCTTGGGCAATGAATTCCAGTCACAACACAAACAGCCTTTGCAAAAAGCTCAGAAATGAGCTTTTGCAGGGCAATGCATTGAGGCCTTTACACCAATACACAATAGAAAAATAATAGGTTTAAACGTGGCAACGATTAAGGTATGAAAATTTTCGAAAACAATGTAATGGGAATCGGCGATTTTAACATACATTTCCTGGGGGATTGTTGGCAGTGGGCCCGAATTTGATTTGAACTCTTCCGCCCTCGGCCTCGACGCGCTTGACCTCTTCAACCAGACCTGGAATGAGCCTTATGACCATGGCGAAGGGAGGCGGTCCACTTCCCGGCATGAGCCTCAGAGTTTCCTCTGTCCCATTCTGCGCAGGAGGAGGAATATTAGGAATGCCCTTGCTGCCCACTCGTGGAGGTCCAACGCCTCTGCCCATACCTATTCCCATTGCCATGCCTCCTGAACGGGAGCTTCTCATAGGGGCAATCGCACTTGCCCCTGTCCCTGACCCTCTCGGAGGAGGCACCATTCGCCCCGGCTGACCTCGCCCGCCTCCTCCTCGCCCAAATTTTCCTGGCGTGAACATTGCTGCTGACCGATCCTCTCTTGATAGCTTATTCAATGAATCAATCTACAGGCTAGGCTGTCGTATAGCGTGTTGTCTGCAACTCCTTTGGAGGATTGGAATTGTAATACTTTCGTCCTGTTCAAATTCATCAATTGCACAACACACGGGTACGGGTGCAGTTTTACGGCTGTCTTTATAGTCGTGTTAGATACAAGCAAATCGGTTGATTGTGTGTACCGTAGAAAAGAGAGGGTCGGCTGTCTTTATAGTCGTGTTAGATACAAGCAAATCGGTTGATTGTGTGTACCGTAGAAAAGAGAAGTATCTACCCTCGCTCCCAAGGGGTGTCATTACCATTGTAGCCATACACATGCACTCATGTGTGCTATTAATAGTCATTCTATTTCATGATATTTATTTAAAATTATTGACTGCGTGTATAATTATGCAACGATATAGATCCATCATACTTTTAGAGTTATTAAGCATATGGAGGGAAAGAAGTAATTATTTAGATTTTTTTTAAATAGAGTGAAGATAAATTTATCATACTTTACTTTATTTTATAACTATCAATTGCTCCAATAAGGTGCAATAATACCTCAATAGGTTGTTGTTGGAAGGTAAAAAGACGCTGAAAAGGAGAACTAAAATGAATTGGTGTAGACATGGAATTGTACCTTGAGAAAACCATGAACATGTTTTGCAAGGAAGGGAAATGAAGGGACAACTACAATAGACAAGTGAGACAAATTGTTCACCTCATAATGCAAGGAGGATGCAACCTTCAACCTCTTGGAATTATGTTTTCTAAAACAAAGGAGTGATGACTTCATTTAGTATTATCAATAAAAAAGACACCAAAAGAGAAAATTGCCAACATAAGAGGAACACAAACTCTCTTATCCAAAAAAGATACAAATCACTCACTTGGATGTGCAATATAACACTTTAACCCAATGAATCCTTCACTTTTGGGGAAAGTAAGCTCTCAACCTCAACAATTTGGTAGCATGGCTATTAAGCTCAACGTTGATCTTTTACAATTGTTTCTTATTGCCTTGGTTCATTACTATTTCACCCTACAACTTTTCATTTACTCAAAAACAAGTTTACTTAATCATATTTTGGTTGTAGGTGGACTCTTTATGTGAACAAGACCAACATGTAAAAAACTATTTATATGGCTAGTGTGGTCAAGCTCTTATTTCTTGTCTATTTTTTAGGCTGGCCCAAAATTGACTAGTGAAGCATGTGGATATAATATTGATAATAAAGAATGGGATCTGTTGTTTGTTACATGTCTAGAGGAGATCTCCAAAAAATAATGGAAACGTTTTGATTATCTAACCATGATGAATGAGTCAGAAAATTAACCCTTCTTAGGTTATAGCCTTGGGCATAGTGCACAAGGATTCAATTCCACATTGTTCCTATAATTCATATTTAATAATGTGTGCAATGAATTGATTAACTTTGATTAGTTTTTTTTTATGTATTTCCTTTTTAAAATGATTCATACTTGATTATCAAATGTGTCATACAATTAGCCTCTAAGGATAAAGATAGAACTTGTGCAAAGTGGATTGAGCCATATATAAGGTGGTTCAAGATGCTAACTTTATTCATTAGTCTTGAATTGTATTATATAATGTAAAAGTCTTATTTCATATAGTTGGTCTTGATTTTGTGGCGTACCAGTGACAAAGCTCAATCCCTTCAAAAAGCACTTCCTCTACAAGGATGTTAATATTCTCGGCTCACTAGAACATGCACGAAAAATAGTAAACCTCCACTGATAAATATGTTTTTTTTCTAGGTTTCCAAGGTTTGACTCGTGACTCGACTGATACTTTGCTCTCCTTCTGCATAAGGAAAAAAAACTAAATAAACACAATTTATTCATGTGTTCAAGTGTTTTAGAGATATCCTCCATGATATTTTATACAAACTCTTTACGTTAGCGTAAGGAATTTATTGAAGAGATTGTTTCCCTATTGCATTTCCCACATCTGTGCAACAATAAACCCCCTTCGTACAATGCATTTTTCTGGAATTTGTTTGGATTTTTTCTTCACTCAGTAGGGTAATGAGAGGGACTGTCCATTTTCAGTGGCATTATGTAGATTGAAGGTATTTTCAATGGAATTATGTAGATTGAAATTATTGGCGTATGGGCGGTGGGGTTTTCGAGCAAGGACTCTATTGTATTGAGTGCATTTTCTAGATCAAGAAGGATGAAATTAAGGGTCGGCCGAAACCAATCACAAGTGAGTTAAGAAACATTGTCCTACCCAATTGTTATGCTATCCCAACACACCATATTGTAAATTACCATTATAGTTGATTCATTTTACTTATGCTTTTTAAATTTTCCCATTACAAAATTGATTCATTTTACTTATGCTTTTTAAATTTTCCCCATTACAAAATTGATTTATTTTACTTATCCTTTTTTAAATTTTCCTCGTTACTGTTGAAATATTGTAACTTCGAAGAATATTCTATATGTATCTTTTGTGGTCCCCAATGGTCCTACCGGGAGAACCACTTGTATTATCTTGTACCCCAATGCTTCTAATCGGAAGAACTAATAAGAGTCATGAGGTTGTCCCCTCTAATTGTAAAGGTGGGTCATTAGCACCCCAGTGTGGTTACTTGAGCCTACATGTGTAACTCGAGCCTACATGATTAACTCGAGCCTACATGTCGAATGAGTTAATTGAAGTGAACGGATGAATATAAATAGAGGTGTAGCTCTCCTCATTTGAGCACACACTCTCACTTGTGTAGTGCATTAGTGGAGAAGAGAAGAGTAGTTGGAGAAGGAGGAGGATCAGGCTTTGATCTCCTTGTTGGTTTTACCTTTTATCTTTTTGGGGCATCTATATTGAGGAAGCTTTTGTTGGTTTTTCCCTTTAGGGTTTTCCCAAGATAAATCTTTGTGTTCCTTTTGTATGGTTGTGCTTGTCTATCTTTCAGTGATCTTGTTTATATGCTTTTGTTATGAATTCGAAATGAAATACTAATGATCTAGCTTAGCATATGAAAATTTAACATGGTATCAGAGCTGATGGTGTCAGGCATGGGATTTACCAAGAGTAAAGCTGATCCTAACCTTTATCTCAAGGTTGTAGAAGATGAACTTGTCATCCTGTTATTATATGTGGATGACTTATCCTTGACAAGAAATGAGAAACATGTCATGGAAAGCAAGAAGAAACTAGCAGAAGAATTTGAGATGAAAGACCTTGGGTTAATGCATTATTTCGTAGGTCTGGAAGTATGGCAAAGTTCAGAAGAAATCTTTCTCAACTAGGGAAAGTATGTAGTAGAGATATTGAAGAGATTCAATATGTTGGAATGCAAAGTCATGGCCACACCCATGGACTCCAACCTGAAGCTGTTAGCTGATGACTCATCAGAGTTAGTGGATATGACTCATTACAGACAGATCATTGGGTCATTGATGTACTTAACAAATACCAAACCAGACATTTGTTTTGCTGTGAACACCTTAAGTCAATATCTTGTTCAACCAAGACGGGTTCACCTAGTAACTGCAAAACATGTGATGAGATATCTGGAAGGGACTATAGACTTTGGTTTATATTATGATGATAGCCATGAGTATAGATTGTATGGCTACATAGATGCAGATTGGGCTGGAAGTATCTCAAACAGGAAAAGCACATTAGGTAGATGCTTTTGGGGTCTGCTATGAGTTCATAGTTTAGCAGGAAACAATCCAATGTTTCTCGTAGCATGGCTGAAGCAAGATACATAGCAGATTGCTCTGCTAAGTTGTGAAGCCATATGGCTTCGGAAGCTAATATCAGGTCTCTTTGAACTGAATATGGATACTACAATGATTCTATGTGATAACCAGAGTTGTGATGACAGAGAACCCTGTGTTCCGTCATAACACATAGAAATCCGGTATTTCTACATACGAGATAAGACGCAGATGATGATGTTTAAGTATTCCCATACTGAAGATATAGATGATGTTTCAGTATTTACATACTGTAGATGCAGATGATGGTGATTCCGTATTTCTATACTGAATATAGAGATGATGATGCTTTCAGTATTTCTATACTGAAGATATAGATGATGTTTCAGTATTTACATACTGTAGATGCAGATGATGGTGATTCCGTATTTCTATACTGAATATAGAGATGATGATGCTTTCAGTATTTCTATACTGAAGATATAGATGATGATGATTTCAGTATTCACATACTAAAGATGTAGATGATGATGGTTTGGTTGCTGATGTGCTAACGAAGCCTCTGTCCCAAGTAAAGTTCGAACACTTTCGAGACAAGCTTGGTGAGGTTCGGAAGAACCTTCCTCAAAAGGGGAAGTAGTGATGTTGCAGTGGGATTGTATCATCCCTGGGCATCTGCCCTAAAGTGATCCGGTGACCTCGGCCCTCGAGAATGAAGAGGGATTGTATCATCCCGGGACATCTGTCCAAAAGTGATCTGGTAGCCTCGATCCTCAAGAATGAAGAGGGATTGTATCATCCCGGGACATCTGTCCAAAAGTGATCCGGTGACCTCGGTCCTCGAGAATGAAGAGGGATTGTATCATCCTGGGACATCTGTCCAAAAGTGATCCGGTGACCTCGGTCCTCGAGAATGAAGAGGGATTGTATCATCCTGGGACATCTGTCCAAAATAGATCCGGTGACTTCGGTCTGTGTGAATGTGGTGGGATTGCATCATCCTTGAACTTCGGTTCAAAATGTATCCGGAGGTCTCGGCCCCCGTGAATGTGGTAGGATTGCATCATCCCTGAACTGCGGTTCAAAATGTATCCAGAGGTCTCGGCCCCCGTGAATGTGGGAGGATTGCATCATCCCTGAACTGCGGTTCAAAATGTATCCAGAGGTCTCGGCCCCCGTGAATGTGGGAGGATTGCATCATCCCTGAACTGCGGTTCAAAATGTATCCAGAGGTCTCGGCCCCCGTGAATGTGGGAGGATTGCATCATCCCTGAACTGCGGTTCAAAATGTATCCAGAGGTCTCGGCCCCCGTGAATGTGGGAGGATTGCATCATCCCTGAACTGCGGTTCAAAATGTATCCAGAGGTCTCGGCCCCCGTGAATGTGGTAGGATTGTATCATCCTTGAACTTCGGTTCAGAACGGATCCGGTGACTTCGGTACTCGAGAACGTGTGTTGATCCCGTAATTCCTAGAGGAAGGATTGTCTGAGTTCCACATGTGTGTTGATCCCGTAATTCCGAAAGGAAGGATAATTAGTAACTCCGTAAAGACCTAAATCCCGTAATTCCAAAAGGAAGGATCATTGAATTGATCCTGTAATTCCAATAGGAAGGATTGTCTGAGTTCCACAGATGCGTTGATCTCGTAATTCTGAAAGGAAGGATCGTTGGTAGCTCCGAAAAGACTTGATCCCGTAATTCCAATAGGAAGGATTGTCTGAGTTCCACAAATGTGTTGATCCCGTAATTCTGAAAGGAAGGATCGTTAGTAACTCTGTAAAGACCTAAATCCCGTAATTCCGAAAGGAAGGATTGTTGGTAGCTCTGTAAATACTTCATCCCGTAATTCCAACGGGAAGGATTGTCTGAGTTCCACAGATGTGTTGATCCTGTAATTCCAATAGGAAGGATTGTCTGAGTTCCACAAATGTGTTGATCTCGTAATTCTGAAAGGAAGGATCGTTAGCAACTCCGTAAAGACCTAAATCCCATAATTCCGAAAGGAATGATTGTTAGTAGCTCCGTAAAGACTTGATCCCGTAATTTCGAAAGGAAGGATCGTCTGAGCTCCACAGATGTGTTGATCCCGTAATTCCGAAAGGAAGGATCGTTAGTAACTCTATAAAGACCTAAATCCTGTAATTCCGACAGGAAGGATCGTATGAGTACCACAGACATGTTGATCCCGTAATTCCGAAAGGAAGGATCATGTTGATGTTTTGATGATGATGATGTTGATGTTTTGATCATGTTGATGTTTTGATGATGATGATGTTGATGTTTTGATGATGTTGATGTTTTGATGATAATGATGTTTTGGTGTTGATGATATTTTCATGATGATGTTTCTGATCAAAAGATCAGAGAATGATGAAGATGATGTTGTTGATCGAAAGGCCAAATTGCTAAAGATGATGTTGTTGATCGAAAGGTCAAAGTGTTGAAGATGATGTTGCTGATTGAAAGGTCAAAGTGCTGAAGATGACGTTGTTGATCGAAAGGTCAAAGCACTGAAGATGATGTTGTTGATCGAAAGGCCAAAGTGCTGAAGATGATGTTGTTGATCGAAAGGTCAAAGCGCTGAAGATGATGTTGCTGATTGAAAGGTCAAAGTGCTGAAGATGATGTTGCTGATCGAAAGGTCAAAGCGCTGAAGATGATGTTGCTGATTGAAAGGTCAAAGTGATGAAGATGATGTTGCTGATGGAAAGGTCAAAGCGCTGAAGATGATGTTGCTGATGGAAAGGTCAAAGTGCTGAAGATGATGTTGCTGATCGAAAGGTCAAAGTGCCGAAGATGATGTTGCTGATCGAAAGGTCAAAGTGCTGAAGATGATGTTGTTGATCGAAAGGTCAAAGTGCCGAAGATGATGTTGCTGATCGAAAGGTCAAAGTGTTGAAGATGATGTTGCTGATCGAAAGGTCAAAGTGCCGAAGATGATGTTGCTGATCGAAAGGTCAAAGTGTTGAAGATGATGTTGCTGATCGAAAGGTCAAAGTGCTGAAGATGATGTTGCTGATCGAAAGGTCAAAGTGCTGAAGATGTTGTTGATCGAAGCAGTCAAAGTATTAATGATGATGAAGACTGAAGATTGAAGATGAAGACTACATAATGTTGAAAAGCTTCCAATGATTTATAGATGTATTACCCTGATGATGTTGATGATGTCCTCTATCTCTCTCCTACTATTGTTGTTGTTGATGTTGTTGTAGAATACCCTTCTTGTTAAGGGGGAGTGTTGAAATATTGTAACTTCAAAGAATATTCTATATGTATCTTTTGTGGTCCCCGATGGTCCTACCGGGAGAACCACTTGTATTGTCTTGTACCCCAATGCTTCTAATCAGAAGAACTAATAAGAGTCATGAGGTTGTCCCCTCTAATTGTAAAGGTGGGTCATTAGCACCCCAGTGTGGTTACTTGAGCCTACATGTGTAACTCGAGCCTACATGTCGGATGAGTTAATTGAAGTGAACGGATGAATATAAATAGAGGTGTAGCTTTCCTCATTTGAGCACACACTCTCACTTGTGTAGCGCATTAGTGGAGAAGAGAAGAGTAGCTGGAGAAGGAGGAGGATCAGGCTTTGATCTCCTTGTTGGTTTTACCTTTTATCTTTTTGGGGCATCTATATTGAGGAAGCTTTTGCTAGGTTTTTCCCTTTAGGGTTTTCCCAGGATAAATCTTTGTGTTCCTTTTGTATGGTTGTGCTTGTCTATCTTTCAGTGATCCTGTTTATATGCTTTTGTTATGAATTCGAAATGAAATACTAATGATCTAGCTTAGCATATGAAAATTTAACAGTTACAAGGTTATATGTATTAGTTTATATTAATGAATTAACACAATCATTTTTACTTATATAAGAGCATGAATTCATGACTACTATAGTTATTATGTTTTGATTTTTCTTATTTCCTCATTTCTATAGAAATAAGGAAATCCCAAGCCCATATGAATTAACACGATCATTTTTACTTATGTAAGAACATGAATTCAATAAATGACCACTATAGCTATTGTGTTTTGCATGTTCTTATTTTTCGTGTATAATTGAAAACAAAAAAATAATTTAAAGTAAGAAACTAATGTTGTAATAGCTAATAATACTGTTATTGGCTATTAACATATTATTTAAGTATCCTTATACAAAGATATATTTTAATTAGTAATGTTTGATGTAATGTTAAAAGGATTTTGGAATGCAAGAATGCTTACTCATTTGGTTAAATTCATCAAAAAATGTTATGATTTTTCTTCATGATTTATACAACACTTCACTTTACAAACATGAACATTTTCTTATCAATAATGCATGGAATTAATGTTCAACCAAAGCATTGAAGAACATATTGATAAATTATCAAACATATAACCCCTATATTCTATTGATGATGGTGATTATGTAGAACTAAAATTTGAAACAAAAGTACATGTCTATGTCTAGTCTCATAGAATGGACAACCCAAACAATAAGATCATATAAATTGAAGCTTACAAAGGATTCTAACCAATGGGAATTTTTAAAGACAAGTTCTCGAAAGAGCTAAGATTTTTTACAATATTTTATGGATCTACTTGACATCATGTCATTGTCAAGCATTTTTCTTACCAACCAAATAACACAATGATATCAGTTGCATGGTACTAATGATTTTTTATTACACATTAGAAATATTTTCTTCATATGGCCTTTAAAATACAATTGATATTGCACTGGAAAAGTTCTTCACAATAGATCTTACAACTTTATACAAACTCTTAGTTTGCAATGCTTACTAAAGATTTAAGATTCATTGTGTTAGGTTAACTCCACATAATGCTAAAATAAACTAAAAATGAAAGGGAAATGACTATCTAGAAAAATACGAATACCACACACCCTCACAAATAACACAAGATATACACTAGGAAAACCCACTATGGAAAAATACCCAAGCAAAAGTGAGGGCTATGCCTTACTCGTTTTTTCTATAATATGCAAGAAAATAAAAAGAAAGTGATACTATCTATGGGATTACCTATGACACTATGGACTGCATGGCTACTACAAAATCTCCTAATTCCTCTATTATTCTCTAATATATGACTCCCCAACTCTTTCTCAACTATGGAACAATAAGATAATACCATAAGAATGGAACCCCTTCTCCTAGTGGCCAAATATTTAATAATGTTTTTATAGCCATACAGGGTTTTACAGTTGTTGCATGCTTCAACCCTTGATTAGGGTTAGGGTTTTGGAACCTAAATAACTTTCTTGAAAGTCTATACATGAATAGATCCACATGTGTGGGTAGTAATAGATGATGTTGAATTCACTTGGTACCATGGTGGTCAACAATATATGTCAACTTGGGGAAAGCATAACTTTTTCATACAAAATATGAATGAGGTGATATTTGCATCATTGTAAATATATTAGAGTGCAAAAAAAACTGTAAGAGAGTAAGAAATTTGTTTGTAACATTTTCACCCTAAAAACTATCGTTTAATCCCTCAAACGGGTCTCATAAGGTTTTGGATCCCAAATCTACAAAGTAAGACTTGCCCCTAAAATGGGTCCTAAAATCCAACTCATCAAATATTTACACCCAAAAGGAACCGAAATAGATGAAAAGTAATATATTGATCCATTTTAGATCATACCTCCCCATTTTTAGAGACTTTTGGTCCCTAAAAAATTCTACTAAATGAGGCAAGGAAAAATTTCCTCTACCTTGTCCCTATAGTACCATTTAGCTTTCTTTGCATGGATGTTGTCCTTTCAACCATCCATGTGGCTAGAGTTCATACTATCCTCATTTTTTGGATTTATTATGTAAAATAGTATTTTATGCTAACTCTTATTGAGCTTCTGGCACTAACTACTCTATATAAGGTAAGAATTTCTTAGGTTCCTAGTGCAACATGGAAGGTTCAAAGAGTTTCATATTTTACATTTTCACTATTGAGTAAATGCACATATATGAGGGTATATAAAGTCTACATCCATATTCTCCTACCTTCTCCAACACTTCAAAATGACAATATCACATTTCCTTGATCCTTTTACCAAGACCTTGTAGTTTTTCCTTATTTAAGTGCAACCAAACTTTGTCTCCACCTTGAATGTTTTATCAACTAGTGGTGTCCATGTCTGGCCTTGTAATTTTCCTATGAATTCATTAAAGTATCATGTACTTGCAAGTGGATTTTCTTGATATTTAAAATTATTTTTTCATCTCTAAATGCTTCACGTGTATGTGTTCTCTCACACCCCCTTAATGTCCATATACAACATATATAGGAAAATGTGGTAGATATACAAAACATGTTGCACAATGGGAATTACCAATGGAAGTGTTGACTACACTGTTACAAGAGTGCTAGATGTATATCAAATTCTCATCCTATGTCTTTGGATGCTTCTAATTATAATCCCTCATAATCTAGACCAAATTGAATGGCATGGTCACCACTTCTATTTTCCCATCTATTTGTGGATGGAAAATTATAGGTGTCCATATTATCCCAAAGTGTAGTCCAAAAGGAACTAAGAAAACAAGTATATCTATATGAGATGATGCTTCTTGGTATCCCAAAGTGAACCTAGACCATTTCAAAAACAATTTTGCTTCTTTTTGTCCTTTTATGGTCTTTGAACAAGCCATGAAAATGCAAATCTTACTAAACTTACCAACTTCCATAAATAGATAGCCATGTCCCTTCTTGGTTCTTGGAATACTACACACAAAATCCATGCATATGTTATCCCATGGTTTAGTAGGTATAGGTAAGGGATGGTATAGACCTTGCTTCCTATTATTGGGCTTGCTTGTATGATAAAGTATGCATCCTTTAATAAACCAAGCTACATATTCTTGGAGTATAGGCAAAAAAACATACCTTTGTAAGTTGAAAAATGTCTTCCCAACACCAAAACATCCCACCACTTTCGAGGTGTGAGCCTCTATGATAAGTTTCAATCTCACACCTTTTAGAAATGTAGATTTTGTCTAGCTTGTAGAGAAAAACATCCTGGAGATGATAGTCAACCTTTATGTTTGTTGGTTTTGGACACCGTTCACTGATGAGGTATTAGACAACGCGGGAGGACAGGAGGTCTACTCCTTCACTGATGGGTTTTCAGGCTACCATCTGATCAGAATACATCTAGAAGATCAGTCCAAGACCACCTTTGCAACAGAATGGGGCTCGTTCCAGTATACGGTAATGCCCTTTGGTCTTAAGAATGCACCAGCTATATTTTCTATAGTAGTCGTTGCTGTATTTAAAGAATACATTCATAAATTCTTAGAAGTATATTTTGATGATTGGACTGTATTTGGACTAATTGACAAGCATATAGGAGACTTAAGACTGATGTTAGAGAAATGTAGGCAGTACCAGATTTCTCTAAACTTGAAGAAATGTATATTTTGTGCACCATTTGGTATTTTGTTGGGTCACATTGTTTGCAGACAAGGCTTGATGGTAGACCCCGCGAAGATCGCTATCATTGTAAATCTTCCAGCACCCAACTCAGTCAAGCAACTGAGGACAGTACTTGGTCATACCGGGTACTACAAAAAGTTCATCAAGGGCTACGTAAGGATTACAGTACCAATGGAGAAATTGCTCAAGAAAGATGTAAAATTCCTATGGAACGAGGAATGTCAGCAGAGTCTAGACATGCTTAAAGAGAAGATGGTTACAACACCCATCTTAGTATTTCCCGACTGGACTAAGCCATTTCATGTACATGTGGATGCGTCTGGCATCGCATTAGGGGTTGTTTTAACACAACCAGGAGAAGGGGACATTGACCACCCTATCGCATATTCCAGCAGAAAGCTCTCGACAGCAGAAAAGAACTACACCACAACTGAAAGAGAAGGCCTAGCCATGGTGTATGCGCTGCAGAAGTTCAGGCACTACCTGTTGGGTGCCCCGTTCAAGATGTTTACTGACCATTCCGCGTTAAAGTATTTGGTCAATAAGCCAGTGTTAGGGGGGAGAATCTGCAGATGGTTACTCCTCTTTCAGGAGTATGATTTTGAAATCATTGTGAAACCAGGAAGACTGAATGCAGGACCTGATCATTTGTCACGGATAGACTCAGGAGAAGAGCCAAGTAACCTAGATGACAATCTACCGGATGCGCCGTTGTTATCTATCCATATCACAAATGAGTACTATGCTGATATTATTCAATTTCTCACTACGGGAGTAGCACCTGATGAGTTTACTAAGCAGCAAAAGAAGCAGTTGGTTGTTAAAGCAGCAGACTTCACCCTCATCGTAGGACACCTATACAAGTTAGGTCCGGATGAAGTTCTGCGCAGATGTGTGATGCCGCATTAAAAAGACGCTATTATCAGAGAGGCACATTCAGGAACCGCAGGAGGTCATTTCGCAGGAAAGCCGACTGCGCAGAAAATCCTGGAGGCAGGATTATGGTGGCCTACATTGCATAAAGACACCAAGGACTTTTGCAGATGCTGCGATATCTGCCAAAGGGTAGGAAAACCCTCGCGACGCGATGAAATGCCGCTGCGACCGCAGGTCACGTTGCGCGCATTTGACAAATGGGCTATAGATTTTGTGGGTCCTATCAACCCACCAGGAAAGCGCACTGGTGCGAGATATATTATCACAGGAACAGAGTACTTCACCAGATGGGCAGAGGCCAAAGCAGTAAGAAATTGTGATGCTGCTACAGCCACACAGTTCCTTTTTGAAAACATCATCAGTAGATTTGGATGCCCAGTAATTTTGATGAGTGATCAAGGCACACATTTCTTGAACAGCACTATTGAGGCATTGACAGAAGAATTCCAGATTCAGCACCATAAGAGCACTCCCTACCACCCACAGGATAATGGTACAGTGGAGGCCTTTAATAAGATTTTAGAGAATGCTCTTACTAAGATCTGCAATAGCCAAAGGAATGATTGGGACCTCAGAGTTAACGCTGTATTATGGGCATACAGGACCACATGCAAGAAACTTACAGGATACACACCTTTCAGCCTGGTGTATGGACAGGAGGCTGTTATGCCTATGGATTATATCCTTCCCAGTTTAAGAATCGCTCAGATTACCGGGATGACTGATACAGACACAGTTGAGGAAAGGCTAGCACAGCTGCTTGCCTTAGAAGAAGACAGATTCATCGCCGGATTCCACCAGAAAGTGCAGAAGGCACGAGAAAAAGCTTGGCATGACAGACACATTAAGAATAAGACTTTCCAGATCGGAGACCTAGTGCTCCTCTATGAAAGCAAATTCATTAAGTTTCCAGGGAAGTTCAAGACACATTGGCTGGGGCCATATCAGATACAGCAAGTCACAGAGGGAGGTGCCATTCAGCTCAGCCAGCTGAATGGGGAGATTTTGCCCACATGGATTAATGGCAGTAGGCTTAATCCCTATAGTGATAGCCCCCCCGCCTCTCATCCCTAGCTTAACCAGTCTAGGGTGGTGCAGATGTCCAGTGTAGTTGAAAGGAGGCATCGCACCAGGAACTAGTCTACACCGGCAGGTATTATTAAAAAAAAAGAAAAAAAGAAAAAAAAAGGGTAATATTGTTTTATGCAGGTGATGCGGAGTCGCATCGCGGTAGCGTGATGTTTCCTCGTGCCACGTACTCAGTTTTGCAACCGACAAAGGCCAGTCAAGTCAGCATCTGATAGGTAGTTAATGAGGTAATGATCGGTATATCCTACCGTAGATTTGGCAGCAGTATAATCAATTTTTCCAGATTTGGCAAATCTCCGACGAGACCGGCACCTGTACACACACGTTTCGAGGGAAATTCGATCAGATTTCTGCATTTATTAGGGATCGGATGGCGGGTATGGTCTTGTCCAGGCATTAATGACGACCGACGGGTTCATTCTAGATGACCGTTGCGTTCGGGATTATCGTATTGGGCATAAAAGCAGCAAGTATTCAAGTGGGACGGTTACATCTGCAGAAAAATCGAGAGCTATAGAGTAAGTTGTTAAGAGTTCTGTGTCCAGAGCTAAGTGGTTACAGAGTGCTGTGATTTTCAGAAGTTGCAGCCATTGCACGTCCACCGTTTGTACTAGGACGGCTCTGTTCGAGGACGAACCTCTAGAAGGCATGCTGAGACGCTTCGACCCTGGTGGCCGTAGGTCCGCCATGACGACGTCGCCCAGGGTTGTGAAATTAAGTATAGCACAAGTCAGACAGCCACTAAGGATGAAAATTCAAGCGCCAGAAGTAGAAGTTGTCACCAAAATCTCTGCTAACGAGAAGAAGAACGCCGAGCCAATCACTGAAGATAAGAAAGTAGAGCAGAAGAATGATGAGAAGAAATCTCCCGCTAGACGGAAAGTAAAAATGAGGAAAAGAAAGCAACGGGAGAAGGTCGCTGACCTATCTGATCAGCTAAGAAAAGCACCAAAGATTGTGGAGGCAACGCAACAAAAATATGATGATCAGAGGCAACATGGGTACCTGGAGCACCTCGAAGAGAAGAGAAATGGAAGAGGACAGCAAACCCAATAGTCGGTAGAATTCCTGGAGGCAGGCAAAGGCTTGTTCTCGAAACAGAATTTATGGTTTGTATCTCTTTCATATACAAGGCTCCAGACTGAATGAAATGTTTGAGAAGGCTGGAAGATACAGATTTTTCTTGTGATAAAAGTTCTAACCCAGATAAAGAGGAAAGGATATCTGTGGAAAACCTCTCAAACACTAGAAGGCTCTTAAAAGGTTTCAGGAGCGAAGAGAGCGAGACCATGACATTGGGCAGGAAAGACAAGAGAGCCCAGTGAACCAAGTTACATAAACTATAAAGAGAGTGTCGAAGTGATGCAGAGGGAAGTCACAGGACTTCGTGACAGGTTGCAGAGGGCTTCACAGGAAGCCAAGGCAAAGCTACAGCAGGAGAAGCCCGCTGGAGGTGGCTCGAGGGCGAGCCACAAGTAAGTGTTAGGGGACTGTTGGAGCAGGGTCCCGCAGCTATAGAAGAAGCTGCTAGTTTTGGCGGAAAGATAAGTTTTGGCGGAAAGAAGTTAAGACAGAGCTACGACGCCGTAGCACGGTTCCAGCTGGAGAGCAGAGCCGGAAACCATGACTTTTAAGATAGAAAAGTCAAAGAAGGAAACGGTACCTGAGCGGCCGAGAAGAGAGAGCTCAACCACTGCATTGAAGGCAGCGACGGAAGACAGGAGGGCTCAGCGACCCTCATAAAAGAAGAAGGAGCAACGAGGCTGAAGCATTGAAGGCGAAGGACAGAAAAGCAAAGCGGTGCATAGTACCCATGATCAGTGTCGGGAAGCATGGAAGACTGCAGAGAGCTATGGTGTGATGGAAAGCGGCTACCTCAAGTACAGATATGGCCGACTGTCACTAGTTAGGGTTTTGGGTTACTGTTGGGACAGGCCCACAGTGTTGTAATGGCAAGACCTTTGGGCTGCCTATAAAAGAATATATTTTGTATTGTAAAAGGGTTGGAGAGTTAGCTAGTCATTTTGTTGGTTAGTTAGTTGGTCCATTCAGTTGTTAGTAGTGTTTTTGCAGATTATTAGACTGTTGTAAAAGCCTAGCTCTGGTTCTGTTATTAGCGGTCGCAATCTTACGGTAACCAGTAGCGGGCTTATAGAATATGTATGTAACGATCCGCAGGGATCGGCAGAGAGGGAAGAATATATTGTAGGAGAGCCATATAGAAGAGAGACGAGATCTAAGAGAGGAGATCTTAAGCTGCATATGCGGTGCAGCAGAACTGTGTTTTACCTTCCCCTGAGCTATAATAAAAACACAGTTCTGTGGACATAACTTCCATCCTGGAGGTGAACCACGTTAAAATCAAGTGTTATGCGATTGGTTTATGTGTTATGTTTACTTATGCATTTCTCAGTCAGTTCATGGACTTTGTTTACAGTTTAATGAATGAATGTGTTAATCAATTCACAGCAATATAGAAGGGTAAACATAAGTTAAGTCTTTGACATGTTGTATGTAGTTCATTTATGCTTTGCGTAAAACAGTCTCTATTGCAGTATCGAATAGCCTTGTATGTTAAGTCTTGCACGTCGACACGAGCAACGCTAAGTGTGCTAAACCGCGGAGGTAGGATATCACAGAGAGGTGATACCGCACCGGCAGAGGAGCTGTGGTGCGCGATACCGCAGGTTAAGGACTTAGCATTGGGCAGGAACTGCGTGTCGCACAGTGCGCGATGATGCGATAAGGTCGGAGATATCTTGAGTCTGGGAAAGTGCGCGCCACGGGAAAGGATCGTGCGACGGTATATAGGAATATCTCGCGGCTAGAAGAGCTGCGAGGCAAGGAGATCGCGTGACGCGAGCAGGAGATCGCGCGACGTGCAGAAAGAGAACTCGCAGCTAGGAGAGTTGCGAGCCATTAGTGGGATCGCCACAGAACCTGGTCCAAGATGCTTGAGTCCTTGGCCAACCCATTAGAGTCACTTCGGGTGAGACTTCAGGCCGCTTTGCGGTCTGTCGCCGAAAGGGCCAGTGATCTAGGGGTGTTGTTGGTTGATTATAGTTAACCCGGGGGTCTGCCCATAGCAGCCAACAGTGACAACAAACTTCCTTCGTATTATAATTTCAACCCTTACCTTCCCATGGTTAAAGAACAAACAAAATCCAATAAATATAAAATGAACCTTGAGAACGATCATAGAAACAAACCTTGTGAGTGGATATGAAATTTTCATAAGTGTTTCATTTATAAATATAAAATAATAATAATTGCTTTTTTTTAATTGGGAGGAAGCATTATTGAAATTTGCCTATAAATTTGAGGATTACTCAGGCTTAGCTTACGAAGACCTCTCAGGTTCAAACGTTGTGAATTGTTGCGAGCTTTGAACTCTTTGCTGCAAATGGCTACTGCTCTTTAAAGCTATGCAACACCTTCAAAGATGTCAAATATTTATGTGGGTGTTCACTTTAGACAATTTAATGCACGGGAAATGCGGGAAAATACAGATGCCTGTTGTATATGGTGCGCCGAAGACCAGTCATTCCATTTTATTTTTTATTTTCGATCCTAAACACGGGAACCTCTTGAACAGGCAACTGCGGCAACAGAAAACTTCTTCAATCGTGGCAGACTTTGATTGGGAGATCAAAGAACACGTGGTGAAAGCTTATTGGCTGCATAGACGACGAAGGCGAACAATGTTTACAAACACAACTTCAAAGAAAAACGCCTTACGGCGTAATTATTAAAGAATTTTTATTTAATTATTTTATTAATGTAGGCTATATTTTTTTATTTTTATGAATTTCAATTGTTTTTTAATTAAATTTATTAATGTCATATATGTGATGCATTTTCTTAGGTTGTGGATGTATCTTATTAATCTCTATGCAATTATGTTAGTATTAAAATAAATGATGATGTCATCACATCCATGTATGTAAATACATCTCAAAGCTAACTTTTAAATTAACATAAATTTTAATTTGTTAAATAATTATTAGTAAATTACATTTTGGTTGAGTTATTAATTTCTTTAAACTTTTTATAATTATTTGTTCAATTCTTATTAAGTGTTGTTTTTGCATCTACTTTCGAGTCCTCGGAGCAACATGTCTCGAGAGTGATAGTTTAGTTAACTCTGACCTTGAGACTTAATCTCTATATATACAAATAGATTTTAGTAGTGGGTCAGAGGGTTTGGGGGAATAAGTCTCCCACTTTGACGGAAAAATAAGGGGCGTTGTTGTTAAAAAACTACATAATTAGCCACCTTTGTTTCATAATTAGGTTGAAGGAATGTAATTAGGGGTATGGAATCCCCTCTACTTGGCCATCCTTGTCAGTTGGGTCTAGCTTAGGTTCTTAAGAAGATAAATTGTTGTCTTCACCACCCAGGTTCAAATATCACGTGTGACATGTTTGGCCCTCTAGGACACTTGGGACTCACAAAGTACTAGCAATCTCGCTCTTACTTAAGTGCTTGAGAGTGGGAGGACACGCTCCAAACATTTCAATGGCCTAAGGAGTTAGCTCAATCCATTATCGCCAATGTTGTTGGGCATTTGGCTAGTTCCCTACCAACATGCCATGTCCCAAATTTTGCATTGGGTCACAATGGCCTAATCACATTTGCCATATTCATGAGAGTTTGTCAAATTGATGTGAAGAGTCAAGTAATTGCCACGAAAGAAAATTACTAGTTTCCTAGGTTGGGGGTGGAAGCTTTGGGATTTGGAATAAGGGGGACAATAAATGATGTTTGAACATTAGAATGGCATAAATATTTAATAAATGAGCTAAATAAATAAATACAAGGGAAAATCAAAGTGGCAATTGATCATGAAGACACATGAAGGATGTGGGACCCACACAAGTTAGATTTTCTATGCCACATGGCATCCTCCTCTTGTCATTTCAAATCCATAAGAAGCCCAAGGGTCTTGGGATGAGTTGGAAGGTCAATATACTTGGAATGAATCAATTAAGGTCGAATTGGAGTGGAATAGTAACTCCCATAGAAGAGGAAGAGGAATTTAGGAGCTAGTGAGACACTTGGACTAGATTCCCTAGCTCTATGACAACAATGATGAAGATGCTATGACACCTATGACACAAATCAGACCTGAAGGATGACATCTGACATATATGACATGTCAGGGATAAAAATAGCTCCAAGAGGGTGCTCAAGAGAGTTAGGGCAGCTAATATGCTTCCACATGTGATTTGGTGGAAGTGGGAGACTAGGAATTGTTGTACAAGTGGCATTCTTTGGAATCTCTTCCCAATTCGAGTTGGAATGCAGCTCTTGGAAGGAATTCGACCCATAGAGAGCTTGAAAACTTTATAAATGTCAAGAACAAATAATGAAGGCAACTTTTGATCATTTGTGAAGAGAGAGAGCTAGTGGATGACTAGTTTCTTGCCTTAGCCAATTTTGAGGGTGAAAGATTCCCATCCAAGTTGGTGTGTGGAAAGGCCATTAAGGTATTTTATGGAGCTTTAATGGAGTCATAAGTTACAGGTGCAAGCTACAGGGCAGCTCATGGACACTTCAAGATCATCTTGTTCTTTCATCTATTCCAAGTTTTCTCATCATATTCTTGCTCTATGGATTGAGGCGCACTTGGTGAGCTATTGATCTCTTTGGGGAAGATTATAATGCCCCATTATTTTATGGTATAATGTAAATGATATGTATTTCAATTTCAGAATACTATTGGGTCGAAATACCAAATATTTCATGTAAAAATGTTAAACAATTAACAAATGGTGCCATTTCCCCACTACCTTGTTGTGAACCAATGTAATGTTGATGGATTTGAATGGATAAGTAAAATACTGATGATTTATGGATGAATGGATGGTTATTGATGTATTATATGAGTTTAATGTTAAGTAAATAAGAATTTGGAGTCATTTTGTTGAGTTTCATAGCATTTGGAGAAGATTGCCTATCATTTCCCCCAAGGTTAAACTAGTTTTTTTGCATCTGATTTAAGGGAGTTATATCAAACATTAAAAGTTGAATGGTGATGCATATGAGTTCATGTTGATGTCATTTATCTTCCCTCTACTTCCATTCAGAAATTAGAGTTGGATTGAGTGCATTTCGAAAGTCATTTTCATCATCCACCCCTAGGGGATTTGAACCACAAGTTGCTCATAAAACTCCATACATTGACCAGATTACCAAAGTGAATTGCAGAAGAAATTTTATGGTTGAAAGACACCTATAAACACCATTTTTATGTATTAACATCATTCATACACCTTTTGGTACAATTTGAGAGCATTTGGAGCTATTTGGATCCATCTACCATTGGGGGTTTGAGCCTCAAAATTACTAGTAAATTCCCTGAGTCTCTTGGATACGTACTCGACCCCAAAACCACATATAATGCTGAAAATGTACTTTAATTAATGTCTTATAACATATCCAAGTCTCATAACAACCATTAGTGGAGGTTGTACAGTGCTTGGAAGAGCTTTGTTCCAGGACCCAAGGGGGATTTCCACCTCCCAAATTGACTATTCTTGTCCTGAAACTTCTTCCCTTGTGAATTGTAGACTCTAGTTGGGTCTATCAGTTGATTATATGTCTAATAGATGTATTAATGTGTCTTATCACCCCTCATGACCTTCCTCACCAAGTTTGAAAGTAATTGGAGGAGTTTGTAATTAGTTGTATCCATATACCTAGAGTTGAAATTTGGTGAATTTGAGCACATTGGGGAAATTTCTTCAAAAGGGAATTTACAGTGGTATCATAGCATGATCTTGGACCCTGATGTGGTCTGATATTTATGAGGACAAGAAGTCAGGGACCACCACTAGATATTGAAACCAATAGTGCTTTTGTTGAAGAGGAAACTATGACAAGGGATGAAAAGGGAACCTAATATGATGGTGAGGAGCATATCAAAATCATGGAACCTATCTTTGAAGACATGAACAAGAATCTTATGAAAGGATTCAAATTTTTGGCTATCCAACTTGGGAGAAAATATATTGATCTTAAGAAAACCAATGGGAAAATGCATCAGGTTGCTTGAAGGAGCAAAAGGAGGAGACCCGTGAACCACCTAGTTTTGAAATAGGTGAAGTAGAAGAAGTAGTACATGAAGAGGATCAAAATTCACTCCAGAGTGACTTTGAAAAAGATGAGGAAACATCACATGAGAATGAAAAAGAGTCCCTTGAAACTATAGAATATCATTTCAAGACACATTCTACCGTGGACATGGACCAAAGGCATCTACTGATGGATGCTTGAACTGTGAAGAAGTACCTACTGATGGGTGCTCACAACTCTATGTTGGTGACATAAAGATCAGATTGGAAAATGTTGTTGCAATACAAAATTCTAATAAGCATGAAGATGAATACCTTGTGACAGACAATGAAGAACCAAGATCAACATCCCCATCACCACTTGAGCTTCAAGAATTTGATCAAATCAAGCATTAAAAAAAGAGGAGGTTCGGTCTCATGAACCATCCTTCATTGAAGGGTCATTGAAGATGAGTGAAAGGGATATCCAAGAGGCCCTTAGAATACTCCATGACACTCGAGCATTAGTGTCAAATTCTTATTGGAGAGCTACTTCATTGGAGGAAACATCCTTCCTTAAAGACATGGAGAAGATTCAAAGAGCAATGTGCAAAATTGAAGGTAATTTCATGTGTTTAGTTTTTTATAGAAACAATTTGGTTGAGATTAATGAATGTTTACATAAATCATACTTGAATAATAATGAGGATATTAGTAATCTCCAAATTTGAAATGAGCAAATTCTAGAGAGGTTGCAAGATACTTGTTTTTCCTCCTATGTTTCAGAGTGTCAAAAGGTAGATTGTTTGGAGGATTCTCATGGCATGGTGGATCATGAGAAATGTGGAAATTTGAATGTGCTTGATGTGTTTGAATATGAAGTTGATAAGATACAAACACTTGATGTGGTGGAAGATGAACTTGAATTGTCTCTTGATGAAGGTTATGCAATTTTTAAAGAAGAGCATGATTCCTCTACATTGGAACCAATCTATGACAAAGGTTTCACACTTTTGAAGGAGCTGCATGATACTATCCATATGGATCCTTCCCATGATGAAACTTCTGCACTTTTTGATCATCTAGGTGAGTTAGTTCATTCTCCTACATCCTACAATTCCATGTTTTGCAGCATCATCCTCAATGAAGTTGGGTGAAAGGGTTCTTTTTTATGGTGGCACATGAGGAGTATGGAACTCCTAGATTTAATTTTTATGATGACATGGTTGGAGCACATTCTTATTCACATTTGTAGCAGAATCCTTTGTTACTTTATGATGATGCACATCTACATGGATGCACCTATGATATGCATTTGAGTCACTTGAAGACTCATGGTTTCTCTTGCTCAACACTTGGTTCATTTGATGTTGGAGGAACTTCATCCAACACTAGGGTGAATAGATTTATGATTGGAGAACATTTTTGTTTCCAGCGACATACTTTGTTATATATTTATGATTCTCTCATTCATGGATGTATGGGTGATACTTCTTTGAGTCATTTGAAGTCTCCTTGTTTTTTTTGCTCATTATTTGGTTCATATTTTAGTGGAGATTCTTCATTCATTTCCTGGATGAAAGAATACATGGTTGAATATTTTGATGCATATCACATCCTTTTGGAGCAGCAGTATAGGACATGGGATCCTCACCTATGTCATTGGAGCATATTTGATTGGTCACTTTAAGCTTTTATGCACTTGGCAAATGGTGGTCTACTTACTTGGAAGTATAAGCACTTTCATGATTTTTTGACGAGGCACCTCCTTGATGTACGTTTTTTATTATGTTGTTATGTACTTTGATGATATATATTATGTACTCATGATGTTTGGAAGAATGCATACAAGAAAATGGGATCCCATAATTCTCTTTCCTAATGGTATGGGTTGGAGAGCACTCTTAATTGTTGGAGTGCAATACAAGCAATGGGACCCTTGGATAGTTTTTAGTCCCATTGATTTCAATTTTTTTGGGAAACAAGCAGTATGGGAGATGGATTCCCCACTCAATAAAGTGATTTTAATCAGAGTAGTGCAGCAGCAAGCATGGTGGTTCCTCTCTAAAATATTCATGGAATCTCAAAGACTCAAAGTTGGGAAACTCAGTGGCAACTTCAAAGAATCATACAAAAAAGAGGTTCTTCAACACCCATGTTTGAAATTGCTTGAAAACAAGCAATATTGGGAAGGGAGGATTTGTCATGTCCCAAATTTTACATTGGGTCATAATGGCCTAATCACATTTTCCATATTCATGAGAGTTTGTCAAATTGATGCTAAGTGTCAAATAATTGCCAAGGAAGAAAATTACTAGTTTCCTAGGTTGGGGGTGGAATCTTTGGGATTTGGAATAAGGGGGACAATAAATGATGTTTGAAAATTAAAATGGAATAAATATTTAATAAAGGAGCTAAATAAATAAATACAATGGAAAATCAAAGTGGCAATTGATCATGAAGACACATGAAGGATGTGGGACCCACACAAGCTAGGTTTTCAATGCCACATCGCATCTTCCTCTTGTCATTTCGAATCCACAAGAATCCCAAGGGTCTTGGTATGAGTTGAAAGGTCAATATAATTGGCATATTAAGGTCAAATTGGAGTGTAAGAGTAACTCCCATGGAAGAGGAAGAGGCATTTTGGAGCTAGTGAGACACTTGGACTAGATTCCCTAGCTATATGACAACAATGATGAAGATGCTATGAAACCTATGACACAAATCAGATCTGAAGGCTGAAATCTGACATATATGACATGTAAGGGCTAAAAATAGATCCAAGAGGAAGCTCAAGGGAGATAGGGCAGCTAATTTGCTTCCACATGTGATTTGGTGGAAGTGGGAGACTAGGAATTGTTGTACAAGTGGCATTCTTTGGAATCTCTTCCCAATTCGAGTTGGAATGCAAATCTTGGAAGGAATTAGACCCATAGAGAGCTTGGAAAATTTATAAATTTCAAAAACAAATAATTAAGGCAACTTTTTATCATTTGAGAATTTGCATTTGTGAAGAGAGAGAGCTAGTGGATGACTAGTTTCTTGCCTTAGCCAATTTCGAGGGTGAAAGATTCCCATCCAAGTTGGTGTGTGGAAAGGACATTAAGGTATTTTATGGAGCTTTAATGGAGTCATAAGTTATAGGTACAAGCTATAGTGCAGCTCATGGACACTTCAATATCAGTTTGTTGTTTCATATATTCCAAGTTTTCTCATCATATTCTTGCTCTATGGATTGATGCGCACTTGGTGAGCTACCGATCTCTTTGGGTAAGCTTCTAATACCCCAATATTTTATGTTATGATTTAAATTATCTGTATTTAAATTTAAAAATACTCTCAGGTCAAAATACCAAAGATTTCATGTAAAAATGTGAAACAATGAAGAAATTGTGCCATTTCCCCACTACCTTGTTGTGATCCAATGTAATGTTGATGGATTTGAATGGATAAGTAAAATACTAATGGTTTATGGATGAATGGAATTTTATTAATGTATTATATGAGTTTAATTTTCAGTACATAAGAATTTGGAGTCATTTTGTTGAGTTTCATAGCATTTGGAGAAGTTTGCCTACCATTTCCCCCAAGGTTAAACTAGTCTTTTTGCATCTGATTTAAGGGAGTTATATCAGACATTAAAAGTTGAATGGTGATGCATATGAGTTCATGTTGATTTAATTTATATGTCCCCTACTTCCATTCATAAATTCGATTTGGATCGAGTGCATTTGGAAAGTCATTTTCACCATCTACCCCTAGGGGATTTGAACCACAAGTTGCTCGTAAAACTCCATACATTGTCCAGATTACCAAAGTGAGTTGCAGAAGTCATTTGATGGTTGAAATACACCTATAAAAACCATTTTTATGTATTAGCATCATTCATACTCTGGTGCAATTTGAGAGCATTTGGAGCTATTTGGAGCCATCTACCATTGGGGGTTTGAGCCTCAAAATTACTCGTAAATTCCCTGAGTCTCTTGGATACCTACTCGACCCCAAAAGCACATATAATGCTACAAATGTACTTTAATTAAACTCTTATAACATATACAAGTCTCATACCAACCATTAGTGGAGGTTGTACAGTGCTTGGAAGAGCTTTGTTCCAGAACCCAGGGGGGATTTCCACCTCCCAAATTGACTATTCTTGTCCTGAAACTTATTCCCTTGCGAATTGCAAACTCTAGTTGGGTGTATCATTTGATTATATGTCTGATATATGTATTAATTTGTCCTATCACCCATCATTACCTTCATCACCAAGTTTGAAATTAATTGGAGGAGTTTGTAATTAGTTGTATCCATATACCTAGAGTTGAAATTTGGTGAATTTGAGCACATTGGGGAAATTTATTCAAAAGGGACATTACATTGGTATCATAGCATGATCTTGGCACCTGATGTTTTCTGATATTTATGAGGACAAGAAATTAGGGACCACCACTAGATATTAAAACCAAAAGTGCTTTTGTTGAAGAGGAAACTATGACTAGGGATGAAAAGGGAACCTCATATGATGGTGAGGAGCATATAAAAATCATGGAACCTATCTTTGAAGACATGACGAAGAATATTATGAAAGGATTCAAATTTTGTGGCTATTCAACTTGGGAGAAAATATATTTATCTTAAGAAAACCAATGGGAAAATGCATCAAGTTGCTTGAAGCAGCAAAAGGAGGAGACCCATGAACCACCTAGTTTTGAAATAAGTGAAGTAGAAGAAGTAGTACATGAAAAGGATCGAAAGTCACTCCCAAGTGACTTTGAAAAAGATGAGGAAACATCACATGAGAATGAAAAAGAGTCCCTTGAAACCATAGAATGTCATTTCAAGACACATTCTACTGTGGACATGGACCAAAGGCATCTACTGATGGATGCTTGATTTGTGAAGAAGTACCTACTGATGGGTGCTCACAACTCTATGTTGGTGACATAAAGATCAGATTGGAAAATTTTGTTGCAATACAACATTCTCATAATCATGAAGATGAATACTTTGTTACAGTTAAAATAACCAAGATCAACTTCCCCATCACCACTTGGGCTTCAAGAATTTGATCAAATCAAGCATAAAAAAAGAGGAGGTTCGGTGTCATGAACCATCCTTCATTGAAGGGTCATTGAAGATGAGTGAAAGGGATATCCAAGAGGCCCTTAGAATACTCAATGACACTCAAGCATTAGTGTCAAATTCTTGTTGGAGAGCTACTTCATTGGAGGAAACATCCTTCCTTAAAGACATGGAGAAGATTCAAAGAGCAATGTGCAACATTGAAGGTAATTTCATGTCTTTGATTTTTGATAGAAACAATTTGGTTGAGATTAATGAATGTTTACATAAAGCATACTTGAATAATAATGAGGATATTAATAATCTCCAAATTCAAAATGAGCAAATTCTAGAGAGGTTGCAAGATACTTGTTTTTCCTCCTATGCTTCAGATTGTTAAATGGTAGATTGTTTGGAGGATTCTCATGACATGGTGGATCATGAGAAATGTGGAAATTTGAATGTGCTTGTTGTGTTTGAATATGAAATTGAAGGGATACAAACACTTGATGTGGAGGAAGATGAAGTTGAATTGTCTCTTGATGAAGGTTATGCAATTTTTAAAGAAGAGCATGATTCCTCTACATTGGAACCAATCTATGACAAAGGATTCACGCTTTTGAAGGAGCTGCATCATACTATCTATATGGATCCTTCCCATGATGAAACTTATGCACTTTTTGATCATCTGGGTGAGTTAGTTCATTCTCCCATATCCTACAATTCCATGCTTTGCAGCATCAGCCTCAATGAAGTTAGGTGAAATGGTTCTTTTTTATGGTGCCACATGAGGAGTATGGAACTCCTTGATTTACTTTTTATGATGACATGGTTGGAGCACATTCTTATTCACATTTGTAGCAGAATCCTTTGTTACTTTATGATGATGCACATCTACATGGATGCACCTATGATATGCATTTGAGTCACTTGAAGACTCATGGTTTCTCTTGCTCAACACTTGGTTCATTTGATGTTGGAGGAACTTCATCCAACACTAGGGTGAATAGATTTATGATTGGAGAACATTTTTGTTGCCAGCCACATACATTGTTATATATTTATGATTCTCTCTATCATGGATGTATGGGTGATACTTCTTTGAGTCATTTGAAGTCTCCTTGTTTTTTTTGCTCATTATTTGGTTCATATTTTAGTGGAGATTCTTCATTCATTTATTGGATGAAAGAATAAATGGTTGAATATTTTGATGCATATCACATCCTTTTGGAGCAGCATTATAGGACATGGGATCCTCACCTATGTCATTGGAGCAGATTTTATTGGTCACTTGAAGCTTTTATGCACTTGGCAAATGGTGGTCTACTTACTTGGAAAATGGTGCACTGGAAGCTTAATTGTTGGAGTGCAATACAAGCAACGGGACCCTAGGATAGTTTTTAGTCCCATTGATTTCAATTTTTTTGGGAAACAAGCAGTATGGGAGATGGATTCCCCACTTAATAAAGTGATTTTAATTAGATTAGTGCAGCAACAAGCATGGTGGTTCCTCTCTAAAATATTCATGGAATCTCAAAGACTCAAAGTTGGGAAACTCAGTGGCAACTTCAAAGAATCATACAGAAAACAGGTTCTTCAACACCCATGTTTGAAATTGCTTGAGGACAAGCAATATTGGGAAGGGAGGATTTGTCATGTCCCAAATTTTGCATTAGGTCATAATGGCCTAATCACATTTTCCATATTCATGAGAGTTTGTCAAATTGATGCTAAGGGTCAAATAGTTGCCAAGGAAGAAAATTACTAGTTTCCTAGGTTGGGGTGGAATCTTTGGGATTTGGAATAAGGGGGACAATAAATGATGTTTGAACATTAAAATGGAATAAATATTTAATAAAGGATATAAATAACTAAATACAAGGGAAAATCAAAGTGGCAATTGATCATGAAGACACATGAAGGATGTGGGACCCACAAAAGCTAGATTTTAAATGCCACATCGCATCTTCCTCTTGTCATTTCGAATCCATAAGAAGCCCAAGGGTCTTGGGATGAGTTGGAAGGTCAATATACTTGGAATGAATCAATTAAGGTCAAATTGGAGTGGAAGAGGAAGAGGCATTTTGGAGCTAGCGAGACACTTGGACTAGATTCCCTAGCTCTATGACAACAATGATGAAGATGCTATGAAACCTATGACACAAATCAGATCTTAAGGATGAAATCTGACACATATGACATTCCAGGTCTAAAAATAGCTCCAAGAGGGCGCTCAAGGGAGTTAGGGCAGCTAATATGCTTCCACATGTGATTTGGTGGAAGTGGGAGACTAGGAATTGTTGTACAAGTGGCATTCTTTGGAATCTCTTCCCAATTCGTGTTGGAATGCAGCTCTTGGAAGGAATTCGACCCATAGAGAACTTGGAAACTTTATAAATGTCAAGAACAAATAATTAAGGCAGCTTTTTATCATTTGAGAATTTGCATTTGTGAAGAGAGAGAGCTAGTGGATGACTGGTTTCTTGCCTTAGCCAATTTCGAGGGTGAAAGATTGCCATCCAAGTTGGTGTGTGGAAAGGACATTAAGGTATTTGATGGAGCTTTAATGGAGTCATAAGTTACAGGTTCAATCTATAGGGCAGATCTTGGACACTTCAATATCAGCTTGTTCTTTCATATATTCCAAGTTTTCTCATCATATTCTTGCTCTATGGATTGAGGTGCACTTGGTGAGCTACCGATCTCTTTGGGTAAGCTTCTAATGCCCCAATATTTTATGTTATAATTTAAATTATCTTTATTTCAAGTTAAAAAGACTCTTAGGTCAAAATACCAAGGATTTCATGTAAAAATGTTAAACAATGAAGAAATAGTGTCGTTTCCCCACTACCTTGTTGTGATCCAATGTAATGTTGATGGAGTCGAATGGATAAGTAAAATAATTATGGTTTATGGATGAATGGATGGTTATTGATGTATTACATGAGTTTAATGTTTATTACATTAGCGTTTTGAGTCATTTTGTTGAGTTTCATAGCATTTGGAGAAGTTTGCCTATCATTTCCCCCAAGGTTAAACTAGTCTTTTTGCATATGATTTAAGGGAGTTATATCAGACATTAAAAGTTGAATGGCGATGCATATGAGTTCATGTTTATTTAATTTATATGTCCCCTACTTCCATTCAGAAATTCGAGTTTGATTGAGTGCATTTGGAAAGTCATTTTCACCATCTACCCCTAGGGGATTTGAACCACAAGTTGCTCGTAAAACTCCATACATTGTCCAGATTACCAAAGTGAGTTGTAGAAGTAATTTGATGGTTTAAAGACACATATAAACACCATTTTTTTGTATTAACATCATTCATACACCTTCTGGTACAATTTGAGAGCATTTGGATCTATTTGGAGCCATCTACCATTGGGGGTTTGAGCCTCAAAATTACTAGTAAATTCCATGAGTCTATTGGAAACCTACTTGACCCCAAAACCACATACAATGCTGAAAATGTACTTTAATTAATGTTTTATAACATATCCAAGTCTCATACCAACCATTAGTGGAGGTTATACAGTGCTTGGAAGAGATTTTTTCTAGGACCCAGGGGGGATTTCTACCACCCAAATTGATTAGTCTTGTCCCGAAACTTCTTCCCTTCCAAATTTCAGACTATGGTTTGGTATATCAGTTGATTATATGTTTGATAGATGTGTTAATGTGTCCCATCACCCTTCATGACCTTCCTCACCAATTTTGAAAGTAATTGGAGGAGTTTGGAATCAGTTATATCCATTTACCTAGAGTTGAAATTTGGTGAATTTGAGCATGTTGGCATAATATTCCTTCTTTTCTTGACCCGAGGTTCAACAATAACACAATACCAACAAAACACCACAAGACATCGGCCCGACAAAGCAAGCTGAGTCGGCAACACCCGCGAGACAGGCGCAGTCTCACCCAAGATATCTTAATGTGTTACTGCCAGAACCATGTTTCCGCAGTTGGCGAAGGATTATAGTCCCTTTCCACGTAGCCAATGTGCTTGATAGATATGAAGGGATGGATTCTTTTGCTACGTGACAAAGGTGTAACTGTGTGCCACAACCGACGTGTGACAAAACGTTGTCCTTAACCACTTAACAACTAGCGCAATTGTGCGATGCAGCTGAATCCTTAATTATAATGAAGAGTGTGCAACTTATATTGTAATTTAGTAGATTAACCATGAAATCATATATAACATGTCGACAATGCTTTAAACATTCATTCATTCATTTACTGATTGGTAATATAGCGACATACATTCAACATCAACTGTAAGCAATACAAATTAAGCAAACATCCACATAAACCTTCAATATTCAACATTGACGGCTAAACATCCAGCCATTCAATGTTCATCATTACATAAATAACGTGGAAACCCATATGTGAAAAACCACTGAGGTGCTCTTCATCTGGCATGAGAAATATAGGTAGCACCTTGCAATCTGCAACTTACAAACTGTTCTTAAGATATGTCTTTTGCTCAACACTTCTTTCTCTCATGCTCTCTGGTGTATTCTCCTATCTACTCCTATTGATCCGCACACATCCTGGATAGACTCTTCTACTTTACTATCTGCGCACTCAGCTGCAGATTACTCCTACTAGACGGTCTGCGCACTCAGCTGCTGATCCGCGGCTCAACAACCTTCTACTTCTACTAGCCTCCTCTTCTTAGTCAACAATGAACTTGACAACTTCCTCGAGCTAACTCTTCAAGCTAACAACAAACAATACTGAAGCTAACCCTTATACAGAGTGGGTTCCTCCTATTTATAGTTTTTACAAGATCGCGCAGGGTCGACTGAGTACAAATTAGTTATTACAAATGCAAGTAGCTACAAAATAGCTTCTATTACATTAATGTCGGCCCATACCTAGTCGCAAAAGTCCTGCATTACATAAACCATAGCCATAAATAGCCACAAAAATGTCTTCTAGCCTGTTTGTATAGATCATAACTAGCCGCAAAACTATCCTTTAGTCTTCTACTAGCTCATCCTTCTGCAGTCTTCCTTGACTTTCACCTATCCAGCCTTTACTCTTCTACCCGCCTCTTCCACCTCGGATCTGCCTTTCCTCATCGCACCGATCCTCGTTGCAACTTCCTCTACTCTGCACTCACGCTTCTTCCTTTACCTTCTCTTCTCCATCACGAGCTCGCTTTTCCTCTTACGCTTCCACATCGGATTCGTCCTTATGCACTTTTCCCTAGCCCAACAGTCCCCCAACACTCACATGTGGCTCGTCCTGAGCCACTAAGCAAAAATGACACCTCTGCAAAATTTAGTGTTATGCACAACTCATGCCTCTGGCACAGGGTGCACCACAGGACCAACCTTGTCCTGAAACTCCTGCCAAATTTGTTGCACCCATGCTTAGCCAATTGTTCCGCATAGTCAGAACTGATATGCTCCGACAGTCCTACTTCTGATGACTCCGTGATGTGTTGAAGCTTCTGCTATACGGGCCAAATAAGCCCTGTAACTCATGGTGCTTCTTACTGGTGTGCTGCTACTTCATCATTCCTAGTCTGCTCTTAGTCGCGGAGAGCTTGGACTTCCTGCGGGAGCTGCTTTACCTCGATGATCTTGGTAACCTTCTCCTTAACTGGCAACGCTTTCATCTCTGCCTTTACCATGGTGATTTTCTCATCATCTTATCGCGCATCTTCCTTGATCTTCTCCATAGTCTCATCCTCCAGAAGCACTTCCCACATCGTGGAAATGGCTTCAACTGCCTCAGTGCAGAGCTTTTCTCCTTGGCTTATTCTTGCAACAACCTCAGACGCTGCTTTATTGCACTCTTCAAGCACCTCAGGAGGTGTGCTTGGTGTCTCCCGTGCTTGTAAGTCCTCGACCTGTTTCCTCAGGTCTGTAGCAATCTGAGACAGGCATGCTACCTTTGCGGCCATGTTTGCATCTTCTTGGAATTCTTCTAAAGGAAAGTCTTCAACTACTTCATTAATGGCTTTAGCAAGTGTAAGCCGACTCTGCTCTCTAGCCCCAATTTCCTGCTCCTTTTCTCGAAGGAGAGTCTTTCACTCTTACGCCTTTGTTTTCCACTTGGTTTCATGATAGGCAAGAGCATTCTCACGGATCAGTATCTCAGTTGCAGCTGCATGCTGCACAACATAGACTTCAGCTAGGGTAAGTTTAGAGAATTCCATATATAGTGTCTCAAACCCATGGACAACATCATCAAACTCAGTAGTCCCCATCTCCATTACTCTCGCCTGGATGCCTATTTTTACTGGAAGCAATAGTAGCGATGTTACTAGTGTGTCATTAGGGTCCACGCCGTAAGTCTCAGCCTCAAATTTGCTTTTGATCTCATTGATAACCTCAATCAGGTCATTGATATGGTCTACCAGTTTGCTGATTAGTCGCAGCTGCTTCTTACTTATACCTTTCAAGCTAGACTTGGCAACTTCTGCAATGGCATCATACAATAAGCTTATGTCCTCCGCAACTAAGTTGACTGTTGTTATACCAAAATCCTATCACCATCATGTGATAAGACATTTGACATACCTACTTGCCCTGAATCCCAGCTTCTAGAGTAGAAACTAAATGGTTTTTTATCAATCTGTCATACAAATTCCTACACCGCGCATGCCCCTTTATCCAGGAGCGGTACCCCTGCTCGCAATTCCTTTCATGGATTGTCCACAAGCGGTGCCATCGCCCATCGCCCTTGGTCCATAGGTGGTTCTTACCATAACCGCTCTATCATAGAAGGAGAAGAGTGGTACACTGGGTAAAAAGGGAAAACGAGAAGTTTCTCGAGGCTTCTAGATGATAAGCCTCGTGTACTACCTTATCCCTACTGTTGTGGGTTGGTTGAGCTCTAGACCCCTCATCCTAGGATCTTAGAGGCCACCTCACCCACTAATTTCTCAACCATCTCTATCCATTAAAGCCCTATAAATATGAGCTCATAGCCATGGTTGAGAGGAGAACATTTGAAGGTATTGTTATGCTGTTGGATTGATTCTTGGCCTAAGATCATTTGGAGAGAGAATAGAGAGCTAGAGTCGGAGCTTTTGGGGATGAAGAGCTGGTTTCATGGAGATGCATGTCAACACTAAGGCTTGGTTGTAAACTTCTTCATATTTCTAATGCAAGTTGATTTCTGTCCCACATATGATGTTGTTGTTGTTATTTCACATATATATATTGCTAGATTCCTTAGTCGCTAGCATATATTAGTAGATCATATTATGGTTGCTTTGATTCGTTTCATGTTGAGCTTTTTTGCAGGTACACAGGTGAACTGTCAAAGCCTTGTATTCCAAATATCTATAACGTCTAGGGAGAGTCTTTAACCTCTGTCCTCTAGTTGTTCTGGATATGAACCATTCAGACCAGTGGAACACCTTGCTGTCTGCAGGAGGTGAAATATTCCAGCTAACAACTGTGCCAGCCAATTTGTCTACTTTTTGCTTCTTACATTGCGATTGATGCTACTCTGGGCTACACGCCTCTTCTTGGGCCTTCTACACATCCTCATCAGTAGGTGTACCTTCAGAGTCATCATCAACATCATCATCTTTGTTACGCTCACTATCGTCATTGTTGAAGCTCAATGGCTAATCATCTTGCCCTTCGCCACCATTATTGCCTTGCCCATCATCTTGGTCATGACCCTGACCATTCCCTTGGTTATTTCCTTGGCCCTCACCTTGGCCACTTCCTTGGTCGTCTCCTCTGTGGTTTCCTCCCTGGTCCATCTGCCCCATGATTGGGTCGCGTCATTGTATAGTCTAGTCCTGGACAACGGTGTCCACATCGACATCAGTGATCATAAACCCCACATGATGCGCTTGCTTGGTCGGGTCCTACCGTGGATCTAAGATAACATTATGGACACTGGCTTGGAAGTTTATGAATGCTGAGTATTTCTGCACCGCCGTGGCCCTTACCCTGTGTGACTACCTTATTACCTGATGTAGTGCCTCGCCATGCAGAAAGAACTCGGTGTTATTATTGGTTTGGCTAATCTTGTCATCCTTGTCCTCCCAGAGGTTCTAATACTTTGTGCCAAGGCAAAGCACTAGGACATCCATTGACAAGTAGTCCAATGGATTGGACCGCAGAACAAAGGAAAGCAGAATGAGTAGCCAGGAGTAGTGGAATTTAGCCTTAGGGTCCTCCTGTGCCTGCTCTGCATCATCTATGAGTTCGTTCAACAGGTACTGTGACTAGTTGAAGATTACGCCCACTGCGTAGTGCTCTGCGATTTATATTTCCCCGGCGGTGCACTTAGTCGGTCCCATCTTGCGTAACAGCTTGCAAGATAAGATTTTTGCTGCAAACCTTACCATGTTATCCTCTGTAGGGGCAATGAGAAATCCCCTCCCTACGCGATGAAGATTATAGTTATGCTTCATCTTAGTCGTATCTCTGTTTGGGCGTAGGTATGGTGCCGAGTCGCCTCCGACCTTCAGTAGACCCGTTATCGACGAGATGAGCTCAACGTCGACATGGTAGGGTCAATCGATCCATAAGCATCCTCTATGAAAATAGAGGAGGAGTTGGCTCACATATGTGGTTACTTGCGTGCTACGACCAAAGTGTAGCATGAGCAACAAGTTCAATAAGCCGGTGCTATCAACACCACTAACCCACTTCATTGGCACTAAGAGTTGGGGCTCATGTGGCTCGGATGGAAGCATAACCATGTAGTTTTTCCTTTCTAAATACACCTACTTGCCGATGTCAACATCCTCGAACTGCAGCTTGGACAGCTTTGGTAGTATGTTCATTGACAGGGGTACACCATTAGGGATATGGGGTGTCGCTAAGGAGGAGCATGCTTTTTTCGAGAGCGTCACCTTCTGCGCATCGGCTCTCCTTGGCGAAACATAGTGTCTAAAGTTATCCTCTTCCATGGTGGCGTTAGTGTCTCTGTGGGGTGGTGAGTTTGGTGCATCCTCATCTGGCATGTCCTCAAGAGGTATATCCGCAACAGCCTTAGCCTTGCATTTCTTTGACTTGGATGATTCTGGAGCCTCTCTTGGCGGCACGACTGGTCGTGGACCTATAACAGGCAGATTTTGAATGGGGTTCGACATAAGGGCCAAACCAGAGGATGGAATAGGGGCCAAACCAGCGGCAGGAACTATCTGAGGATTGCGTCTCACCATGGTTTCATATTCTTCTTCTTGTTGCTATGACCCAGGTGAGCCAATCTCCTCTACAATTAGGCACGGCAATCCAACGGTTATGTCTAATAGTTCACTAGCACTGGAAATCTCTATGACCATGGGTTTTGGCTCTCTTTTTGTTACAGGCTTCGGATCTGTCAACTCTCAGCTCTGGTTCTCTCTTTCTCTCTCTATGTGCGTAAAATAATTCTTGGTAATGAAGCCTCATATTTATAGAGGTGTGTTCATACCTCATGTGATCATTGCAATGGCAGATCTATGTCATGTCGATCACATGGGCTTCTCAATCGATGCATTCCTCATTAACTTGTATACTCGAGTTCTGAGCTGTACCTATCAGCACAGTTATGGCAGTTATGATGAGGACGGTTGATGGGACTAAAAAGCATGCCGCCATTCTCCTTGTATCTCGTCAAATTAATGATACCTCGCTATCATAACCCCCTCAATATTTGCTGGATATTCACACTTTAATGTCGTCCAGTGTCATTCCCACTTTTTACTATGTTATGCCTGCTTCTGTCGCAGACGTGCGACATAATGGTTTTTTTTTATTTTTAAAATTTGCGTGACATGACTTTTACCCAGGCATGTTGCAGCCATCATAGTAAGGTTTCAGGCGACTTCCATTTACCATTCCTGCGACGTATGTTCCATCGAGCTTCTGCAATTTTATTGCGTCCGCGCCAGTGATGTGCGCAATCAAATATGTCCCTAGCCAATGCGTTTTTAACTTTCCTGGATGTTTGAAGAATTTGTTGTCATACAATAACACAAGTCCTCTGACTTTGAATGGATTAATCTGGATATGGCGATCATGCCATGCTTTCTGCCTCTGATTCTCGACAGTTTGATGGAATCATGCGATGAAGCACTCCTGTTCCATTTGAATGAGCTGCGACAACCTTTGCTCGAAAGCATCTTCGTTAGTTATTTCCGTCAGCACAACAATCCATAGGCTCAGCACAATGTACTCCATTAGCACAACAACTTCCTAACCATACACTAGTATGAATGGGGTGTGTCCTGTCAATCGCATGCATGTGGTGCGGTATGCCCACAAAATAGCTGATACTTTCTGATTCCAGTCATCTCGATGCACATTGCATACTTTGGTTAATGCGTTCTCCAGAATCTTGTTGAAGGCTTCAATCGTTCCATTCGCTTGAGGATGATAGGGTGTCATCTTCTTATGCTGGATCTGGAACTCTGCAGTAAGCCCAACAATCATTTTGTTAACAAAATGCGTACCTTGGTCGCTGAGTAGAATTTTTAGACAACCAAATATGGTCACCACATTTTCAAATAAAAACTTCGCCATAGTTGTAACGGTGCAATCTTTAATAGGTGCGGCTTCAACCCATCTGGTTAAGTAGTTTGTTGCAGTGATAATGTAGCACACGTCAGTCCTCTTCCCTGGTGGATTGATTGGTCCAACGAAATCAACAGCCCATTTGTCAAATGCTTGAAGTGTTTTCTGCAGCACAAGCGACATCTCGTCGTGACGTAACGGTTTTCATGTTCTCCGATAGATATCACAACTTCGACAGAAACTCTGAGTATTCATATGTATGGTTGGCCACCATAGTCCTTCTTGCAGTATCTTGCGCACAATTGCCTTTCCAGCATAGTGTTCTCCTGCTACACCGACATGTGCTTCCCTCATTACCCATTGTTGCTCATAGTCAAAGACGCACCGTCGTAATATCTCATCTGCGCCCAACTTGTATAGATGTCGCGCAATCAATGTATAATCAACAACTATGACAACTAGATGTTTCTTCTGGTTAGTGGAGAAGCCTTCAGGCGCATATCCCGTGCTCAGGAAGTGGATGATGGTGCTAAATTCCTTATCCCGATCATCCATCATGGTGACTATGAACAATTGCACGTACGACAAGTTATCCTCCAGACTGGTTGGTTCTTCACCGCTTTCTATTCTCGACAGGTGGTTAGGTACGACATTTAGTCGAATAGTCTTAACAATGACTTCAAAGTCGAATTCTTGAAACAGGAGGAGCCATCGAGAGAGATTACCCCCCAAAACTAGCTTGTTTACTAGGTATTTTAAAGTCGAATGATTAGTGTACATTTTGAAATGTACACCCAACAAGTAATGTCAGAACTTCTACAATGCGTATACCATGGCAAGTCCTTCTCTTTTTGTCATCGTGTAAATCTTCTTTGTTGTCGACAGTTTCCTGCTAGAAAAGGCAATAGGGTGGTCAAGCGTACCCTCTCCTGGTTGCGTCAAGACGATGCCGAGCACAATAGACGCCACGTCGACATGAACATGGAACTCCATGGAACTCCTTCTTCCAGTCCGGAAACACAAGTATTGGCGTAGTGGACATCTTGTTTTTTAATTTATCTAAGCTTTCTTGACAAGGTTCCATCCACCGAAACTTCACATCTTTCTTTAATAGTTTCTCCATAGGTGCAGTTATCTCTACATATCCTCTGATAAACTTCCTGTAGTAGCTTGTGTGTCCTAGCACTAATCTGAGTTGTGTGACTGATGTAGGTGGTAGTAAGTCAAGGATGATCGCAAATTTCGCTGGGTCAACAAAAATACCTTCGTGACACACGACGTGACCAACTAGTACACCAAATGGTGCGCAAAAAATACATTTCTTGGAATTAAGCACGATCTGATACTGGTGACAGCAGCCCAACATCATGCGTAAACTCTCAATATGGTTTCTTACTAGACCAAATATAGTCCAATCATCAAAGTAGACCTCAATAAACTTATGAATAAAATCTTTAAAAGTAGAAACTACTATTCTAGAAAAAATAGCAGGTGCATTCTTGAGTATAAAGGGCATTACCATATACTGGTACCATCCCCATTCTATGACAAAGGTCGTTTTATGGCGATCCTCCTTCGTGATTCTGACTTGATGATAGCCAGAGAAGTCGTCGGTGAATGAATACATCTCTTGTTTTTTGACGCTTTCCAATACTTCATTTGTAAATGGTGTTGGGAATGGATCGTGCAGGCATGCATCATTCAGTTTCCTTAGGTCGACGCAAATCCTTACTTCTCCTGTGGTTTTCTTATCCTGGATCACTATAGTGCTGATCCACTCTGATTCCTCAACAGGTTCAATGATTCCTACATCAATCATGCGATCTAGCTTTGTTTTTACCTTTTCTTTATACCTTGGATTCAACCTATAAGGCCGCTGCTTAATGGGTTTAGCATCTGGTTTCAAGGGTATTTTCATCTCCCCTAGGTCGTCGACTATTCCCTTCATCTCTGAAAAGTTGGTAGGGATTAGATCCTGCAATTCATACAGCAAGTCTGTGATCTCTGTGACTGTCTCATCATCCCAATAATATCCTATATTGGCGAACTTCGGGTTCTCTAGCGATCCAATTTTTACTTTCTTGATTTTTAGCGGCTTAAGGAACTGGTCGCTTGAAATACCACTTCCTTCTACTGCGTGCGTACCCTCTAATTCTGTTATGTTTATGTTATTCGGATCATAATCTGGGTCTCCAACTAGATTATAGCAAGCCATCCATTGTTGAATGGTCACGCTACACTGTTGGGAATTTACCTCTTCGACAGGGTTTTTCAACAAATATTTTCTCCTTTATCGTTTGAAGCTTAGCATCAACTGTAGGTTGCTCATCAGCAAATTCAAATGTGTGCGTGAACTGTTCAGCTACCTCTTCCCAATCCTGAGTTCCTTGTCGCAACTCCATGGATGTATACCATCTTCGGGGTGTCATTTCCAATGTGTGAATGAAATGACGGCCCCATTCCTGTCGCGGGTATTCTGCAAATGCGGTGCGACACTGATTTATGTGCTCGACAGGGTTCGACAATCCTGCGTACTTGTGACTCACGGTGGTGACTTCTTCACTGAATCTGACTTCCATCAATCTTCTACACTGTGGCCATTTTGTTATGGACTACTTGTGTGTACCCCACCATCTAGCGGTGGTAGATTTTAGTACATGGTCTACAGCAGACAAGCATTGCGACTCCATTACGGGTCCTTCAAACTCATGTAGGAAGGTCGCAAGGTTAGGTAAACCCTCATAGGTGAGCAACTCTCGTACCTCGTTCTCCACCCATCGTGCAGACCTTGTAATTCTGGCGCACCTCCTCACAGAGACCTCATGCAACCAGTTTTGCCAATTCTCCAAGACCTCCCCTGAGTCGGATGTGCAGGAACTAGCACCCCTCCAGCTCAGGTTTCCATCCGCTGTCGAATTGATATAATATTCTTGTAGGGCAGTGACATTGTAGATTTGGGCAAGATAATCACCTTATTCCTCGTTGTAGATAGGCTCGATGTATCTCTGTCCCTCTAATGGATCAATGGGCGACACCACCCTCATCTCACTATCCTCGAATGAGAGTATTCTTTTCTTGAAATTGATAATGGTCTGATTATCTATGGCTGAATCTATCCCCAACAGTGCGGGATATGGATTCATGTCATCGACAATGTTAATGACTTCAAAATCTGCAAATGTGCGCAACCCTTCAATGTCGACAAGGACTTGACTCAACCTACCAATTGGTAGAACGTTCGCTTGATTTGCAAGTCGCAACTGGAGAGGAGACCAGTCTAAGCACGACTTGCCCATACTCTCCTAGCTATGTCGCGTTAAAATATTGATGTCTGAGCCCAGGTCTAGAATAATGTAATCCATGTCGTAGTCGCCTATCTGCGCAGTCATTCTTTACTCGCACCCAGTTTTGAATTTCTTTTTAACCTGGTTAACTCTCCTCTTTGGTTGTGACTCTTATGGGGTTTCTTCTATCAATGCTTGTAGTTCTGCGATAGCATCTTTATCTTGAATTAGCACTAAACAACTTGACAGAAACGACTTGAGCTTACTAACCTTATGTGGGACCTTCTTCTGGAATATCTGTTGAAATAGTTCAGGCATCTCCCTTACTTCAGCTAAGGAAGATGGTTGTTCTGGGTCCACAAACTCTGGTCACACATCCAAAAATACTTCTTTATGTTTTTGAACGTTGAATGGTACTATCTTCTATGCCGCGGGTCGTACCTGCAGTTGTCACTTGTTCTTGCGGTACATCCTGATCAGCTCCGGTCACAACACCTCCTCGTGTTACGACAACAACACTTAGCTTTCTTGGATCATCAGCAATAATCTGAATATTAAGGTTAGCATTCAGATTCGAGTTCAGTTTCTGCACAGGATTAGGACCTACGATGGTCCTAGCTTGCCACTTCGTAATCAACTAAGGGCACTGCTCTACATTATGGAGCCAGGCTTTATAATATGAACATGTCTTTGTAGGATCCTGACAATATCTAGCATAATGGCCCGATTGTCCACAGTTATAGCATGTAACTTGACCTCTTTCTCTGCCAAATCCTCCTCCTCCTCTTCCTCTGAAGTTTCCACCACCCCTTCCCTAAGGGTGTGGTTGTTGCGGGGGGTATTGATTTTGCTGATATTGCGACTGATATTGATTATGTGATGCATACTGATTCTGAGTTGCATACTCCGGCTGATACGGGTTTTTGATACTGATTTGGTGGGAAACGTGTAGGCTGATAGGATGTTTGCGCCAGTTTAGCCTGAGGTTGCCCATCATTCTTCATCAAATAGGTGTCTACCATTTTTTCCTTCAAGGGTTGGTATGCTCTATAATCCTTCTCTTCATGGTCTATTGACTTACAAAATTTACAGAGAAGTCTTGTTGGGGTACTTAAAATCTTTTGCAAAGATAGGCAGTCCTCGTCGCGATGTCCTCTAGTCTGGCATATGCCGCACCAGGGTAGTGTGTGGGCACTCAATGGGTTTGGCACACTCGATGAGATATAGTTCATGTAGGTCAGACAATTATGCTTGGTGGGTCCATTCGTTCTGCATTTTGTACACCATAAGCCTTCTTGGGATTCCTTGCCCTTCTTGATATCCTGAAGTTGTATCCTTAGATTAGCTAGCTGCGATTGAATTTACACCATTCTTGCGGCACTATCATTGATTGGCGAGGCTTCCGGCTTCATTGCCAATTCTAGCACTTCTGTATGTGATCCAATATTTTGTTGCATTAATTGGCCTCAGATGTGTGGTAATAACACAACAATAAACCACTCCTTATGTTGCACATCCGACATTTGGAAACTTACTTTGGCCATCAAAGTTTTAAACCACTGGTCAAAGTCCCATACAAACTTTGCCAATGATTGTTTTATCTCCTTGATCTCAGTGATGCACTGCGACTTAGATTTATGTTTTATGAACTCACAAATCATTGCGACCCGTATCTCTTCAAGGGTCTTCTATGGTGTTCCTGGCGGTACTACACAGAACTTCATAAACAAGTCCAGTGCATGACCCCTCAGAGTCATGATAATCTATGCCTTCTTTAGGTCCGCGTTATTAACTAGGCGAACCATCCAAATAGCTTCACAGAGGAACCAATGCTGCTCTGGATCCTCTGATCCATTCCCATTGAATGTTGGTACCATATATCATGCCTAGCCATTGAGTTGACATCGGGGTTATCTGATGAATAATTTAGTGGAGGTGTACCCTCCTGCATGCTAGTCGCAGTACTAGCACTATTAGTATTAACAAATCTTTCAAGAGATAAGGCTCTAGACCTTACCTCTGGCGATACTCTTGGTGTGATGTAGTCACACCTTGATCTGGGTGTCTCCATAGACTCTTCGGATTCTTCTGCTCCTTCTAAAATCAGGCTATAGTTCTCCTCTTCATCGCAAGAACCTTCATCCAGCTGCAACTAAAGTTCGTGCTCATTTTCTTCGAACAAACTAGGAGTTTGTCGACCCTCCTCTGTCTTTCTTCTTTCCCCTGATCTGAATCTCCTTCCACTTCTTAGGAGTCCAACTTCTATTTCAGGTTTTGTACTTCCTGGGAACATCTCAACTCACCATTTCCCATTCTCTTTGTATATCGTACGTGACATATCCCTTGTCCTTGGATATGCGACTCAACTACTCAATTGCAAGATGCCCTTCTCATAGACTAGCATTTTTATCCATGTGCTAATAGATAACAAATACCTTATTCATGGTCCTTCGAAAATTTTTCTTTCACCCTCGCTATATGAGGTTATAGCCTCTACTGCAAACTCAGTAATATATCGTTGCAAAATACTGTCGACCCAAAAATCAAGAGCTCTAGAGATGGTGTTACTTACAGTATCTCGCGAACCAACTGATCACTCCACTCAACTGCTTCTCTTCTTTGGAAATTTGTCTACCTAGTCGCCAATCTTGACAACCACTCGTGCAACACAATAGGGAACTCTACAAAGAATATCTCATGAATATCAGTGTAGATGTACTGGTCTAACCAATTTTCTGCGCTTAACCGTGATCCCGCGCTCTCTTATTGCGCAAAAGGTTAGCGTATTAGACTCCAGCTAATCCTCTATGTCCTTCTTTGTTGGATGCCACAACATTTCCCCTGACTTAAATGATTAATGGTCACGGCAACAGAACCATTTGTTGGCCTAATATTCCTTCTTGTTTTGACCCGAGGTTCAACAACAACACAATACCAATAAAACACCATAAGACATTGGCCCGACATAGCAAGCTCAGTCGGAAACACCCGCGAGGCAGGCGCAGTCTCACTCGAGATATCTTAATGTGTAACTGCTAGAACCATGTTTCCACAGTTGGCGAGGGATTTTAGTCCCTTGGCGTGCGGCCAAGGCACTCAATAGATATGGAGGGATGGATTCTTTTGCTACACGACAGAGGTGCAACTACGTGCCACAACCGACGCACGACACAACCTTGTCCTCAACCATTTAACAACTGGCGCAATTGTGCAACGTAGCTGATTCCTTACTTATAATGGACAATGTGCGACTTATATTGTAACTTAGCAGATTAACCATGAAATCATACATAACATGCAGTCAACCATGCTTTAAACATTCATTCATCCATTTACTAATTGTTAATATCGCGACATACATCCAACAACAACTGTAAGCAATACAAAGTAAGAAAAAATCCACATAAACCGTCAATATTCAACATTGACAGCTAAGCATCCAACCATTCAACATTCATCAACACAAGAAATAATGTGGAAACCCATCTAGGAAAAACCACCAAGGTGCTCTTCATCTCGCATGAGAAATATAGGTAGCACCTTGCAGTCTGCAACTTACAGACTGTTCTTAAGATATGTCTTATACTCAACTATTCTTTCTCTCATGTTCTCTGGTTTATTCTCCTATCTATTCCTACTGATCCACACACAGCCTAGATCGACTCTTCTACTTTGCTGTCTGCGCACTCAGCTGCAGATTACTCCTACTAGATGGTCTGCGCACTCAGCTGCAGATTACTCCTACTAGATGGTCTGCGCACTCAGCTGCAGATTACTCCTACTAGATGGTCTGCGCACTCAGCTACAGATCTGTGGCTCAACAGCCTTCTACTTCTACTAGACTCCTCTTCTGATTCAACAATGAACTTGACAACTTCCTCTAGCTAACTCTTCAAGCTAACAACAAACAATACTAAATCTAACCCTTATAGAGAGCGGATTCCTGCTATTTATAGTATTTACAAGACCACGCAGGGTCGACTGAGTACAACTCAGTTATTATAGATACAAGTAGCTACAAAATATCTTCTATTACATTAATGTCGGCCCATACCTAGCCACAAAAGTCCTCCATTACATTAACCACAACCATAACTAGCTGCGGAAAAGTCTTTCAGTCAGTCTGTATAGGTCATAACTAGTCGCAAAATTGTCCTTTAGTCTTCTACTAGATTGTCCTCTTGCAGTCTTCCTTGAATTTCACCTGTCCAGCCTTTACTCTTCTACTTGCCTCTTCCACCGACTCAGTTCTGTCTTTCCTCGTCGCACCGATCCTCATCACAACTTCCTCTACTCTGCACTCGTGCTTCTTCCTTTACCTGCTTTTCTCCGTCACACGCCCGCTTTTCCTCTTGCGCTTGCATGTCGGATTCTTCCTTATGCACTTTTCCCTGGCCCAACAGAGCACATTGGGAAAATTTCTTTAAAAGGGACATTACAAAACAAGTGCCCAGTTCAAACCCATTATGTTAGGCACACTAGTCTATGTCAATGGATTTGTTAGTGATGCCATCCACAAATGTGGGGAAGCATCCCTTGGTTTTCCCCATGAGGTTTTCCTTCGAAAAAATATATACTTTATCATCCCTATGAAACCTACTATCAAATATTGATTGTTTCCCATGCTTTTCTACACCAATCAACTCAATGAATCATTGTATGCCATGTGGTTGTCCACTCACTTGCTCATGTCTACTTGTATTTGCAACACCAACCCAACACTGATATCATCCTTCTCCACCAATCGTGTAAATGTTAAATGCTACAAATTGTTGTATACATATCCCTATCTTGCAAATACTATAAAGAGATATTTTTAAAATTGAGAACATTGGGAATTCAAGGGTTTACAAGTCGAAATTTGACCAATTGTTCAATAATTTAAAATATTTGTGTGAGTTGCAAAGGAAAATGAGTATTGTTGCATCATGGAGTTGATGCATTCCAGTTTATAGAGTTGCAAGAGTTTTGTGGGTAAAACATGAAAGATTTTAAATGTAAAAATAATGACTTTGAAAACACACAAAAAATCGTGAAAGTTTAAGGGTTTGTGTCCATAATCAAACTATGTTGAAAATATTTGAAATATATTTTTACATAAGTCATGAGAAAAATGAGTTTAGAGGCATTTAAAATAATTAGATCATTTTTTTAATTTAACCAAAATTGTCATCATTCAAGTGGTTTTACTTTTAATGAGATCGAATAACGTCAGGGTGATAGAGCACCTAGCTAAGGCAAAGCAATTACTAGCACAATAATGTTTATTTTATCTTCTTCTTATGTTGTTGTTGTTGCTTGTCTTCTTATTAGACAAATTACAATACTTATCCTCAATTTTAGATACTCTCACCCACTTGGGATTTTCACTTCATCCCAAAATTAGATTTACATTGGTTTTAGATTAGTGAATTTGTATTTTCACAATTTAAAGAAATGTAGTGCAAAATACTAAGGCAATTAAAGGAAATATAGTTTTTCAGCCATGGAGTTAGAATAGTTGTGATTTAGGCAATGAATATTGAATAATTAAAAGGTGTTTCCTTTTCAATGGACCAAATTATGATTAGAAAGCCATCCAAATTATTATAATGGTTCAAGTTTCCACAATGTCATTTCATGAAATTTTACAAAAAATAATCATTTTATTGTCTACATAGTTGAAAAATGGATAATCATTTATTTGTGTGTTTATGTTGGTAGTTTTTAATCTTACTTTGGGATGCCTTAAAAGCCACCTTCAAAATTAGACAAGGTCCATATGATTGGTTAGTAATATTTTTCGGTTTATGTAATGCACCACTTACTTTTGTGTGGTTATTGAACGATGTACTGTGTCCATTATTAAATTCAATTGCGATATTGTACTTAGATGACCTATAATTTGTTAGCTCTCCTGGGGAGGAGCATCTCTCACTTTTGAAGTAAGAATTGGAGACACTATGGAAACATAACTTGTTAGCAAACATTGAGAACAAGTATTAGTTTTTTAAGTAATCATTGATGTATGAGGGTTGTGTGATTAGAGGATGTGAACTCAAGATTGACCCTACAAAGATCAAGGCCATCCTTTAATCCAGGAGGATATTCAAGATCGATCAAAATTAAATTCTTCAAAATGAGAAAAGAAGTTGGAAGCTATGTAGAGCTCGGCAAGAGATTTTCGACAACATTTGTTCCGTACAAAACAAATTTTGGACGTAAAAGTTATTCATTTATGGACTTTCGGAAAAACATGTAAATTTGGCTAAAAAAGGGTGCGATGTGGCACCACTACAAGGGCGACACATGACATGTACGAAGCTGACGTGGCAACCCAGTTGGAAGATGAGGTGGTGGCCCAGTTGGTAGCTGACATGGCAGTCTAGTTGGCAGATGAGGTGGCAGTGGAAGTTGGCACCTAGTGGCAGATGAGGTGGACCAACCAAGGCATGCCACATGGCAGCCTAATTGGCACTCGATTGTTAGGTTTACCAAAAATATTGGGGTCGAGGAGGATCGAACCCCCGACCTCCTCTCCACCCAAGACTCCACCAAATATGCATAGCCATCACTTCTGCTCTCTGTCCAAGACTCCACCAAATCCACATAGCCATCACTTCCGCTCTCCGCCCAAGACTCCACAAAATTCGCATAGCCATCACTTTCGCTCGTTGTTGCTTACCCCTATAGTACTCCACTTGTATTTAAGTTTGAAACATGTTCTATTCTGAAGAAAAAAAGGTCAAGTCGATGGATAAGCCCTCGACCCCTATATCCATGTTATATTCCAACACTATGTCATATGTTATGCCACCAAACATTACTCTGTGGAAACCAACAAAACCATATTCCATATGTCAGCTATGCGTTGAAGAATCCGCCAAATACACATAGCCATCACTTCCGCTCTCCTCCCAAGACTCCACCAAATTCGCATAGCCATCACTTTCATCGTTGTTGCTTACCCCTATAGTACTCCACTTGTATTTAAGTTTGAAACATGTTCTATTTTGAAGAAAAAAAGGTCGAGTCGATGGATAAGCCCTCGACCCCTATATCCAAGTTATATTCCAACACTATGTCATATGTTATGCCACCAAACATTACTCCCCGGAACCAACAAAACCATATTCCATATGTTAATACCATAGTCCAAGCTTCAGCCACATGCTAACAGAAATTGGGTTATGGGGAGAGGTCAGTGGGTTTAAACCCGTGACCTCCTCTCCCTTTGCAAAGTGTGCCAAGTTCCTTAACCACTACACCAAGCCCAACGCTTCTTATGGGAAGTGAGATACATTGCTTTTAACTTAGAATTTGGTGGATTTTACCCCCAAAATGGGTCCGCTCCACATTTGACCCATTTTTAAAACAAATTCAATTTTTAAATGGTTTTTTAAACCATATATTCATATTTTCGAATTTGTTATTTGTTTTTAAAACAAAATGTATTATTTTGTGAAGATTAGCCATATTTTTATCCATTTTTAATGGATCTTTATCCCATTAAATTTGGGGATCAAATATTTGTATATCCCACTCAATTTAGGGATAAGATATGGATTGGGCTATATAAACCATTGTAATTTTCCATGAAAAGGAATGGGAAGATGTTTGGAAATGCATTGAAGGGTTATTGAAGGATTTGTAAAGTGAATGACTTAATGCCATTATGCTTTTGAAGGCTTTTGTAAGCTGCTTTGCTCATTTGTAAGAGGCTTTTACGCCACTCTTGGGAAAATGTGGAGAGTGAGAGGACTTCATTGTTGAAGCCTAAGTCTCTTTGTAGATATTGAAGAAGGAATTTTGTACCTGTTCAAGTAGTTATTGAAGACTAATAAGATCGGTCCTCATTGGAGCTAGACCTGGAGACGTAGTCCATCAGGGACGGACTCTGTTATCACATGATGTCTTCAATTTCCATGGTTTGCATCTCTTTTATGTGTTTATGTGCTTCAATTATGCTCTTTAAATTTTCCATTCAAATCCTTTTAACAAGTTTAATCTTTAAAATTTCCACATGCAAGTTAATGGTTATAAAGATCATGTCATTTTCGGATCAAGTTTGGTATCAAAGCAGGCCAATCAGGGAATTGCAGAGCGTGAATGTTAACAAATTCAAGGCTTAAGCGTGGTGAAGGGCAACTTGAAGAGTTTGATCCAGAAATTGGTTCAAGTAGAAGGAAGAAAATGGCAGATGAATAATGTCGAGAAGAAGAGGAGAAGGTCTTCCACAAGGATTTCTATCAGATGGCAGACATAGTAGAAAAAATGTTTGCAGATTATCAAGAGAGATTGGCAAAAAAGAAAACGAAGAAGGAGAAAGCAAAGAACAATGCTTTGGGAAAAGGAGGAGACCCTTCTGAGCCTTCTTCTTCTTCTGAAATATCCAGTACTTCTTCTTCAAATCCAAAGAAACAACCTGAGAAGGCTAAGTCCGATTTACCTTATTTAAAACTTGATATTAAGTTTGATTTCCCTACATATAATGGTGAACTTAATGTAGAAAAGCTAGATGAATGGATCATGAATATTGAGGTGTATTGCAAGATACATAAGCTTGCAGATGATAGTGCAAAGATCCAATTGGTTACTTTCTGTCTTGGAGGCACCACACTCATCTGGTGGGAGAGTAAGACATAGGAAGACCTCCTTACAAAAGGTAAATTTATCTCTTCCTGGTATGAATTTACTTATGCGTTAAAAAAACAATTTTATCCATTAGGATACAGACAACAATCCATGATGGATTGGAAAAACTTAAGGCAAGGTAAAGGTCAAAATTTAGAGGAATACACTCAGGAATTCAGAAAGAGAGCTTTGATTTTGGGTATACCTGTTTACACTAAAGAAAATCTTCTCAAGTTTACTGGAGGATTATATAGTTATTTGCGTCATACAATACTTATGTTTAATCCTACTAACGTTTACGAGGTATGTGTGCAAGCTATACATTGAATCTAAAGGAAGAGTGTTCATGTTAACTTTTCTTCAGCTGAATCCAACCAATCGAAAGAAGGCAAGGGAAAAGGGAAAGACAAGCATACATCTACAATGAGGAAAGGTGATGAGAGGCCTACATTCTCACAGTATCAAAAGCAAGGGCATGGAGAGACAAAGTGTTTGGTACTAAATCCATAGTTGAAACCAAAATGGGCTAATAAACAAAGAGGTAAGAAGAATACCACTACTACTTTTCAGTGTGATCTTAGATTTGAATATGAGGATGAATCTAAGGTATCAATTGCTAGCATAAATGGTATAACATCTAATGTTAATACATGTGATTCTTATTCTAACAAATATTATGATGAAAATGAGAGGGATGCATTATTCCATCTAAGAGTAATCTCTAAGGACACAAAGATTGATACATTAATTGATAGTGGTTCACAAGCAAATATTATATATGAAAACCTTGTTAATAAGCTTGCATTGGAAACTAATTTGCATCCTAAACCATATCCACTTGGATGGGCATGTAAGAATGCATAGTTACAAGTCAGTAAGTAGTGTCGAGTAAGGGTTGCCATTAATTCTCATTTCATTGATCAAGTTAAACTGGATGTGATACGTCTTGATATTTGTGGCATGGTGTTCGGTAGTCCATATTTGCTTGATAGAAAAGCCATATTCTTCAGGGAGCATAATATGTATCATTTCTTCAAGAACGGAATCAAATACATTGTAAGAGCTCATAAAATGAAAAATGATTTGTCTATGGTTGCTACAGTGTAGATGAAGATGTTAGTAAATGCAAGTAAAGGTTTATTTCCTATGTCAGTTAAAGATTGTGGTCTTGGAAATGAATTAGTAAATGTTGATATTGCTCAGATATTCCATATGCAAATACCATAATCCAAGCCTTTACCACAAGCCAACCAAAATTAAGTTATGGGGAGGAGTCAACGAGTTTGAACCCGTGACCTCCTCCCTCTTTGCCACAAGCCTTAACCACTACACAAAGCCTAGAGCTTCTTATTGGAGATTAGATATATACTTTTTAACTTAGAACTTGGTGGATATAACCCCCAAAATGGGCGCGCTCCACATTTGACCCATTTTAAAAACAAATTCAAATTTTATATGGTTTTTAAAACCATATAATACATATTTTCGAATTTGTTATTTGTTTTTAAAAGAAAAATGTATTTTGTGGAGATTTGCCATATTTTTATCCGTTTTTAATGGATCTTTATCCGATTAAATTTGGGGATCAAATATTTGTAAATCCCACTCAATTTGGGGATAAGATATGGATTTTTGGGCTATATAAACCATTGTAATTTGCCATGAAAAGGCATGGGAGGATTATTGGAAATTCATTGAAGGGTTATTGAAGGATTTGTAAAATGAATGGATTAATGTCATTATGCCTTTGAAGGATTTTGTAAGTTATTTTGCTCATTTGTAAGAGGCTTTTCAGCCACTCTTGGGAGATTGTGGAGAGTGAGAGGACTTCATTGTTGAAGCCTAAGTTTCTTTGTAGCTGTTGAAGAACGAATTTTGTACTTGTTTAAGCATTTGTTGAAGACTAATAAGATCGATCCTCATTGGAGCTGGACCCAGAGACATAGTCCATCGGGGACGAACTCCGTTATCACATGTTGTCTTCAATTTTCATGGTTTGCATCTGTTTTATGTGTTATGTGCTTCAATTACACTCTTTAATTTTTCCATTTAAAGCCTTTTAACGAGTTTACTCATTCAAATTTACACATGCAAGTTAATGGTTATAAAGATCCCATCATTTTTAGATCATCCTTTTAGTGGCCAAATCCTACCAATGCAACTAAAATATAGAGCTTTGTGGGAGCAACCCAACATCTTTGAAAATTAACAGCACCATTGTACAATGATGCCCAATCATATTTTCCAATAGGGAAATAATTAGAAGAATACCATTTAAGAACTAAAGTGTAAGAACACTCCAACACAATTCTTGACATTACCTAATTTGAATAAGTCATTCCAAGTGTATACAAATGCAAGTGTGCGTGTTATTAGGGAAATATTGATGCAAGGAAATTATATGGATATGTTGGGAAAATGATTAACTTTGACATCATAAACATGCATCGGTGACTAAGGAACAAAATAATTACCTAACTATGCACTAATTCTATACATCTTATTCTTTTTATGAAGTATTTGTAATAATTTATAATTGAGCATGAGATTGTTCAAAGCTAGCGAGATCTCCAAAGATATAAAAAGTAAAAAAAATGGTTTTTTCTAAACACAATACATAATATATACTATAAAATATACAAACATGTTGATGTATTTGTAACTTCGGAATGTATTCACTTGTATATCTTATGTATTGTACCCCGATGTTTATTCCGAGAAGTGTCTGTAATGTATTTGAGTCATGTCATTATTAATTTGTCACAGTGGTCTGGGAATTGAAAACACAGTCTCACAAAGAATATAGACAAATATGCATAAAATTGGAAAAATGGTGCTGCAATGGGAGTAGCAGCTCTATATAATCAAATGAAAGAATGATGATACAATACAATGATCATGCAAGATGCATGAATGCCAAGACAATTCGAATACCCAAGGAGGTCATTCGAATTGAATGAATGGATGTAGCTTAACTGACTGTAAGCAACAGTAAACACACTAGTTAACCAACTGATCAAGTGCTTATTGACTCAACTGAGTCCTGACTGAAGTCGAAGTGCAATAAATGACTGAGTCTAATTGAAAGTATCTTAGACACATGCCAACCAACAAGTGGTAGTGCATCAATAACTCCAATGAACCCCGATGAGGTTAACTGAAGTCAAAATGGCCATCAGAGGTGGTTGGAGGTGCCCCTGTTGGCTCCAGTTCATTAAATATTAATTAAATAATCAATATAATGAAAGGAGGCACCTTCACTAATCAGATTTAACTGATTGTAACCATCAATTATCAATTAAGTGCATTTATGACACTCGGATCACCCACAGAGTGCTCCAGTTAGCCTCCCCGAATGAAGGAGAAGGCTTAGTTGGCCTCCTTGACTGAAGGTAGGCGTGGGTGTGCTCATGCTGATGTCATATAGTGCTCCTCTAATGTCAATTAAGTCAATAAAACTTAGGATAGTGGTTTAACTAGGACAAATTGACCAAATTAAGTGTGCATGGTGGGTAAATGTCTCCAACACCCCCCCTTAAGATATACTTAGAGGAGTAGAAACATAAAGTGCATGAAATGCTAGGGCCCCAGCAACTAAGGACATAGGTCACCCTATATAATAAAGTAACTAAAACAATGCTCAAGAATAAATCTAAGTGAGGAAAAGAGGGAAAACCCAGTGGGAAAACCCCCCCTCAAGCTAAACACTGAAAGTAGTATGATCACCCTGATGAACTCACCCCCAACAGTGAACGAAGGTAAGTGAACTTCTTTTCTGAAAATCTCTTGGTGAAGATGTCTGCAATCTGCTCATCAGTCGGGTAGTATTGCAGAATGATGGTCCTATCATGCACTAACCCTCTGATGTAGTGCATGTGTATCTCTACATGATTGGTCCTTTGCTTGGTAACTGGATATGTGGATATCTCAATAGAAATTTGATTGTCATAAAAGAGGACAATGGACAAATTACTACCAAGATCAAACTCTGAAAGAATGCCTTGCAACCAAACAGCTTGGATGCAAGCATTCACCGCTCCTCGGTACTCGACCTTTGCTGAAGACAATGCTATGATGGCCTGCTTTTTGCTAGGCTAGCAAATGGGGCCACCACCAAACATGAGGACATATCTGGAAGTATAATTCTGATCAATAGAATCACCTGCCCAATCAGAATCTGTGTAACCAACCAGCTCTAGCTCGGAGTCTGCAGCATAGTGAATGGCGTAGGTCCTGGTTCCCTGAATATACTGGAGGATCCTCTTGGTTGCCTTCCAATGGAGATCATGAGGCTACTGCATGTATATTGACAAAAAATTCATGGCATAATAGATATCAGGCCAAGAATGAGTCAAGTAGAGCAAGCTACCTATCAGCTGTCGATAAAGAGTGCAGTCCATTGGAGGTGTGCTTTTTCCTTCTTCAAGGTTGATCCCTGAAAGGAAAGGGAATGGAGCAGCCTTACATTCAGCCATGTTAAACTTGAATAAAAGGTCTGATATGTATTTAGAATGAGTGATCATTATCCCATCAAAATTTTTCTTAATTTTGAGCCCAAGAAATTGCTTCAAGAGCCCCAAATCGCTCATTTCAAATGCATTGTGGAGAGCAGTTTTGATGACTGAAATAGAAGTAACTATGCTACTTGTAATCAGTAAGTCATCAACATATCAAACAATAATAATCAAATGACCATCAGACTACTGTGTATACACATTTGGATCTGATTTACACCTTTGGAAGTTTTGCGAGAGAAGGAAGGCATCCATCTTGGAATACCACTCTCTTGGGGCCTGTTTTAACCCGTATAGTGACTTCTTTAGCTTGCAAACCAAAGATGGATTAGAAATGTAGCCCTCAGGCTGCTTCATGTATATCTTCTCATGAATATCTCCATGCCAAAAGGCACACTTAACATCCATATGATGCACTTCCCAGTGCTTAGATGCAGAAATTGCCAAAACTAGGCGAATGGAGTCCATTTTTGCAACTGGTGCAAAAGTATCATGGTATTCCACACCTTGGACCTGGGAGAAACCTTTTGCTACCAGCCTTGCCTTATATTTATAGGTTCTACCATCAACAACAACCTTATTTTGAAACAACCACTTGCATTGAACCAATTTCCTCCCCGGAGGAAGAGAAACTAGCTCCCAAGTGGTGTTTTTCTGAAGATAATTCATCTCTTCATCCATGGCAACTTGCCATCTTGGATCCTTCCAAGCATGGTAGTAATACTTAGGGTCTAAACTTATCATCAAATAACAAGATTCGAACAGTAAATAATCAGGACAAGACTTCGCAATACCTGCTCTTTGGAAATCGGACCGGGTTCTCCTTAGATTATCCAGATTTCCAATGTTATCTCCTGCGGAGGAGAGTGTTTGTCGGGCCCAGGTTGGGAGATGATTTTGTAATTCAGGTTCTGATTCAGCATCTGATGTTTGCTGTACACTGATATCAGAAATCAGAGGATCCAAATCAGGGTCATCACCCCCAATTAGATCATCCAAATATTCAGTAGAATAGGAAGGAAATTCAACAATTTTCTCCTTCACTAGTTCTACCTCATGAAGAGGCTCATCGAACTTGACACTCCTTTCAATGATGATCTGTTTTGTTTTGATATCTAGCAGCTTGAAACCTTTTGATTCATTAGTATATCCAATAAATATATATTCTATGCTTTGCGGTTGCAAAGCCCTCCTTTTATCAAGTGGAATTCGGGCCCATGTAGTGGACCCAAACACCCGCAGATTCGACACATCCGGCTTGTGTCCAAAGTATGCTTTGAAAGGGGTATTCCATTTCATGGATGAGTGTGGCACTCTATTCTGAATATATTATGTAGCATGCATGGATTCAGCCCACAAATTTGTAGCCAACTTCTTTGATTCCAACATACAGGTGGTCATCTCCTTGAGAGACCGATTCTTCCTCTTCGCTACACCGTTCTGCTGGGGAGTGTAGGGAACTAAATGCTGGACCTGAATACCACTTTGGGAACATGTATGTAGTAACTCATTACTGACATACTCCCTACCATTATCAGATCTCAATATCTTGATCTTTTGGCCAGATGCATTCTCAATCAAGGCCTTCAATTCAGTGAATTTTTCCAAGACTTCTGACTTCTTTTTGATAAAAAAGACCCATGTGTATCTGGAAAAGTCATCAATGAAAGTCAAAACGTACCTTGATCCATTCATGGATTTGATGGGCATGGGACCACTGATATCAAAATGTATCAGTCCCAATATGCATGATGCTCAGCTTTCCTTCCCCTGATCGAACTTATGCTTAGGGTGCTTTCCAACAACACAGCCCTTGCAAATTCTAGTGGTAGCTTTGATGACCGGGAGGCCTTCAACCGTAGAATTCTTCTATAATTACTGCAAGTATTTGAAGTTCAGATGGCCTAACCTCTCATGCCACAGTCTACTAACTTCATTTCCATGATTCAGCAATGCGGTGAGCTTTGCATCCGCCACAAAATGGGAGAACTCGTAGGCTTTTACATGATGGTTTGCAAGGCCTTTTGCTACAAGTTTTTCAGATGCAAGTTCTATGATCTCTACATCATCCAGGCTAAAGGAGACTCTCTTGGGCACTCCCGTATGTGTCATTTGATAAACACTTAGGAGGTTTGATGCAAGAGATGGTACATACAGAACATTGGAAAATAACCATGCTTAAGATCTACAGTACCTTGTCCTTCGGATATGATTGTGGAGTCATCTCCCATGTGGATGGGAATGGATTTGCTGATCTCTGGAGATGAGAAGGAGTCTCTTTCAGCCATCATGTGGTTCAAAGCTCCAAAATCTATCAAGAGTGCTTTGGACTTCGAAGTGCTTGCCATGAGGGCATGACCTCTTTCATGTTGTGGTTCCTGATCTTGCTGATCTCTCCTCCGAAAGCTTTCTGAAATATTGATGTGATTTCTCTCAAGGATAGAGGCAGCTTCATCAAGTTTCTTTTTCATGCAGGCATGTTCAAGGTGGAAGCCCTTCCCGTAGTATGAACACTTGACTTTTTCCTTTCCATGATGCCCTTTTCCTTTGTTCTTCTTTGAGCCGGAAGGCTCTTCATGCTGTTGGTTTTCAACTTTAGGCTTAGGAGGTTCGAATTTGGTTTTTGGGTTCTTCTACTACTTTCCTTTACCCTTCAGATATTTGGGCCTTGAGACATGGAGGGCTTGATCATGGGAGGATCTGATGATCCCCACTTGGACAAGCTTATCATGTTCACTTGTTAGGGACTCAATGAAGGCATTGAGTACAGGATTATTCCATCCAGGGGTTGTGAGCTTCCCCACATGGAATGTAGAGACAAACAATGAATAATCAGCTCCAAGTTTGGAGAATATGGCGAGGATGAGCTGATCATCCTCCTTCTCCACCTTACATTGCTTCAACAGTAAGACAATGTGCTTGAACTTTGTGAAAAAATCATTTAAGGTCTCGAAATTGGAAGGCTGTAGAGACATCAACTTATTTTCAAGCTGGTATACTCTCAAATCATCTTGTTTTCCATATAGGGTTTCCAATTTGTCCCAAATTTCCTTTGGAGTCTTCAATCCGGAGAGATGGAAAAGAATATCCCAAGAAACAGAGAGGCACAAGAATTCGAATGCTTCATCTTTCTTGTTCAAGAATCTAGCTTTGTCTGTCATAGAAGCATGCTCTTCTTCAGTGTCCATAGTGACCCTATAGAGTCCTCTGGCATGTAGCTGGATCTCCATGTCTCCTTTCCATGAATGGAAATTGAATGGAGTTGAGAGTTCTACTGAAGAAGCCATTTGAAACTGCTGGAGCGAATGCTTTCACCTGTTAAAACCTGCAAATCGCAACAAAAGGGGCACCGTAAGGTCAAACAGCTTGCACATTTTAGGCTTTCATCACACCCAACATAGTTGATCAAGCAAGCTTGATCAACAATTCCTTTACTTGGGGTATTAAGTGGTAAGCCTTGGCTTCTGGTGCAGTGCTGGAATTTTGAGCTTTTGTGCAATATTTCATGCAAGATCTGTCAAAAACCTTGTTTTTGAGAGATCTGAGCTTCGTCCCACCGTGAGCTCTGATACCATATTAATTTGTCATAGTGGTATAGGAACTAAAAACACAGTCTCACAAAGAATATAGACAAATATCCATAAAATTGGCAAAATGGTATTGCAATGGAAGTAGCAACTCTGTATAATCAAATGAAAGAATGATGATACAATACAATGATCATGCAAGATGCATGATTTCCCAAGGAGGTCATTTGAATTGAATGAATGGGTGTAGCTTAACTGACTGTAAGCCACAGTAAACACACTAGTTAACCAATTGATTAAGTGTCCATTGACTCAACTGAGTCCGAACTAAAGTCGGAGTGCAATAAATGACTGAGTCTAACTGAAAGTAGCTCAAACACATGTCACTGCATGCCAACCAACAAGTGGTAGCGCATCAATAACTCCAATGAGCCCCGATGAGGTTCACTAAAGTCAAACTAGCCATCAGAGGTGGTTGGAGGCGCCCCTGTTGACTCCAATTCATTAAATATTAATTAAATAATCAATATAGTGAAAGGAGGTGCCTTCACCACTCATATTTAACTGATTGTAACCATCAGTTATCAATTAAGTGCATTTATAACACTCAGATCACCTCCGGTGTGCTCCAGTTAGCCTCCCCGAATGAAGGAGAAGGCTTAGTTGGCCTCCTTGACTGAAGGTGGCCATCGGTGTACTCATGTTGATGTCATGTAGTGCTCCTTTGATGTCAATTAAGTCAATAAAACTTAGGATAATGGTTTAACTAGGACAAATTGACCAAATTAAGTGTCCATGGTGGGTAAATGTCTCCAATAGTCATGCCCTGATGTTCCTATCGGGAGATTCAATAATGTAAACAAGTCATGTCAAGTCATTGTGGGTAACCCTCCTATTGATCAAGGTTTAAAGTGACTGCAGTTGTGGGGCCCTAGGGTTATTAGACTCTCCTAGAGAAGTCGGCCCTAGTGAGTTATTGTCAAGTCAGGAATTAGTATAAATAGAGAGTGAGCCTCTCTATTTATCACACATTCACTCACACTCAGTTGTAGTGCAAAATTGAGAGAGAAGAAGTTGTTGGGACAAGAGAGAGAGAGACTACTGCTGTCGGGAGATCATCTTACTATTTTGGGGTTTTTGCTTTTGGTGCTGATTCTATCTCTAAGGAAGTTGCAGGGTTTTCTCCTTTATGGTTTCCCTAAGGAAAAACTTTGTGTTCATTGTCTCTTATGTTTGATTACTATGCTTGTTATTCTCCTAGTTAAAGATCCTAAGATAATGATAGCTTAAATGATAAAAATCTAACAAGGTATCAGAGCTAACATGAGAAGAAGACACTGTGCAGCTGCGGAAACTAGGGCTTCCTACTTTTTGGATCTCTCTCCACAGATCTTCAACAAAAGAAGGTTGGACTGACTCTCCTCTCCAGGGTGCATCTTTCTGTCGAAGTAGAATATGATTTTGAGCATTTTCAGTTTTTGACTCGACACTGCTGCCGAAAATTAGGGATTTCCACAGAAGTGGAATTTTTGAGTGAGCCCAGGCCTGGATTGATATCCTCCCCAAAATTGAAGTTTAGAGATCAATATCAAAGCTTTTGGTTGGACAGAACTCTGGGAAAGTCAAACCCTAATCTGATCCTGAACCAGCTCTGCAGAAATTCATCTCCAGATCCAGATCCAACATCTTAACCTGGTAAGATCTAAATCTTTTGTATTTCCATTTGAGGTTCTCAGTTAAGATGTATCATCATACCAATCTTGATGAAAAGCTTGAGGGAGCTGATAAGTTCCGAGCCTGGAAGTATAGGACCTCCCTGGTCCTGGAAGAAAATGAGTTGGACTCTTACATCACGGAAGAGGTTCCAGTTCTAGAGGGAGATGAGGCTAAGGCCTTACACAAGAAGAAATTGGTCATGGCTAAGATGATTATTGCTAATTCAATCAAGGATCACCTCATACCATAGGTGTCCTCCCTAAAGACACCTAAAGCTATGTTTGATGCCCTAACCAAACTGTTTGAAGGAAAGAACATAAACCAAAAAATGACTTTGAGAAACCAACTGAAGAATGTAAAGATCCAGAATGCGGAGACCATCCAGTCTTACTTTACAAGGGTCTCTCATATCAAGGAACAACTAGAAGCAGTAGATGAAGATGTAGAGAATACAGAAATTGTGATGACCACTCTGAATGGTCTTCCTAGGGCATGGGACTCTTTCATTCAAGGGATCTATGCCAGAAAGAAGCTAGTGAAGTTCAACAAACTATGGGAAGAATGCTCACAAGCAGAAGCTCGAATAGTAGCTCGAGAGGAAAAGATGGGAAATGAAGATCAAGCTCTCATAGTCCACACCAAGAAAACCAGGAGGGACCATCACCAATCCAAAGGTAAGCATTCACACTCTAGAAGAGATCTGTCTACTATTAGATGTTACACATGTGATGAGAAAGGACACATATCCAATACTGTCCTAAAAACAGAGGGAACTCTCACAAGAAAAGGGGAAACAAGAGAATACATCATGCTCATGCTGCAGAGGATGATGAACCTTCCACAAAGAGAATTAGATAAGAAAGTGATGATTCTTCAAGTGATGAAGAATATGTGTTGATTTTCGCTCTCACGGGAACTATCTCACATGGAAGCAATGATTGGCTTATAGACAGTTGTGCTTCCAAACATATGATGAGGTTCAAAGAATCCTTTATGAAACTAACTGAACATGAGTCACCTCACAAGGAGAAACTTGGGGATGACTACTAGTATCCAATAAAAGGTAGTGGTGAATCCTCCTATAAGCTAGACTCTAGAATTCTATGAAGATGAAAGATGTATAGTTTGTATCAGGACTAAAGAAGAACCTCCTCTCCATACTACATTGGATGCAAAAGGAATGAGGGTTGCTTTTGTAGATGGCCAAGTTCTTATGTGGCCAAAGGGAAAGACTATTGATGATGCATTAGTGATTAGGGAACAAGAAGTAGGTCTATACAAATTGAAGGGACAACCAGAACAAGCATTGGTTCATGACTCGGTAGAACAAAATGAAATTTGGCATAGAAGGCTTGCACATGTGCATTACAGGGGACTAACACTTGCAATAAAATTTGTTGAAGGTCTTCCAGAAATGCAGACAAAACATGAAGGTGTATGCAAAGGATGTGCGAAAGGAAAGAATACGAAAAAGACATTCACAAGTAGTGAGAGCAAGGAAAAAGGAATCTTGGAGATCCTCCACTCCGATGTATGCGGTCCAATGTCATCTAGCTCTCTAAGCGGGTATGTATATTATGTTTCTTTTATTGATGATTTTTCTAGGAAAACATGGATATACTTTATGAAGAACAAAGATGAAGTATTCAACAAGTTCAAGGAATTCAAAGCCTTAATCGAGAACCACAAAGAAAAGAAGATCAAGACTTTTCGATCAGATAATGGCGGAGAATTCACATCAAATGAATCCAAAGAGTTATGAAAATATTAAAGGATTGAGAGGGAGTTAACCACTCCATATAATCCACAACATAATGGGGTTGCAGAAAGCAAGAATAGAATGATCATGGAAGCTGCAAGGGCCATGCTTCATGATCAAGATCTTCCCATGCATCTATGGGCAGAAGCTGCCAGAACAATGGTGTATGTACATAACCATACTCCACACAGAGTACTCGAGAACAAGACACCTAAAGAAGTCTTTTTCAGTAAGAAACCAGAAGTCAACCATCTTAGAATATTTGGCTGTCTAGTGTACATACACATTCTGAAAGAAAATAGGACAAAGTTAGATCCTTCAGGAAGGAAGGGTATATTTGTGGGATACTATGAAAGCTCAAAGGCTTACAGAATATACTTCATAGGATTCAAGAAGATTGACATCAGCAAGGATGTAACATTTGATGAAGACTCAGCTTACAACAAATCCAGAAAGAGACATGCTAAAGAACCTGAAGAAACAAAATTACCCAGAATTCATGACACAACCATGAACGAAGAAATTCAAGAAGAAGATCGAGAATTAGAAGAACCTCAAGAACCTGTATATCCACCTCAGGAAAAGAATCCTCACAAGAGGAAACCTGCTTGGGTACGAGAAGCTATCCAAGCTGCAGAAAGATATGGGGCTCTAGAAGAAACACACAAAGAAAGGAAAAGAACTGGCTCCTGTTCCAGTTATGTAGCCTTATTATGTGATTTCATTGATAAAGAACCTTCCAACTATGAAGAAGCGACAGAAAATAAAGAATGGACGGATGCTATGATCGAAGAGTATCAATCGATCATGAAGAATGATGTGTGGGATGTTGTTCCAAGACTTGAGGGGAAGTCTGTTGTGACTTCCAAATGCATCTATAAGATCAAGCATGCTGCAGATGGTAGCATAGAGAAATATAAAGCAAGATTCATGGCTCATGGTTTCTCCCAGAAAGGAGGAATAGACTATGAAGAAATCTTTGCTCCTGTATCCATATATACTTCCATCAAATCAGTACTTGCTTTAGCTGTAGTAATGAAGTGGAAAGTACATTAGATGGATGTCAAGACAGATTTCTTGAATGGTGTGGTAGAAGAGGAAGTATACGTGGAACAACCACTCGGGTTTGAGACACATGACAGAGATACTCATGTGTGTAAATTAAAGAAATCCCTGTACGGTTTGAAAGAGGCACCCAGGACATGGTATGGTAGAATTGACAGCTTCCTATCTAGTTTGGGCTTTACCAAGAGTAAAGCAGATTGCAACCTTTACTACAAGGTTGAAGAAATGAACCCAGTGATACTCCTGCTGTATGTAGATGATCTATTTGTAATAGATATGGATGGGTTGATAGCTGATACAAAGAGGAAGCTTGTTGCCGAGTTTGAAATGAAAGACTTGGGTATGATGCACTATTTTCTAGGCATGGAGGTGTGGCAGAATGCAGATGGAATCTCCCTCGGACAAGGGAAGTATGCAGTAGAGATCCTGAAGAGATTCGGGATGATGGACTGCAAGGCCATGACCACACCTATGGCATCAAACCTACAACTATTGAGTGATGCTTCATCCAAATCGGTTGATGCCATGATGTATCGTCAGATGATTGGGTCCTTGATGTACCTGACAAATACGAGACCATATATTTGCTTTGCTGTGAACACCTTGAGCCAGTTCCTGACAGATTCGAGACATGTTCAATTGATTGTTGCAAAGCATATTTTGAAGTACCTAAAGGGTACAGTTGATTATGGTCTCAAGTATAAGGCTGATCAGAAGATTAACCTAGAAGGTTATGTTGATTCAGATTGGGCAGGCAATGCCATCGATAAGAAGAGCACCTCAAGACGCTGCTTCAGTATGGGATCAGGTGTGATATCTTGGTTTAGCAGGAAACAGTCTTGCATGGCACTGAGTACTGCTGAAGCAGAGTATGTCATAGCTTGTTCAGCTAGTTGTGAGGCAGTATGGCTGAGGAAGCTACTGTCTGATTTATTTGATCTCCAGTTGGATGCTACTTGTATATATTGCGACAACCAGAGTTGTGTGAAGTTGTCTGAGAACTCGGTGTTCCATGACAAGTCAAAGCATATTGAGATCAAATATCACTATATCATGGATATGGTGCAGAGAGGAGCAGTGAAGCTCCAATATGTTTCCACGGATGAACAGATAGCTGATGTATTGACCAAGCCATTACACAGAGTGAAGTTTGAATACTTTAAGGAGAAGCTTGGTGTTCTCCAGATCGAGGTTCCTTCCAAGAGGAAGTGATGAGTCCGTGAGCCTTTCTAACATGGTGAGAGGCTGGTTCCTTCCATGGTCAGATGTAAGTGCTGTGCCCTTCTGTCATGGTGAGAGGATTGGTTCCTTCGATGGTTAGATGTAAGTGTTGTGCTCTTTTGACATGGTGAGAGGATTAGCTCCTTCCATGGTCAGATGTAAGAGCTATGACATGGTGAGAGGATTGGTTCCTTCCATTGTTAGATGATTTTTCTAGGAAAACATGGATATAATTTATGAAGAACAAAGATGAAGTATTCAACAAGTTCAAGGAATTCAAAGCCTTGATCGAGAACCACACAGAAAAGAAGATCAATATTTTTCAATCAGATAATGGCGGAGAATTCACATCAAATGAATTCAAAGAGTTATGCAAAGATTCAGGGATTAAGAGGGAGTTAACCACTCCATATAATCCACAACATAATGGGGTTGCAGAAAGGAAGAATAGAATGATCATGGAAGTTGCAAGGGCCATGCTCCATGATCAAGATCTTACCATGAATCTATGAGCGGAAGCTGCCAGAAGAACGGTGTATGTACTGAACCATACTCCACACAGAGTACTCGAGAACAAGATACCTGAAAAAGTCTTTTCCAGCAAGAAACCAGAAGTCATCCATCTCAGAATATTCGGCTGTCCAGTGTACATACACATTCCAAAAGAAAAGAGGACAAAGTTAGATCCTTCAGGAAGGAAGGGTATATCTGTGGGATACTCTAAAAGCTCGAAGGCTTATAGAATATACTTCCCAGGATTCAAGAAGATTGACATCAGCAAGGATGTAACATTTGATGGAGACTCATCTTACAACAAATCCAAAAAGAGACATGCTGAAGAACTTGAAGAAACAGAAGTACCCAGAATTCATGACACAACCATGAATGAAGAAATTCAAGAAGAAGATCGAGAATTAGAAGAATCTCAAGAATCTGTAGATCCACCTCAGGAAAAGAATCCTCACAAGAGGAAACTTGCTTGGGTATGAGAAGTTATCCAAGCTGCAGAAAGATACGAGGCTCCAGAAGAAACACACAAAGAAAGGAAAATAACCAAGTCCTGTTCCAGTTATGTAGCCTTATTATGTGATTTCATTGATAAAGAACCTTCCAACTATGAAGAAGTGATAGAAAAGAAAGAATGGAAGGATGCTATGATTGAAGAGTATTAATCGATCATGAAGAATGATGTGTGGGATGTTGTCCCAAGACTTGAGGGAAGTCTGTTGTGACTTCCAAATGGATCTATAAGATCAAGCATGTTGCAGATGGTATCATAGAGAAATATAAAGAAAGATTCATGGCTCGTGGTTTCTCCTAGAAAGAAGGAATAGATTATGAAGAAACCTTTGCTCCTATAGCCATATATACTTCCATCATATCAGTACTTGCTTTAGCTGCAGTAATGAAGTGGAAAGTACACCAGATGGATGTCAAGATAGCTTTCTTGAATGGTGTAGTAGAAGAGGAAGTATATGTGGAACAACCACTCGGATTTGAGACACATGACAGAGAGACTCATGTGTGTAAATTAAAGAAAGCCCTGTATGGTTTGAAATAGGCACCCAGGACATGGTACGCCAGAATTGATAGCTTCGTATCTAGTTTGGGATTTACCAAGAGTAAAGCAGATTGCAACCTTTACTACAAGGTTGAAGAAGGGCACCCAGTGATACTCATGCTGTATGTAGATGATCTGTTTGTAACAGGTATGGATTTGTTGATAGCTGATACGAAGAGGAAGCTTGATGCCGAGTTTGAAATGAAAGACTTGGGTATGATGCACTATTTTCTAGGCATAGAGGTGTGGCAGAATGTGGATGTAATCTCCCTCGGAGAAGGGAAGTATGTAGTAGAGATCCTGAAGAGATTCAGGATGATGGACTGCAAGGCCATGACCACACCTATGGCATCAAACTTGAAGCTATTGAGTGATGCTTCATCCGAGTCGGTTAATGCCACAATGTATCATCAGATGATTGGGTCCTTGATGTACCTGACGAATACGAGACCAGATATTTGCTTTGTTGTGAACACCTTGAGCCAGTTCCTGACAGATCTGAGACATGTTCACTTGATTGTTGCAAAGCATATTCTGAGGTACCTAAAGGGTACATTTGATTATAGTATCAAGTATAAGGCTGATCAAAATATTAACCTGGAAGGTTATGTTGATTTAGATTGGGCAGGCAGTGCCATCGATAGAAAGAGCACCTCAGGAGGCTGCTTCAGTGTGGGATCACGTGTGATCTCTTGGTTTTGCAGGAAACAGTCTTGCGTGGCATTGAGTACAACTGAAGTAGAGTATGTCGCAACTTGTTCAGCTAGTTGTGAGGCAGTATGGCTGAGGAAGCTACTGTCTGATTTATTTGATCTCCAGTTGGATGCTACTTGTATATAATGCGACAGCCAGAGTTGTGTGAAGTTGTCTGAGAACTCGGTGTTCTATGACAAGTCGAAGCATATTGAGATCAAATATCACTATATCAGGGATATGGTGCAGAGAGTAGTGAATCTCTAGTATGTTTCCATGGACAAATAGATAGCTGATGTATTGACCAAGCCATTACCCAGAGTGAATTTTGAATACTTTAGGGAGAAGCTTGGTGTTCTCCAGATCGAGGTTCCTTCCAAGAGGAAGTGATGAGTCCGTGAGCCCTTCTGACATGGTGAGAGGATTGGTTCCTTCCATGGTCAGATGTAAGTGATTTTCCCTTCTGACATGGTGAGAGGATTGGTTCCTTCCATGGTCAGATGTAAGTGCTGTGCTCTTTTGACATGGTGAAAGGATTGGTTCCTTCCATGGTTAGATGTAAGAGCTGTGACATGGTGAGAGGATTGGTTCCTTCCATTATGAGATGATTTTTCTAGGAAAACATGGATATACTTTATGAAGAAGAAAGATGAAGTATTCAACAAGTTCAAGGAATTCAAAGCCTTGATCGAGAACCACACAGAATAGAAGATCAATATTTTTCGATCAGATAATGACGGAGAATTCACATCAAATGAATTCAAAGAGTTATGCAAAGATTCAGGGATTAAGAGGGAGTTAACCACTCCATATAATCCACAACATAATGGGGTTGTAGAAAGGAATAATAGAATGACCATGGAAGCTGCAAGGGCCATGCTTCATGATCAAGATCTTCCCATGCATCTATGGGCAGAAGCTGCCAGAACAACGGTGTATGTATAGAACCATACTCCACATAGAGTACTCAAGAACAAGACACATGAAGAAGTCTTTTCCAGCAAGAAACCAGAAGTCAGCCATCTCAGAATATTCGGCTGTCCAATGTACATACACATTCTGAAAGAAAAGAGGCCAAAGTTAGATCCTTCAGGCAGGAAGGGTATATTTGTGGGATACTCTGAAAGCTCGAAGGCTTACAGAATATACTTCCTAGGATTCAAGAAGATCGACATTAGCAGGGATGTAACATTTGACGAAGACTCAGCTTACAACAAATCCAGAAAGAGACATGCTGAAGAACCTGAACAAACAGAAGTACCTAGAATTCGTGACACAACCATGAATGAAGAAATTCAAGAAGAAGATCGAGAATTAGAAGAATCTCAAGAACCTATAGATCCACCTCAGGAAAAGAATCCTCACAAGAGGAAACCTGCTTGGGTATGGGAAGCTATCCAAGGTGCAGAAAGATATGGGGCTCTAGAAGAAACACACAAAGAAAGGAAAAGAACTAGGTCCTGTTCCAGTTATGTAGCCTTATTATGTGATTTCATTGATAAAGAACCTTCCAACTATGAAGAAGCGATGGAAAAGAAAGAATGGAAGGATGCTATGATCGAAGAGTATGTGTGGGATGTTGTCCCAAGACCTGAGGGGAAGTCTTTTGTGACTTCCAAATGGATCTATAAGATCAAGCATGCTGCAAATGGTAGCAAAGAGAAATATAAAGCAAGATTCATGGCTCGTGGTTTCTCCCAGAAAGAAGGAATAGATTATGAAGAAACCTTTGCTCCTATAGCCATATATACTTCCATCAGATCAGTACTTGCTTTAGCTACAGTAATGAAGTGGAAAGTACACCATATGGATGTCAAGACAACTTTCTTGAATGGTGTAGTAGAAGAGGAAGTACATGTGGAACAACCACTCGGATTTGAGACACATGACAGAGAGACTCATGTGTGTAAATTAAAGAAAGCCCTGTACAGTTTGAAAGAGGCACCCAGGACATGGTACGGCAGAATTGACATCTTCCTATCCAGTTTGGCCTTTACCAAGAGTAAACAAGATTCCAACCTTTACTACAAGGTTGAAGAAGGGAACCCAATGATACTCCCGCTGTATGTAGATGATCTGTTTGTAACGTGTATGGATGGGTTGATAGCTGATATGAAGAGGAAGCTTGCTGCCGAGTTTGAAATGAAATACTTGGGTATGATGCACTATTTTCTAGGCATGGAGGTGTGGCTGAATGTGGATGGAATCTCCCTCGGACAAGGGAAGTATGCAGTAGAGATCCTGAAGAGATTCAGGATGATGGACTGCAAGGCCATGACCACTCCTATGGCATCGAACCTGAAGCTATTGAGTGATGCTTCATTCAAGTCGGTTGATGCCACGATGTATCGTTAGATGATTGGGTCCTTGATGTACCTGATGAATACGAGACCAGATATTTGCTTTGCTGTGAACACCTTGAGCCAGTTCTTGATAGATCATAGACATGTTCACTTGATTGTTGCAAAGCATATTCTGAGGTACCTAAAGGGTACAGTTGATTATGGGCTCAAGTATAAGGATGATCAAAAGATTAACCTGGAAGGTTATGTTGATTCAGATTGGGCAGGCAATGCCACCGATAGGAAGAGCACCTCAGGATGCTGCTTCAGTATGGGATCAGGTGTGATCTCTTGGTTTAGCAAGAAACAGTCTTGCGTGGCACTGAGTACAGCTGAAGCAGAGTATGTCACAGCTTGTTTAGCTAGTTGTGAGGCAATATGGATGAGGAAGCTACTGTATGATTTATTTGATCTCTAGTTGAATGCTACTTGTATATATTGCAACAACCAGAGTTGTGTGAAGTTATTTAAGAACCCAGTGTTCCATGACAAGTCGAAGCATATCGAGATCAAATATCACTATATCAGGGATATGGTGCAAAGTGGAGTAGTGAATCTCCAGTATGTTTCCATGGACGGACAGATAGCTGATGTATTGACCAAGCCATTACCCAGAGTCTAGTTTGAATACTTCAGGGAGAAGCTTGGTGTTCTCCAGATCGAGGTTCCTTCCAAGAGGAAGTGATGAGTCTGTGAGCCCTTCTGACATGGTGAGAGGATTGGTTCCTTCCATGGTCAGATGTAAGTGCTGTGCCCTTCTGACATGGTGAGAGGATTGGTTCCTTCCATGGTCAGATTTAAGTACTGTGCTCTTTTGACATGTTGAGAGGATTGGTTCCTTCCACGGTCAGATGTAAGAGCTATGACATGGTGAGAGGATTGGTTCCTTCCATTATCAGATGTATGTGATGATTCCACATCCAACATGAAAAAGGGATGTCTCTGTGATGACACATCTAGTATGAAAAAGGACTAGTTCTGTGTAGATCCCATATACAACATGAAAAAGGGCTGGCTCTGTGATGACACATCTAGTATGAAAAAGGACTAGGTCTGTGTAGATCCCACATCCAGCATGAAAAAGGGTTGGCTCTGTGATGATACATCTAGTATGAAAAAGGACTAGCTCTGTGTAGATCCCACATCCAGCATGAAAAAGGGATGGCTCTGTGATGACACATCTAGTATGAAAAAGGACTAGCTCTGTGTAGATCCCACATCCAGAATGAAAAAGGGCTGGCTCTGTGATGACACATCTAGTATGAAAAAGGACTATCTCTGTGTAGATACCACATCTAGTATGAAAAAGGACTAGCTTTTTGATGACACATCTAGTATGTAAAAGGACTGGCTCTGTGTTGGTGCCACATCCAACATGAAAAAGGGATGGCTCTGTGATGATACATCCAGTATGAAAAAGGATTGGCTCTGTAGATGATACATCCAGTATGAAAAAGGGCTGGCTCTGTAGATGTGCATCCAACATGAAAAAGGGCTGGCTTTGTAGAACTTCCTGTGATGAGAAGAATCAAGATATAACACCCGTGATGATTCCGATCGAGTGATGATCCAGATCCACTGATGATGATCCAATAGTGATGATCTAGAAGTGATGATCCAGATCAAGATAAAAGATGAATTGAAGATGAAGATAATTTGAAGATGAAGATGACTTGAATATGAAGATGACAAGAACTAAATGATGATCCAGATGATACAGAGAAGAAGACCTGTGCTGATAAATTGTGTCGAGAGAGTACCTTCCTATTTAAGAGGGAGTGTTGATGTATTTGTAACTTTGGAATGTATTCACCTATATATATTATGTATTATACCCTGATGTTTATTCCAGGAAGTGTTTGTAATGTATTTGGGTCATGTCATGCCCCGATGTTCCTATCAGGAGATTCAATAATGTAAACAAGTCATTTCAAGTCATTGTGGGTAACCCTCCTATTGATGAAGGGTTAAAGTCCCCGCAGTTGTGGGGCCCTAGGGTTATTAGACTCTCCTAGAGAAGTCGGCCCTAGTGAGTTATTGTCAAGTCAGGAATTAGTATAAATAGA
>LPNX011199154.1:1182591-1301699 GCA_001517045.1 Pseudotsuga menziesii
GTCACTCACACTCAGTTGTAGCACATAACTGAGAGAGAAGAAGTTGCTGGGACAAGAGAGAGAGAGAGACTACTACTGTCGGGAGATCATCTTACTATTTTGGGGTTTTTGCTTTTGGTGTTGATTCTATCTCTGAGGAAGTTGCGGGGTTTTATCCTTTATGGTTTCCCTGAGGAAAAAAATTGTGTTCATTGTCTCTTATGTTTGATTGCTGTGCTTATTATTCTCTCAGTTAAAGATCCTAAGATAATGCTATCTTAAATGATAAAAATCTAACAAAACAATGTTTTGGCATAACTGAAAGTGGTTATGCATCCTTAGATAACATTCCTTACCTCCACATTTCCAAGATGATTGCATCCTCATCAATTTCTCCCTTTTTAGATGAAAGTATCCCCACTTTCTCCCATGGACATCTAAATTCTCAATCAAAAGAGTGTTGGGAGAATCACTTCCCTTGTGTAGGGCATCGATCCTTGTGGATGACCAAATAAGTGGTTGTGGTCTTTTGTTATGTGAAATAGGTGTGGATATCCTAGAGGGTTTCTTGCTCCAATGGTGGTTGAAACTCAATACTGATATGGGTTGGATGAGAAATGGGAACATCATCTTTTGAGTGTATACGTTCACATATTTTGAATTGATAAACATTAAACACATTATGAATATCGATCTAAAATGGAAGCTTGGGGCAAAATGCCTTCTCGCCTGGTTGCTTAGGAATGGTGTATCGTCACATGTAGGGGATCCAACCTATAATGTTGTTGTCCTTTGAATTGTTGTTTATGCATATATAATGTGTCGCAATCACCAATATGGAAAAGAGAGGGAACCCTATGGGAATAATAGGAGGCCTTATACTTGCCAAAAGAGTGTTGCAATATTGTGTGGACATATTCATGAAGTGAGGTGAAGCTAGCTTTTGGCATCATCCTGGTCCTAAAAATGAGGTGAAAAAGTGGTTTTTCAAAGGATGACTAGTAGATTATAGTGGGTGAGGTTGATATTTATGACATGCTTCGAAAGGAAAATGGCATGTGGAGATATGCATTGCACAATTGTAACTATGCTACAATACAATTGCCAATTTTTAATGCAATAAAGGTGGAGGGCATGCACAAGAGTGTGATTCACCACTTTAATTTGGCCATCCATGTGTGGGTTAAATGTTGTAGAGAACATTACTTAGAAATTTAATATTTTCCAAAATATTTTTAAGTAATTACCAAGGAAGCGAGAGTCCATGTTTGAAACAATGATAAACATCAACCTAAAATGCAACGAAACACATTGAAAAAACAACCTAGCAACCTTTGGGGTATCATTTGTTTTGGTGCATTGAGTGAAGATGATCATTTAAGAGAACTAATAAACAATTACAAAAATACAATCATGTTTCTAGAAAGTGTTTGGGATCCCACTAATAAGATCCGTCAAAATGGCAACCTAGGTTTGAGAGGGAATGGGCGATGGTCGATACAATTCAAGTTTGTGATTGGTGGGTTTGGTCTATCTACATAAGGAACAACAATGACTAATATCTGCAACATTCTTAAGCATATAATACCAATAAAAATGGTGTTTCAAGTTATGGATGGTCTTATGTTTACCAAGGTGGTCATCATAGGAAGAGGAATGAACCTCTTGGATGAACATCAAGTGATTGGCGCCCCATGGGATTCACAACCGATTGAACTGGTATAACCACCCATTATGGACTATGTAGTTCAAGAATAAAGTCTAATGAGGATAATGGGGTTTTTTAGGCCCTATAGAATGGGCCCAATGGATATATATACAACATACAAAGGGTTACATGCTACATATCTAGGGCACCTAAATTCCAAAATGTTTAGAACTTTGTCGGGAGGTTGACTTAATATATCAACCACTTTTTTAGTGCTCCATTTTTATATTATATAGCCAAGTTGAGATGTTGGATACAAAAATCCCATTTCATGTGGAATTGAGCTTGCATCTTGGATCGAGAAATTTAAGTGACAAGGGAACGCCGATCAATATGCAAGTTGGTTTCTTTACCAAGTATGTAATCACACCACTATTTTAAAGCTAATTCAATCATGTGCATTTCTATAGGTGGAATTCATTATCCATCTATGATGTTTAGATGGGTCTTGAAATAGGTGTATTAAATGTGGATCTAGGCATCCAAGGCTTTGTTGTCCAAGGATCCTACAAACTTAGGTAGGGTCACTTGAGTGTTGAGTTAAATGTGATTATACTACGTGTTATGTTCTTCTACACAAGAAATTGCATCATTTGCAACATTTCATGCATGGCATCATTATGTTTGTCCAATATATATTGGACAATGTTTATCGGTATGTCATAGACATCTTCAAAAGGAACCGATGGGTTACTATAAAAAGATCGAGGAGGAGGGAATGATAACAAACAACACATGATTAAGGAGTTAGGGGTTTCGAGGTGGAGGTGAAGACCTAAAAAAGGAACTCAAAATCATAATAAGTTCAGTCATATGTGGGTTAGTGAGCCAAAGAAAACCATTATCAAGAAGGCAGTGGAATTATGAGTGGATTGAGGAGCCAAATTAAAAACCAAAATTATGCTTGGTAATTTTAGGGATGCAAGGAAAGTTTTGGATAGTTTGAAACTAACAAAAATGCCTTGACCAAATGTTATGATATAATTGATACAAACGTGTGAGGCAATATATTAACTCCAACACCAAAAGTTCAAATCGATGGCTAAGGAACAAAATAATTGCCTCACTATACACTACTTGTATACATCTTATTCTTATTATGGAGTATTTATAACAATTCACAATAAAGTGAGAGATTGATCAATGTTGATTGGATCTCCAAAGATAAATAAACAATTAATATTTATAAATAGAATACATTATTGTGCAACATAAGTTAACAATAATCTATTTTTAAGGTCACAACCTAGCCAAACACATGAGACCCCCTTGGTTTTGGGAGGAGGAACCCCTCCATGCAACATTTATAAAAGGTGTTTTAGCATAACTGAAAGTGGTTATGCCTTCTTAGGAAGTATGCCATCACTTCACATTTATGGAATCACTACTTCCTCGTTAGCAGTAAGCTGATATGCTATCATTATGATTTATTTCATGGAGTTGTCCTAAATGTTTATCCCAATGGAAAAGAAATCTATACCTCGTATGGTTTGAGGGTAGTACATTAGGCTTGAAAGGAGGACAATGCCCCTTTATTTTTTTGGTTGAAAGGCACTTGGATCCCCAAGGCTCTCTATCTTATACCCTTTTATAGAGCATTGCATTTTTCTTTATCAATGATTGTATATATTTATAACTTGGATCTCATAGACTATGCATGTTTTTTGCTTTTATAAAAGTGGCATTTGAACTCTCACCATGTATCATCAATTGTGTACTTCACAGTCACACTAACAACTTTTGGTCATTTGTTGGACATTAATAAACTTATCTTATATTGTATATGCCTTGATGTAAACTATCGAAAAGTGAAGCATTGTTATTGGGAAAAGAGACCACCATCCATATTGATGATTAACCATTACAATACTTACAAGCACAAAGCGAGCTACATCAAAAAAGGTTCTATAAATGGATGGAGTTTTTACAACAATCTTATCTCATTGTTAGATATAACAAGGGAAACACTAACAAGTCAACACACATGCTATTGAGACCACCAACATACAAAATTATAGATTTGGGCAATCTTGTGGACATGGAACCTTTTATCCATGAAGCATGCAAAGAGGAATACATTGAAGATGAGAACATTGATGATACTAAGAGATACAATTTCAAAATACTCCTAAAGATAAGAAGACAACAATGTTAAGTATCGAATACTTGATATAGAACAATATATCTTAGGACATACCATATACAACAAATGAAAACATGGAGCACAACTCCAAAGTATATAAGAGAGATGAGTTACACAAAAACTCCTTAAAGAATAGAAGAACCTCCTCCAAATACCCCATTGCATTCATATGTCGAGTTAACATGTTCCCCTAAAAAATGAGTACATGTCTTCTATATATACATATTCTAACTCATTGCACATGTGGCCCCTTTATTAAGTTGACCCTATTACATATACATTTACATACATTACCTCCATATATTCCCCCCTTGGGGTTATATCATATACATTTATTCCCATATATGCCCTCTGTGTCATATCATAGTTGTTAGCACTCAGAATGTACCCAGGTTGTAAAAGGTAAACTCCAAGGTAACAACAAAACCACTTTAGAAAGAAACTGGTATTTTCTTCCAGAGAGGGATCTCTCAATAAAGATTTAACAGGACCAGATATAAAATAACATTTAAAGATTTGTGTATTTGGCTGAAACAATCACATAACCATTGGGAATGGATTCATATACAATATAAATGTATCACAAAGACATGTACACGAGATTTATCAAAGGCAAGATAATCACATCATCACAGTCATTCAAATTAATCCAGGTGGAACAGAAGAGATGAGGAAACAACCCATTAATACAGAGCATCAGCAAGGATGAATTCTATATCAACTTTAGCAGAAAAATCATATAATATCTAAAATGATGACTAGAGCATAAACATATGAATTCTGATAATCTAACGCTATATTCCAGATACGAGGAAGAAACAAAATGGAGTGTTACACAAGGGAAATACAATCACATAAAGAAAGAAGCACAGACTGTAATATCAATGACACAGGAATCTCTGACCAAAACTCTCATGCATTCACTTTGTTATTCCAAAAATAGATATGTTCTCCAAAATTCTTCCACCCGATGGGTTCCAACCCCCATCTCTTAAAAAAGATGCAAATTTATACATAAAATAATAGGTCTTCCAAGAAGATCAATCACTGAATGATCGGCTTAATTTAGAGTTTTGTAACTGAATTCCTAACTCCTAGGAAGTTTGTTACAACTCCACTCCTAACAGATCATAAAGTAAAAATCAACTTGATAACAAACTTTCGCCCAGCGAGCTCCACGTCTTTGCCCCATCAGCTCCTCAGTGCATAACGCCTGTTTCTAGGAATGAAGAATATACTTTGTCTTTCCAAACCTCTCTACGGCTTTCCACTGCTCCGAATTTGGGGTGTCACATTCCATCATTTCCCGAATTGATACTTCGAGCTCCATATATGCTTCATAGGACTTCTTGGGAAATCTGCTTCTGATAATTGTGAATTTCTGTAGAATTTCGAAATCTTTTGTTAACATATCCACAATGGTTTTCCCTGTTAGGATTTTCTCCAAATCATTAAATTTGGAGTGGTCCATGTGGCACTGGATAAGCAGGTTATGATAATGTTCCTGTGAGAACATTTGTCCCTCCTCGTCCCAGAAGGAAGGCAATCCGTCTTCGAACAGCTCTTTAAAATCCTGTTTGAAATTATTAACCTGCAAAACAATCCTTCTGATTTATCTTGGACCGTCTTGATTAAGTGATGCTTGTGGATGAATTTATTTTCCCACAGCACTATTGATACTCTGTCTTTTATGCCCATATCGTGCAATTTCTGATATGTCAGTGAATTCAGAAAATTCAGTGTGTTCTGAGCTGTAGTAAGAGGTCTCTTCTCCATATGTTCATTTACCAGTTTTAATCTCTGGTGAGCCAAATTTATCAGTATATTCAAATCATCAATAAAATTTAGATAGTGCCGGAACTTGGTAATCTCTATCGACAAGGTATCCCAAATGATATGTTTTTCCCCCTAAAGAGGGCCTTTCCCGATGTTTTTCTCCTTTAGCTCGTTGAATTTTTTTTTGCAACTGATTTCTGTCCTGTAATATTTGCTTTTTACTTTCACTTACTTTGGCCAATTCAGCTTTTATCTTTTCATTCTCTGCATTCAATTCTTTAATTGCTTCATCTTTAAATCTCACCTGGGACATAGGCACCAACAAATCATCTGCAGAAAAATCATCTAATGGCTTGTGGATATTCACAATGGATAGGTCTTCATCAGCGGGGGTTTGACTCATTAGCTCTTCCATAATTTCCTTCTCGTCACTTTGGTCTTTTTTCATTAAGGAAATCTGGGATAATAGTTCATTCCGCTCGGCCTCCCACCTGTCCTTTTCTTCCTGTAGCTCGATAGCTTTTCCCTTATTCTCCATCATCTCTTGATGGACTTTATCCTTTTCCTCTTGCAAAGCCATTAATTCAGCCGATTGGACGTGCTCTGAACCTGGGATCTTCAGCTTTTTCTTTAGGACCTGGAGTGCATTGTCTTTTTCCTCTAGCATCCTCTTGACTGCCTGGGTGTTATCTGAACTAACAATGTCTGTTTGTAGCTTTCTAATCTGAATGACATTTGCTTTATTCTTAACTCTCTCATGCTTCAATTGAATTTCTAATTTGTTTATCAAAACTTGCAATTTATTAATCCTTACCATGGCTTGCAATAAGTCTGAGTAAATGATGTCACTGGTTTGTTTGTGCAGTTGTATCTTATCCGGAGTAATGATTTTGTCCAGCCGGATCTCCATTTTAGACATCTTCTTGTCGTTTACTATAGCCATCTTAAATGTATTTCTCTCAGCATCTCTAGCAGAAACTAGAGAGGTTTTTGAACTGTATAAACTTCTCACTCTCGGGAGCAAATTTATTGTCTCCTCCAGAGACTGTTTTCTCTTCTCTGTATAGCTGGCTTTGAGCTCTTCCTTCGACTTAAATACCAGGCTTGATTTTGAACTGTCTACATCACCCTCTACATTTTTAAAAGATAATTGATTTACTTGTACGGTTTTCATGGGAATTAGGGCAACCTTTTTGAAACCATCAGAAAATTCCTCATTTACCATTTCACCACCTTCAAGCAGCTTTGCCCTTTTATGGGACCCATCTTCGTCCACTTCCATACTCTCAATCTCAGAGAGACTTCTCTTAACTACAATGTTAGTATTTTCTGATACTGTAATGGGTGCAATATGTGGATCTTCCTTGAACTGTAACAGATTGGTTGTTTCAGCCAAATTTTCAACAGACTGGTGCTTAAATGGCTTATTCTTGTTGGCTTGTTTCCTTAGGGATATAACATGATGTGGATCATAATTCACTTTTGATTCCTTTGGGAAATCCATATTCTCTAACAACTTCTCTATGAATATTAAGGCGCCTTTACTTTTAAAAATGAAAGAGTCGACTTTAAGTGGAAATTTAATGTTTGAAAACTTCTTGAAAGCCCCAAAATGCTCTTCTTCAGACAACAACCTCTGCCTCATAAATTCAAGTGAGAAAATCCTCGGGGTTAAAAAGGAAGGTAACCTGTAAGGCTGACCGGTAAACCCATATATTCTTAACACAGTGTGGTCCCTGTACAGAAACCAGTCTCCAACCCGATCTTCGGGTGAAGACTGCATTAAACACTTCATTTCATCCAGATCACGGGGCAAATCCTCATCAAATAACATTTTGTACATTTCCGACATGATCGAATTAGCAAATTCGAACATGTTGATTTGCTTGGGCAAATCAGAAGAGCACATAGTACTTAAAAATTTCAACTCGGTGACATTGGAGCATAACAGAATGTTGAGTAAGTAGGTTTGAAACCTAAAGAACATAACTTTTGGAAACTCAGTTAACTGAAGATGGATTGCTTCAGTGAGATATTCATCAAAATTAAACACAGGAATTGGCTGGGATTCAGGGCTTGAGGAACTTATCTTTAATAAAAAACCAAGGATGACATCGCCTACACGACAATCATCACTCAGACCTAATACTTGACAAACCAGAGACACGACCATTTGGACTTCATTTTTGAAAATGTGCACGGGGTAGGTTAGGGAAAAACCATCAAGGGATTGACCTTCTTTTAAAATATTATACAGAAAATGACAGTGATTCTCAGTCTCACAATTCTTGTAAAAATCAGCAAGGACCGACTCATTTATCGACTCACGATTAACAGGGTAATTTTCAGGCAAACTGAGATTTTTTCTGATGACTGTGGCATCAATTTTACAAAGTATTCTGGACGCAGACCGACTCACAATTATTCTCTGGGAGGGAGAGTAGTTTACAGTGCACCACTCTGTAAATTCTGGGAAAGGGAGGGTTTGCTCAAGAGCGAAGTAATACATGAAAGACTTACAGACATTTAATACATAGTTCCCCTATGAGTTATAATACCACAATTTCTCCTTACTGACCGACACACTCCCTATGGATAGGAAGGGGTCGCACACGCTCCTATCTCTGTCCACTAAAAACTCTTCTCTGTCGTGTACAACCTGACCAGACGCTTGAATTTCTTTCCCCTGGTCCATTACTTAATTTACAAAGGTAATTTGGATGAAGGAAATACAGGTTTTAAGCTTTACCTGGTTGACTGTAGAGGCGCATGCTTGGAGCGTGCCGAAACTGACAAATGGAAGCTGCTGAATCGGCCAGTCCTTTTCACCCTTCCCGAACAATTAAAATAATAATGATAGAAGTCAACCTTGCTTTTATAGGCCCCCACCGGCTTTCCGTAAACCATTTTTGTCTCCGGAGCCTACCACAATTTGCCACGTGGACAATAGTTCATTTTCCTCAACCACCATCTATTCCTATCTGCCGCGCACTTCCATTCTTCGGATTCATTCAAGACCATCGATCTGATTCTTCTTTAATTTCTAACCCTTGGATCACGTGCCACGTACCTCTTTCCATCGGGCGTCTTGGTAATAAACAACGTGCAAGTCTCCATCCCGGAAACATCTCCAACCGTTGATGAAAAGGCCTCTCACTACTCCGTCGTTAGATCGGGAAGGAGATATTCGATTCCACTGAGTTTCCTGACCTTATCCTTCGTGCAACTTCATGTTTCGGAATCGCCCATAGCCGTAGATGCGATCAACCTTTATTTATGAGCCGTTGGATTAGGTGGCACCTATCAAATTCCGCTGGGCTCCGTCATTTTAACCACCGCGCAAGTTTATGTTCCGGAACCATCAACCGCCGTTGATCCACTTTACCTTTAATCCTCAACCGTCGGATCAATGACCACCTACTCATTCCGCTGGGCGCTTTGGATTTATCTGCCATGCAGATTTTGGCTCCGGAATCAATCCCGACCATGGATGTGATCTAACCTTGCCTTTCCACTGTTGGATCGAGTATTATGTACTCGATTCTGCCGGCCTCTATTTCTTTAACCAACATGCGATTTCATAAGGTGGATCAAATATGGACCGTGGATCTGCCCGAGCCAGATTGATAGTCGTTGATTTGTGCACCTGATAAACGCCCGGACGTACTTTATCTTCCTCGCATTTCTGAGAGTGCGGAGACAATCATGGCCATTGATTTCTATCCTTTCAACTCGCACCATCAGATCCTTGATAACGGGATCACAATTTGGGGTATCATCATACTCTTACAATATATCTTTTATCCAAGGTTCGACAAGCAACCTATTATTTCTTCTTCATCATGATTTTTTATCCCCTTTGATAAATAACGGTGTTAACAATAGTACCCTCTTTTCAAAAGATTTTTCGTTGAATCTTTGTAGTCAATGGTTTTACATGTGATGAAACCAAGTAATAAGATTTCCTTAAATTATTACTCTCTTGTTGACACAGATGATGAGTGGATGATGATCCATCCTTTTAAATTCAATTATTTTTGGTCTTAATCCTTGATAGTTGTTTGTTCCATTATTTTCTTCCATTTGATTCCATGTGATGTTTTTGTGTCTTCTCCATTTTGTTGTAGTTTCCAGTATATGACAATATCTTGTCAAGTAATGACCTTTTTATGCCCTATTCCATGGATATTGTTGATTGTTCCCTCTTCTTCCTTAGCAGTGTCGATGTTAATCCTGTTGTTTTTTTATAATACTTTCTTGGTGTTGAAATGGTTTCACATTTGAATGTTTTCTTCCATTCAATATACCCTTGACATGTGTTTTATTTTTAGGAACAATGTCACCCTCTATCCTGTGTGCATGGTATTTGATAACTTTAACCTTTTAAACAATAACATCATGTTTGACATGTACATCCTCAAGCTAGAGCTCAAATTCTTCAAGTGTTTATGGTGATCTTCTTGAATCGTGTCTTCCTTCTCCTTTTTAAGTTACAGTGTGATGTCATCCATCAATTTCTTACGCCCTTCTTCAATTCTAAATTGCATTCCTAATTTTACCTCATATGTATTTAGAGCTTCTTCAACCTTCTTGCAAATCTCCTCTTCAAGCTTTTAGTAGCGTTTTCATCCAAGATCCTTGTTTTATCTTGATTTTGACAATGCTTATTTTCCTCTTTCAATCCCTTGACCTCATCCAATAGTTTTTAATTATGGTTTCATAATCTACATATTTCTTCATCCTTCTATAATTTGCTCATCTTTCCTTGCCTCGAGTTATTAACCTCTGAAATGAGTGCTTCATTAAGAGATTGCATTTTAGACAACTCGTCACCTTTCATCTTGATATCTTTTTTTTTATTCTTTTAATTCATCTTTAATTTTATGCATCTTCTCCAATATAGTATCCCTAGTCCATTTATTTGAAAATATCTTTTCAATTTCTTCTCGATTGGAATATAATATAGTATCTTCCTCAAACCTCTCCCACCACTTATAAGCTTCATCCCAAAAATCACAACCTTGCCCCAAAAATACTCATACCAATTTCATTTATCATTCTTAACCACTTCTCGGGCTTGATTCCATCTTTATCTACATCTCCACTAAATGTAGGTCTTTCCATTAACATTGATTCTTACTCGAGGCACAACCAAACATGTCAAATTTTAGCCTCATTATATCGACAATAATGTTATAATATGGCTAATATGATTTTTTTTCAACATATTACCCTTTGTTTCCTCTTTGCAACATATTTTGAATCACCTAAATTTGACCTTGCAGTGAAATGTTATGAAAATTTAAAGTTAACATACATTTAAAATCCTTGGTGTGAGTTTATCTTGTTGGTTGACCTACCTCTTGATGCAATTCTAAAATATAGGCACTTTTGATTCTGAAATTTTGAATTGCAGTGCAATTATATGTCTTTTTGCAATGCCAAATGTTTAACCAATTTTTGATGTTGCAAGAGAACGTTATTGTAACTTTCCCAAAACTTGTTGTTTGTGTCCCTTTCAAGAAAGCAATATTGCACATCCTATCACGTGTCCACTTTTTCAAATATTATTATAGAATTTTGACCTGAAATACTGTGGTTCATATTTGTTTGGATGCAACTAGTGGAACTGAATTTTGAACGAGCAAGATTGAGATATAGTATTTTTACCTAGAACACTTGTCTTAGACTAGTTTTTGAACTAGTAAAAAACTCTAATTTCCATAGATTGTAACTCTGAAATTACAGGAAACCAAAACCTAGAATTTTCTGGAAAAATAAATTACATCATATACTTAACCAGACTTCCCTAGGGGAATCCAACGTGCAAATAAAACAACAGTTTATCAGTTGCTTCACTATAAATACTTCAGTAATAAGTAAGATCTCATAAGCATAACTCTGCAAACAAGAAAACAAAAAAGAGTCCTAAAGTAATACAAATATATTTATCCATATAATTATCAGACACATTGGGGTAGGGCACATCTAACATTGAAACCTGGGAAACAACTTCATAATCCTTTCCTGTGATGGATTTCATGAGGAAATTCATATTATCGTTGAGCTTGTCCATCTGCAATAGGAGTTCATTCCTCTCCTCCTTGGTATTTAGCATAACTTTACCCAATAGAGACTTCATAGTCTAATGCATGGCCACCATTCTATAATATTCTGTGTCACTGGTTTTGGTGTTCCTGGAGTTAGTAACTCATGGCCTTGTTTCTTCTTCAATCTCCTTAGACATAGTGTAGTGATGCTCCTCCTTTAATGATTGCTTATCTTTAATGACCGATGCTTTAATATTCATAGGTATCTCTTGGTAGTATGTTTACTCTACTTCCCTTTGCACCCTGGATTTTCCTCTGTTGTTGCTTCCATGCCTTATATTCCTACCTCATCCTCTACCCACCATGGAGAATGGTGTCAATGAAGTTAAGAGGATATAGGAGAGCCAATTATGGATGATAGATCCCTTATCCTTGTGAAATAAATCTTACAATGAGTGAAGCAGTACCAATAAAGACTAGACCAAGCCCCTGCAAAGACAAAACTAGACAAAGTTGACCAAACTAAGCAAAGCAAGTGAAATTATAGAAATAATAGAGTTTTTTGTTTGATTATGGGGGATAAAAACATGGAGAAACAAACTAGTATTACCAAAATACCAACGCATAAGTATTAAAAATTTAACAAGAAAGGAGGCCTTATCATTGCCTATGCAATCAAATTGCTCTGTAATGACTTTGCAATCATCTACCATGTGAATGTACTAGAGCCTGATCAAAGTACCACCATTGTTGCTTAGTAATGACTTTGCAATTCTAACACCATCGTCGTCTCCATCCAGAACAAGGTCAAGTGGCAAGGGGGAGGCAAGACAACTGTCCCACCTGCCCCTTCTTTAATTATGCTCATGAGTGTACATTGTAGTTAGGGGATGTGTCATCATGTTGAGAACATGAAAAGCTTGTTCGCTTAACTACGCTCCCCTCCCTAACACCCCATCCAGGGAAAGTGTTGTGTGATGTTATTCTTAGGGATGCCTACCATTTTATTGGGGAGAATATGGAAGCATTATAGAAATGTTCTTTAGCGGGAGAAATACATATCAATTGGCGAAGGATGGGAAAAGTTATAGGTTTCATCTTATCAATGGAGAGGAGAATATTGGAAGACTGATGTTGTGCCAAATATTTGGTTGTTTAAAAGAGAAGATTAGCACAAGAATGATAGGAGTTTGGTGTAGCAATAGGTAAGAATTTTTGAAGAAGAGAGTAGAGTGAAGAGAAATTTGAATATTGATGTGAATGAGTTTGTAAATAGAACTCAATAAGAAGGAGTGAACAACGATTTTCTAAGAGAAGTATATGAGTAGACTAGGGGATAGTAGCGACTATAAGAAGAGGAAGAAGAATAAACTACTAGATGTGGCGAATATAGATGTAAAGAAGCATGTTCCTAACATCAAGGAGAAGGTTTCATTAAAGAGGAGTGAGGAGGATGAATATTTTAAGAAGGAAGTATTTTCAAAGTAGTGTGGTGATCATTAGAGAAGTAAAATCCTAGAGAAAATATTGTGGATTCATCCAACAAAGCTTGTCCAAGAAAGAAGGCCATTGCAAAAATGGTATTTATTGGTAACCGTATGAGTAGGAAGCTCACAAAATTTAACAAGGAGTATCGGATGCAAGAACATCCCTAGGGATTGAGCTATCTACATCAACAAAGAACATGAGCATTAACACCCTAACCTTCATGGTGGAGATACTTTGGAGATGTCCAAAACACCATTGTGGAGTTCCCAATAAGTATAAATGACATTACAACACTATCATATTGTGCTACGGATATTTTATGGTGTCCCCAAACATCATTGAGGTTTCACAACAAAGACCCATTTATACTAGTAGACAAAGCCTCCATTATAGAGATATTGTAGGATGACCCCAATCCCATTAGGGAACACTTGGTAGGATCCTAGTTGCATTACACACTTGCACAATTGGAGGGGGAAGTTTGGGGATACTCTAGAGAAGTCCCCATTGCACTCTTAGGGTTGTATGGGCCTTCCCACTAAGAATTTGGGGAACCTTAAAATAATTCTTGATCCAAATGAAGAAAGGACACGTGGAAGGGTGGACCCAAGGAGACCCAATGTTAAGAAGATGATGATGTGTGGCAAGATAAGTTAAGACCTTTACTTATTTTTATTTTATGATAAAACTAAAGCTTGACACCATTCTTGATCATAAAAATCCATTTTGGAGAACATGTGACCTACGACCATGTCAATGAATCAGGGTATGTATGCAATATTATCTAAGTTGGAGTGCCAACATGCTTACCCATCATATATACATTCACGAGTAAGTATTTCATGGTTCAACTAATATAATTTCATAAGTGACAAATGATTCAATTACCATGGTAGTTGGAACAATTAGGCTTCAGGAAACAATCCAACTTCTAAAGCTTAGTTATCAATCATAAAGCTCACAAAGAAAAAGGGATTTTGGCTTCCATATCTAGTAGAATCAAAGACCCTTGGTCACGATTATAGTAGTGTAGAGAGCACAAGGTTTAAGACTAATTTTGTAATAAAGTCTAGAGGTATTTGAGCTCTATGTTATTTCATTAATAAAAGTAACAAAATGTGTTGTTTGCATTTTCCTGGTATAAATGTTAATTATGTTTTGCTTGTGACTATGTGTTTTCACTGTGCACTTTGATTTGTAGGGCATGTGTCTACATCCAACAACCTAAAGAAAATAAGGCATAGATCTAAGGTGACATGTTCAAGGCAAAGAGATTCATTGATAAAACTAAGGAAATCGATTTACATGTTTGGATTAATTTGTAGGAATAATAGGAAAAGAGTAAGGGCATGAATGCCCAACATGATGCATATAAGACATTTGACATAGGGGACCAAGTCTGGATAAACCTAAACAAAAAAAGGTTGTAGGGACCAAAAAGGATAGTCAATACCTTAATATACAAGGATTTCAAATTGTTAGAACAAGTAGGCAACAATACTTATTGAGTTTTTCTACAAATTTTTGAATTTTATGAGACATCCATGCTCAATATAAAAAATAAGAGGAATGCCTTAAATTCATCAGAAACTTGGTACTAGATGCACAATAAGAGTAGGCAAAAGATTTGGTTTCACAAAATAATACCAAAATGACTAGAATGGTTGTTAACTAAAATTTATATGAAGGTTGTTTCTAGAAACTATGAATGGCCATGCCCTAGAACCCTATAGAAGCCCTAAATCAAATGTTGGGGAGATTTAAATAAGCCCCTCCTTCATTTTTAAGAGAGTGGTACACCTTCGCATATACAAACATCTCCCAAGAGTCATAAATCAAACGATTATATATTGTTTCTTATGTTTATAGAAAATCTACAATAGTTTCATATGAAAACATAGAAATATCGACTGATATATAACTTATAACTTACAAAAAAAGGGTTTGAAACATAATTATTCAAATGAACAACTATCTAGTAGAAGTTAGAGGAGTTGCGTGTGCAAGTAAAATAGTATTCGCATCCAACCACATTCACTCCAAATAACGTCATATACTTATAAGTGATAGAAGAAAATAAGAGGAGATAACAAACATTTGAATAACATGGACACACTGTAATATTTGGAGGAAAGTTGGCCAAAATTTATGACCTTGTATATTAAAAATAAAAAATAGTCAATATATCTATCTTCAAAACTTTGCAAGCCTAGTGGGCATAAAAGGGCATAAAAGTAAAGAGATGAAAGTTTTGGCAAAAAAATGGAGAACACAACCTAAATAGAACTAGGCATTTTTTACATACTACTAAATGAATGAGGCGTGGAAGATTTGGATGCCTTAACCTTTTGTAAACTCTAAATCTTTACTTCAATCTATAGAAAAAAATGAGATATTCTTAGCCACATACTTATCAAGGTGGGAAAGTAATAATAAGATTGAAGTTATGAAGAAAAAATAGAAAGGGGAGGTATCAAGGAGGGAATGAGAGAAGGGATCATAAATCAAAGCACAATAGTAACAATGCAAAGGATATGGAATCATTTTTTTCAAATTATCTTCTATTTTCTTACTTCTTTTTTCTGAAGATTCAATTATGACATAATTTTTTGTGATGTTTGTTATTGGGAATCAAAATATCTTGAGATGATTGAAACAAACTTTAGTTAGAATATATAAAAACCAACAACAAAGAAAAACATAATTTTTGGGAAGGATGAGAAGAATTTGACAAGGGGCATGAAGTTTTTTGAAGAGGTGGCTATTAGGATTTTTGTAGCCAGGGAAAAGTCCTTAGAATTTGTTCCTTGTGTGGGACCATAGTTCTCTTGTCCCTGACCTAAACCTGCACTTAGTTATCTTATAGTTTCATTGAATTGCCTTTACGTTTTCTATAGTCAATATATTTTCATTCTCCACGACCACTAGAGTAATCCATCCTCTATTACCATTTTAGTTCACCTTGTGCGTTCCTTCTAATTCCTTGCTTAAATTCTTCATAATGGCATGAACACCTACTGTAATTTTTATATTTGGCACTAATCCCCTTCCTTAAACATTAGAGGTAAACCAAGTTGAGATACAACTTCTATGTGTTAAAGCATGGTTTTCTTCGGCTCATCTAGTTTTGATTTAGGCCTTACCCAAGACCTTCATTCTATTTTCCTTTGACCCTAAAATTTCCCTCAAATAGAAATTGGTAGGAAATCTCTTAGCAAACTTTTCCTTCTTGGGAAGTCCCATCACATAAATTGAACAAGAAGGGATGAATTATGACATGAATTTAGCATCTTCTTCCTTACCTTGGATGATAGTATTCTCAACACATGAAATTGCAATGATGGTACTATTTAGAACCTTACCTATTGTTAAAGAATTGTAACTTTGGAAGATATTCTATTATACTTTTATTGTATTCCTCCTTTGGAGATGTTATTCCTCTGTTCGGAGATGTCCTTGATGTAATTGGTCATGTAAAAGTCATGAGGTAAAACCTTCATTGTAAGTCGGGGCAATAGTACCCACAAAAGTAATATATAAAATGTATTTTGTGTTTTCCTAGGTGGGTCGTCCCTAGTTTGGGAACCTGGTCGACCTAGTTGGTTAGTTGAGTAAGTAACCTAATAAATATAAATAGGTGAGACATCTGTCCAATTTAGACACACCTTGTTGGAGTCATTTACGCAACATTCACACTTATTTGGTCAATTTTGGCCTATTTACCCACTATCCTAAGTTTAATTGACTTACATGGCATCAAATGAGCACACTATGACATCAACATGAGTACACCCATGACCTCCTTCAGTCAAGGAGGCCAACTAATCCTTCTCCTTCATTCAGGGAGCCTAACTAGGCTTCCTCCTTCAAATAGGGAGCATTTCTAGGGTGATATGAGTGTCATAAATGCACCTAATTGCTAACTGATTGTTACAATCAGTTAAGCTGAGTTGTGAAGGCACCTCCATTCATTATTTGATTATTTTTGGTCATTATTTATGAACTGGAGCTAACACATGCACCTACAACCACTTCTGATGACATGTGTCACTTCAGTTAACTCCATCGGAGCTACTTGGAGTTATGGATGTGCTACCTCCTTCAGTTGGACATGCAGTTACATGTGATGAGACACTTTCAGTTAGACTTAGTCATCTATTTCACTTTGATTCAGTTAGGACTTAGTGTGAGAGTGAGTTATTGATTAGTTCTGTGGTTAACTAACTGTGCCGATTGTGGTTGACGTTCAGTTAAGCTACACCCATTCATTCTATTTGAGTGACCTCCTTGGGAATTCAAATTGTCTTGTAATTCATGCACTCTGCATGACCATTGTATTATACTATCATTATTTTATTGATTATACAGAGCTGCAATATTCTATTGCATCACCATTATGCCATTTTCATGCTTAATTTTCTGAAATCTCTTATGAGACTGTGGTTTAGTCCCTAGATTACTGTGACAGATTAATATGGTATCAGAGCTCACGGCGGGACAAAGCTCATTCTCTTCAAAAACATGGTTTTTGATGGATCTTGCATGAAAAATTGAGCAAAAGCTCAAATTCCAGCACTGCACCAGAAGCTGAAGGTTTACCAATTAATACCCCAAGTAAAGGAATTGTTGATCAAGCTTGCTTGATCAATTATGCTGGGTGTGATGCAAACCTGAAATAAGCAGGCTATTCGACCTTACGATGACTTTATTGTTTTGATTTGCAGGTTTTATAGGCTCAATGCATTCGCTACAACAGTTTGATATGGCTTCTTCCGTAGAACTTTTGACTCCATTCAATTTCCATCAATGGAAAGGAGACATGGAGATCCCGCTACGTGCCAGAGGACTCTACCGGGTCACTATGGACACAGAAGAAGAGCCTACTCATGTTATAGACAAGGATATATTTTTGAATAAGAAAGATGAAGCTTTTAGTTTCTTGTGTCTCTCTATCTCCAAGGATCTTCTATTCCACCTCTCAGGATTGAAGACTCCAAAAGAGATTTGGGACCAACTTGCCTCCCTGTATGGGAAATAGGACAACTTGAGGGTTTATCAGCTTGAAAACGAGTTGATGTCTCTTTGACCTGGAAATTTTGAGACCCTTAATGATTTTTTCACAAAATTAAAGCATATAGTCCTTCTACTGAAGTAGTGTGAGGTGAATAAGGAGGATGATCAGCTCATACTCGCTATTCTCTCAAAACTTGGAGCTGACTATTCAGTGTTTGTTTCTACATTCTGTATGGGGAGCCTCACAACCCCTCGATGGAAGATGCCTTCACTCAATGCCTTCATTGAGTCCCTAACAAGTGAGCATGATAAGCTTGTCCAGATGGGGATCATCAGATCCTCTCGTGATCAAGCTCTCTTTGCTTCGGGACCTAAGGCTTCAAAGGGGAAAGAAAAGTAGCAGAAGAACCCCAAAACCAATCTCAAAGCTCCTAAGCCTAAAGTTCAAAACCAACAGCAAGAAGAGCCTTCTGGCTTGAAGAAGAACAAAAAAAAAGGCCACCATGGGAAGGAAAAATTCAAGTGTTCATACTACGGGTAGGGCTTCCACCCCGAACATGCCTGCATGAAAAAGAAGCTAGATGAAGCTACTTCTCTTGTTGACAGAAATAACATAAATCTTCTGGAAAGCTTTCAGAGGAACGAAAATCAAGATCGAGAATACCAGCATGAAAGAGGTAATGACCTCATGGCAAGCACTTTAGAGTCCATGGCTCTACTCATAGATTCTGGAGCTTCGAACCACATGATGGCTAACAAAGAATCTTTCTCTTCTCTTGACACCAGCAAGAGCATTCCCATCCACATGGGAGATGACTCCACCATGATCTCAAAAGGAAAAGGTACAGTAAATCTTGAGCACTGTTATTTTTCCAATGTTTTGTATGTACCATCTCTTGCATAAAGCCTCCTGAGTGTCTATCAAATGACACATACTGGAGTTCCCAAGAGAGTATGCTTCAGCCCATATGATGTAGAAATTACTGAACTTGCATCCGGGAAACTTGTGGCAAAAGGCTCTGCAAATCATCATGCAAAACCCTATGAGTTCTCCCATTTTGTGGAGGATGCAGAGACCACAACTTTTCTGACTCATGAAAATGAGGTTAGTAGGCTCTGGAATTAGAGGTTTGGCCACCTAAAATTCAAATACTTTCAGCAATTACAGAATAATTCCATGGTTGAAGGTCTCCCTGTCATTAAAGCTACCACTTGAATTTGCAAAGGCTGTATTTTGGGCAAGCATAAGTTTGATTGGGGGAAGGCAAGCCGAGCATCATAAATTTTGGGGCTGATTCATTCTGATATCAGTGGACCAATTCCCATCACATCCTTGAATGGATCTCGATATATTCTTACTTTTATAGATTATTTTTCTAGATATACATGGGCCTTCTTCATTAAGAAAAAGTCAGATGTCTTAGAAAAATTCATTGAATTAAAAGCACTGATTGAGAATGCATCCGGGAAAAAGAGCAAAACTTTGAGATCTGATAATGGAGGGGAATATGTCAGTGATGAGTTGCTGCAACTATGTTCTGATAGTGGCATTCAGATTCAACATTCAGTTCCCTACACTCCCCAGCAGAATGGTGTAGCGGAGAGAAAGAACTGGTCTCTCAAGGAGATGACCACTTGCATGTTGGAAGCCAAGAAGTTGGCTACAAATTTATGGGTTGAGGCCATGAATGCTGCTGTATACATTCATAATAGAGTGCCTCACTCATATGTGAAAGGGAATACCCCTTTTGAATCCTACTTTGGACACAAGTCGGATGTGTCGAACCTCAGGGTGTTTGGGTCCACTGCATGGGCCCGAATTCCGCATGATAAGAGGAAAGCTTTCTAACCACAAAGTACTGAATGTTTGTTTATTGGATATCCCAATGAATATAAAGTTTTAAAATTTCTAGATATCAGAACAAAACAAATCATCATTGAAATAAGTGTCCGATTCTATGAGCGTCTTCAAGAGGTAGAACTAGTGAAGGGGAAAACTGTTGAATTTCCTTCCTATTCTACTGAATATTTGGATGATGAAATTGGGGGTGTTGAATCTGATTTGGAACCTTTGATATATGATATCAGTGACCAGAAAGCACCAAGTTCAATTTAAGAAGCTGAAGTGCAAACACATCTCCCAACTTGGGCTAGACAGACACTTTCTTCCGCTGGTGACAACATTGGAAATCCTGATGATCCAAGAAGAACCTAGTCCGATTTCCAAAGAGCAGGTATTGCGCTCTCTTGTCATGAATCTTTGCTATCCAAAAATTGTTATTTAATGAGAATTTTAGATCCTAAGTCTTACTAACATCCTCGGAAAGATCCAATATGGCAAGCTGCCATGGGCGAAGAGATGATTTCTCTTCAAAAGAATGCTACTTGGGAGCTAGTTTCTCTTCCTCCGGGGAGAAAATTAGTTCAATGCAAGTGGATGTTTTGGACAAAGGTTGCTGCTGATGGAAGCACCTTAAAATAAAAGGCAAGTCTGGTAGCAAAAGGGTTCTCCCAGGTCCAAGGAGTGGACTACCATGAGACCTTTGCACCGGTTGCAAAAATGGACTCCATCTGCCTAGTTTTGGCAATTGCGGCATCCAAGCACTGGGAAGTGCATCATTTGGATGTTAAGTATACCTCTATACATGTATATATTCATGATAATATATACATGAAGCATCCCAAGGGATACATTTCAGATTCATCTTTGTTTTGCAAACTAAAGAAGTCATTATACGGGTTAAAACAGGCCCCAAGAGAGTGGTATTCCAAGATGGATGCCTTCCTTCTCTCGCAAAACTTCCAAAGGTGTAAATAAGATCCAAATGTGTATCTACAGAAGTATGATGGTAATTTTCTTATTATTTTTTTATATGTTGATGATCTCTTGATTATTGGTAGCACAGTTGCTTCCATTTCAGTCATAAAAACTGCCCTCCATGATGCATTTGAGATGAGCAATTTGGGGCTCTTGAAGCAATTTCAGGGGCTTGAAATTGCCCAAAATTTTGATGGGATCATGGTTGCTAAGTATAAATACATATCAGACCTGTTATTCAATTTTAACATGGCTGAATGTAAGGCTGCTCCATTCCCTTTCCCTTCAAAGATCAGCCTTGAAGAAGGAAACATCACTCCACCCATGGATTGCACAATCTACCGCTAGTTGATTGGTAGCTTGCTTTACTTGACTCATTCTCAGCCTGATATATGTTATGTCATGAATGATGTATCAAGATACATGCAGCAGCCTCATGATATTCATTGGAAGGCAGCCAAGAGGATCCTCCAGTATATTCAAGGCACCAGGACCTACGACATTTACTATGCTGCAGACTCTGAGCTAGAGTTGGTTGGTTACATAGATTCAGATTGGGCAGGTGATTCTATTGATTGGAAGTATACTTATGGATATGTATTCATGTTTGGTGGTGTCCCTATTTTCTGGTCTAGCAAAAAGTAGGCCTCCATTGCATTGTCTTCAGCAGAGGCCGAGTACCGAGAAGCGTTGAATGCTTGCATCCAAGTTATTTGGTTGCAAGGAATTCTTTCAGAGTTTGGTTTTGGTAGTACTTTGTCCACTGTACTCTTTTGTGACAATCAAAGTGCTATTAATATCTCCACATATCCAGTTACCAGGCAGAGGACCAAGCATGTAGAGATACACATGCACTATATCAGGGAATTGGTGCATGATAGGACCATCATTATGCAATACTACCCTACTGATGAGTAGATTGCAGACATCTTCACCAAAATATTTTCAGAGAAGAAGTTCAATTACCTTCGTTCACTATTGGGGTGAGTTCATAAGGGTGATCAGGTTACTTCTCCAGTATTCAGCTTGAGGGGGGGTTTTTCCCACTGGGTTTTCCCTCTTTCCTCACTTAGATTTATTTTTGAGCATTGTTTGAGTTACATTATTGTACAGGGTGACCTATGGCCTTTGTTGCTGGGGCCCTATCATTTCATGCATTTACTTTTACTCCTCCCGAGTATAGCTTAATGGGGGGTGTTGGAATCATTTACCCAACATGCACACTTATTTGGTCAATTTTGGCCTATTTACCCACTATCCTAAGTGTAATTGACTTACTTGGAATCATATAAGCACACTATGACATCAACATGAGAAGACCCACGCCCTCCTTTAGTCAAGGAGGCCAACTAAGCCTTCTCCTTCATTTGGGGAGCCTAACTGGGCTTCCTCCTTCAAACATGGAGCATTTTTGGGGTGATCTGAGTGTCATAAATGCACCTAATTGCTAGCTAATTTTTACAATCAGTTAAGCTGAGTTGTGAAGGTGCCTCCATTCATTATTTGATTATTTTTTGTCATTATTTATGAATTGGAGCTAACACATGCGCCTACAACCACTTCTGATGACATGTGTCACTTCAGTTAAATCCATAAGAGCTACTTGGAGTTATGGATGCGCTACCTCCTTCAGTTGGACATGTAGTTACATGTGATGAGTCACTTTCAGTTAGACTCAGTCATATAATGCACTTCAATTCGGTCAAGACTTAGTGTGAGAGTTAGTTATTGATTGGATTATTGGTTAACTAAGTGTGCCGATTGTGGCTGACATTCAGTTAAGCTACACCCATTCATTCAATTTGAATGACCTCCTTGGGAATTTGAATTGTCTTGGCATTCATGCACTCTGCATGACCATTGTATTGTACTATCATTATTTTATTGATTATACAGAGCTGCAACATTCTATTGCAGCACCATTATGCCATTTTCATGCTTAATTGTCTAAAATCTCTTATGAGACTGTGTTTTAGTCCCTAGATTATTGTGACAGATTAATATACCTTACACTCAAGTATTACACAAGAGAGAGAGAGAGAGAGAGAGAGAGAGAGAGAGAGAGAGAGAGAGAGAGTCTACTATGGAAGATGAACAACTATTCTTGTTGTTGGGGTTTTACACTGTACTTGGTTGAATTCTATACTGAGGAAGTTTTGCAGGGTTTTCTCCCTTATGGTTTCCCCGAGGAAAATCTTTGTGTTCTCTTGTGTTGTTGTAATTTTCTTTCTTTCAGTGATCCTTTGCTTATGGTTATGATGTTATGATGCTAAATGTTTTAGATCTTGTATAACCATTAAAAATATAACATGGTATCAGAGCCACCCTGAATGAAGTATTTGTGCAACCGAAGCACTGCTACAACTACAACTATTGGAGATTAGCGTTTCGTGCTTAAAAACCCTAGAAGGAAAAATATAGTCATCTTGGAATGTTTTCTATAACACAAGTTTGGAGAAGGCTCAGGAGATGAAACTTTTACAGGACAAAGTTGAAATCTAGCTGTACCTTGTGTGAAAGTTTTGGCCTCAGATTCACTATAATCTAGGAGATACAATTCCTCCAAATCAGGGTTCCAGTCTCTCCCATAATTCAACCTTAAATATGTGACCTAGGGAGAATTTATATATCTCGATCTAGGAAGGTCCAAATGAAAATTTGCAATATGTTTCAGATATTTCACATACTTTAGTTTCTGTGGTGAAAGTTTCAGACCCCGAATGTGAAACAATGACACATGGCAGTCGGTACAAGTTCGTTATGTTGAATAGTCCTGAAATAAGTCACCTTGGGAAACTTCACATAAATCACACTTGGTGAATCCAATTCTTCTCTAACCTGTAGGGTTGGAAAGAAGACAAACTGGGATACTGCAAGACATAGGTTAAGACCTTGAGGAGCAAAAACTTCAGAGCTATAACATAAACAAGATCAGTCAATTCTGCAGAAGAAACTCGATAAAAAACACTAGGGATTCCTGTTTCGGCCACTTCCCTCCACCAATCAGTTGAAGAAGGAGGACCATAAAACTCTCCCTAGGAGAGCACATATTTCTATGTAATAAGTTTCTCATTTTGTGGACTTTCAATTTTTGACCTAACACTACTGTCGAGAAAACTAGGGCATCAGATATTTTGCAGTTCTGTCCACAATTTTGGGAAAATAAGTATGATGCTCATGTCTCCTTGAGGTGGCGCATATTTCTATCCAATAAGATTTGAAAGATACCCTATTTGAAAAATTAGGTTTTCTCTGTGAAACCCTAGGTCCACAAGAAGTAGTCTTCCATAAGAGTCTTCAAGCAAGCATCAAGTTGAAGTAATCTCAGTGGTAAGTTCTATCCTCTCTATCTGCATTTGAGGTTCTCATTTTTATCATGATGAAAAACTATACCAATCTTGAATAAAATATTTAAAGAGTCGAGAACTTCTAAGCATGGAAGTATAGAGTGCTTCTCATACTTGAAGAAGCATGACATGGAGATATATGCCAAAGAAGAAGCTGCAGATCCAGAGGGAGATGATGTCAAAGCAAAGTACATGAAGATGAGTATCTCTGTCTCCATTGGATATCACATGTATCATCCTTGAATACTCCCAAGGATATGTTCGATGCAAATGTTAGAAAACATTCAATGTTATTTCACAAGCAGATCTCAACTCAAGGAGCAATTATAAGCCATTAGAGACAATGTCAAAGAAGCAAAAGCATAAATTACAACTTTGAATGGTATTCCATGTTCATTCGAGGGAGTTGTTCTAGAAATAAGATCACCTATGGAGGAATGCATGTAAGAAGGAACTTGATTGGTGGCAAGAGAATAAGAGATGGACAAATATGACAATCAAGCCTTAACAACACATGCCAAGAATATAAAGAACAAGTAGGAACAACATTCCCATAAAGAATATAAGGACATCTCACAACTTAGATGTTTAGTTGTGATGAGGAAGAACACTTTGTGAAATAATGTTCCAAGAAGGAAGAATGGAGGGATGATTTGATCAAGAAGTACCAGTTGATCATACATAATGATGTTTGGATATGATTTTGAGACATGAAGGGAAGTTTTGTAAAGTCTTCCAAGAAATATACAATAGCAAGTATACAATAGATCGAAGTATCAAAAGATACAAAGCAAGGTTCATGGTTTCTATCAGAAAGAGAGAATTGATTATGGAAAGACACTGCTCTCGGGGATAGACACACCTCTTCAATGGTGGATATTACACTAGACAGTTGGTGTAATAAAAGTAGAAGAATAGATCAAGAAACCTACAGGGTTTGAGACTCTTTATAGAGAACCACCTATGCACAGAAGGATTTGTACAAGCTCAGTAGGCACCCATGTGATAACACATACAATTACATGAAGAGCTTGAGGATCAACTAGAGTGATGGAGATCCCAACCTTTACTACAAGTTTGAAGATAGAAACCTACAAAGGACAAGAAGCTCATAGATGGGTGCAAGAGAAAACTTGCAACAAAGCTCGAGATGAAGGATCTTGATATCAAGTAACCTTGACAGGTGACATAGATGGGTACAAAGAAAATTAGTAGTAGAGGAGGCTACCTGTCACTCCAATGTCATAATGCAGAGAGTACAAGATGCAGAGGGAGGATGGTGCTCCACCACAAAGGGAGTGACTATGATAGATCTCATAGTTTGAGAATCTCGACATGATTCTTGGGATTAGAGGCCCTCAGAATCAGATGATGAAGTTTAACACATTAGCAGAGACTCCAGTAATCCAAGAAGACAGATATCAAGAAGGAATCTACCAAAATAGCAAAGATACGTATTTGAATTGTCATTTCCTATATATCTAGTTGTTCAGTTATGAACACAGATATGTTCTTAGATTTAGGAAGTGTATTATGCATGTTAGAGTGTTTTGCATTTATGAACAGTTTATTGCTAATATGCATATGATGGGTAAGTGGATCATGGTGTTGTACAACATTCCATTGCTACTAATCTAAAATGAAGCCTCTTTGCTGACATAATGTCTTGGTAGAGATGGAAGGCATCTATAAAGTTACCATATGTATATAGGATATGGATGAATGTTGTATTAGTAGAAATAGTTGCATAATTATATAACACATATCTTTATGGATAAGAATTTGTCATTATGAATATGTTATTAAATACAATAGTATTTGACGTGTAGGAAGCATTGCATGAATCACCTACAAGAGAAGAATGATGAAGTTGCAGATGCAAAAAGAAGAATGACGCAAACTATGTATGTATGATGTAGTTGCGGATGTACAAGAGAAGAACGATAAAGCACAAGTTGCAGTGAAAGACTTTCCTCGAAAAGGGGAGAAGTGATGATGATGTTGCAGTGAAAGACCTTCCTTGAAAGGGGGAGCAGTGATGATGATGTTGCAGTGAAAGGCCTTCCTCGAAAGGGGGAGCAAAGATAATGATGTTGCAGTGGGATTGTATCATCCTTGGACATTAGTCCTAAAGTGATCTACATGATTTTGTCTCTGTGAGGCAGTGGGATTGTATCATCCCTGGACATTAGTCCTAAAGTGATATGCAGGATTTTGTCTCCGTGAGGTGGTGGGATTGTATCATCCCTGGACATTAGTCCTAAAGTGATATGCAGGATTTTGTCTCTGTGAGGTGGTGGGATTGTATTATCCCTGGAAATTAATCCTAAATTGATCCACAAAATTTTGTCTCCATGAGCTGGTGGGATTGTATCATCCCTGGACATTTTTCCTAAAGTGATCCACAAACTTTTGTCTCAGTGAGGTGGTGGGATTGTATCATCCATGTACATTAGTCCCCTAAAGTGATCCACAAAATTTTGTCTCCATGAGGAAAGTGGGATTGTATCATCCTTGGACTTTAGTCCTAAAGTGATTCGCAGAATTTTGTCTCCATGAGGTGGTGGGATTGTATCATCCCTGGACATTAGTCCTAAAGTGGTCCACAAAATTTTGTCTATGTGAGGTGGTGGGAATGTATCATCCCTAGACATTAGTCTAAAAGTGCAGTAGACTTTTGTCTCAATGAGGTGGTGGGATTGTATCATCCCTGGACATTAGTCCTAAAGTGATCTGCAGACTTTTGTCTCCATAAGTTGGTGGGATTGTATCATCCCTAGACATTAGTCCTAAAGTGATCCATAGACTTTTGTCTCCATGAGGTGGTGGGATTGTATTATCCCTGGACATTAGTCCTAAAGTGATCCGCCAGCTTTTGTCTTCGTGAGGTGGTGGGATTGTATCATCCCTGGACATTAGTCCTAAAGTGATCCATAGACTTTTGTCTCCATGAGGTGGAGGGATTGTATCATCCCTGGAAATTATTCCTAAAGTGATTCGTAGACTTTTGTCTCCGTGAGGTGGTGGGATTGTATCATCCCTGGACATTAGTCCTAAAGTGATCCGCAGAATTTTGTCTCTGTGAGGTGGTGGGATTCTATCATCCCTGGATATTAGTCCTAAAGTGATCCACATACTTTTGTCTCTATGAGGTGGTGGGATTGTATCATCCCTGGACATTAGTCCTAAAGTGATATGTAGGATTTTGTCTTCGTGAGGTGGTGGGATTGTATCATCCCCGGACATTAGTCCTAAAGTGATCCATAGACTTTTGTCTCCATGAGGTGGTGGTATTCTATCATCCCTGGACATTAGTCCTAAATTGAGCCGCAGACTTTTGTCTCCGTGAGGTGGTGGGATTGTATCATCCCTGGACATGAGTCCTAAAGTGATATGCAGAATTTTGTCTCTGTGAGGTGGTGGGATTGTATCATCCCTGGACATTAGTCCTAAAGTGATCCGCATAATTTTGTCTCTGTGAGGTAGTGGGATTGTATCATCCATGGACATTAGTCCTAAAGTGATCCACAGAATTTTGTCTCCGTGATGTGGTGGGATTGTATCATCCCTCGACATTAGTCCCAAAGTGATCCACAAATTTTTGTCTTTGTGATGTGGATAGCATTGCATCATCCTTGGAGTTATGTCCTAAAGTGAAAGAGATTGATCATCCTGTAAATGGATAATGTGTGTTGCATGTTATTGTTGAGGTAGTTTCGGTATTATTATACTGATATGGCAAGTTTAGTATTTCCATACTGATGTTGATGTGACAAGTTCAGTATTTTCATATTGATGTTGATATGGCAGGTTCAATATTTCTATACCGATGTTGATAAGATAGTTTCAGTATTCCTATATTGATGATGATGAGATAGTTTCAATATTTCTATACTGTTATTGATGATGATGTTGCTTCAGCATTTGCATGTTGATGTTGATGATGTAGTTGTGGTCCCAACACCTTGTGTTGATGATGCTGATGATGTGGTTGTGGTCCCAACACCTTGTGTTGATGATGCTGATAGGTTGTTGTCCCAACACCCTGTGATGATACTGTTGATATTGTTGAAGTCATACCACTTTGTGACGATGATGATGATGTTCCAACATATCTATGTTGATAATAATATAGCATTTATTGATGATGTTTCCTTAGCACAAACACGCTAATGATGTTGTTGTTGTTTCAGTATTTACTGATGATACAGATGATGTTGTTTCAATATTTACATACTGATGATGCAGATGATGATTTTTCATTATTTACATACTGATGATGCAGATGACGATGTTTTAGTATTTACATACTGATGATGTAGATGATGATGTTTCAGTATTTATATACTGATGATGAAGATGATGGTTTTTTCAGTATCCACATACTGATGTTGCAGAAGATGATCAAGTACTCATAGAAGATGATTCGGTATCCACATACTGATGTTGCAAAATATAATCCAGTACTCATAGAAGATGATTCAATATTTATATACTGAGGTTATAGAAGATGATCCAGTATTCTCATAATGAGATCAATGATGAAGATGCATGATGTTGTTCCAAAAATTCCTATGACATATAAAGATTCACCAGTCAGTTGTACAGTTGTGATGATGGTTGTTGTTGATGTAGAATGCCTTTATAGTTAAGGGGGAGTGTTAAAGTATTGTAACTTCAGAATATATTCTAATTGGGAACCTGGCCGACCTAGTTGGTTAGTTGAGTCACTCACCTAATGAATATAAATAGGTTGGGTGCCTCTCTTAGTTAGACACACCTTACACTCAAGTATTGCACGGGAGAGAGAGAGAGAGAGAGAGAGAGAGAGAGAGAGAGAGAGTCTATTGTATAATATGATCAAGTAATCACAGAAGATAATCNATGAATCAATATTTACATACTGAGGTTGCAGAAGATGAAGATGCATGATTTTGTTCCAAAACTTCCCATGACATTTAGAGATTCACCAGTTAGTTGTACAGTTGAGATGATGGTTGTTGTTGATGTAGAATACCTTTCTACTTAAGGGGCAGTGTCAAAGTATTGTAACTTTAGAAGATATTCTATTGTACTTTTATTATATTCCTCCTTCAGAGATGTTATTCCTCCGTTCGGAGATGTCCTTGATGTAATTGGTCATGTAAAAGTCATGAGGTAAAACCTCCATTGTAAGTGAGGGATATAGTACCCAAAAAAGTAATTTATAACATATATTTTGTGTTTTCCTAGGTAGGTCGGCCCTAATTAGGGAACCTGGTTGACCTAGTTGGCTAGTTGAGTCACTCACCTAATGAATATAAATAGGTGAGGTGCCTCTCTCATTTAGACACACCTTACACTCAAGTATTGCATGTGTGTGTGTGTGTGTGTGTGAGAGAGAGAGAGAGAGAGAGAGAGAGAGAGAGAGAGAGAGAGAGGGAGAGTCTATTGAGGAAGATGAGCAACTATTCTTGTTGCTTGGGTTTTACACTGTACTTGGTCGAATTCTATACTGAGGAAGTTTTGCGATGTTTTCTCCCTTTTGGTTTATGTAGTGGGGATTCTCCCCTACAATGCGCAAATGCACCAACCTTAGCTCGTCCAGAGCATAAGGAAGAGTTCAACAATAATAATTACAAAACAACAACAAGAAATATTTTTAAGTGTTTTAACACATATATCAACTAACTAATGCATAAAATAAAAATAGACACAACTTTCTGAAAATGGGCCACCGTAGCCATCCTTGGAACTGGTTCTACAGCTCCACGATTTGGTTCTCCAATCTTGTCCACATCTGGTTGTCAAGTGAGGGGAATGGATCCAAATGGGTACGGAGTGAGCTCAATGTACACCACGAGAAATGGTGTGGCAAAATATGGAAGGAAAAGTATGTGATGTGACTTATGGAAAAATGGAAAAAAAGTGATCCAAAAGTGTTTTGGGAGAGTCCTTCACAATGTATTTATAGTATGGTCCTACAGTTTTTTGACCCATGGTAGTTATTTGTGGTTTTTTGACCCATTCTCTTTTTTAGGGTTTTTGACCCTTTTTGGGAGAGAGTGGGGATAAATCATAATAAATGCTCATCATCCCTTCATTTATGGGAAGTAATAATGATGTTTTGGACCTTTTTAGTGGAAATACAATTGTGAAGGTCAAACTTATGAGGGAAATATGGTTGGAATATGATGTATGTATATGGTTTAGATGATGGAGAGCTAGGTGAACACTTTTAAGTGTTAATAGATTGCCCCCTGATGTGTGAGGGAAGGAGCTCATCGTATGGACGATATACATCATAGGATCATGGGAAAATGGTGACAACAGTGGAGAGACTAGAGAGAATAATGGAGAAGTGGAGCTTCCTCATTTGAACTACAATGGCTTTTGGTTTTTTATTGGTTATAAAAAATGGATGAGAGACATATAATGTGTGACATGTATATGGACGAGGCGGAAATACCCATGCTCGTAACAATGTCAAAAGAATAAATAATGGGATCAAGGCTCAAAATATGGGACACAATCAATACATATACAAATGATGATACATAATGGTGGCCTCAATGGGAAGATGAAGACATTGCTGATCTGAAGAAATGATACATAGAAACAATGAAATTCTCATGGAATGCGATATCATCACAACTAATGCGTTGCTGAAGCTGGACGTGTATATAACTGGAGGGACTCAATGACTGGAAGTCAGAATCTCTGTGGTACAATATATAGCATCAAGTACAGGAGATACACGGAATCACAACACTGGGAGATCCCAAACACTGTCGCCAACAGATCCTGGAAATCACAAGGGACATGAGATTGTATGGGTCCCATAGGTAGACTCACCAATGTGATAGATTCAGGTGACAAAGGGGGTCTTTGACCAAATAATGAATCGACCAATACCCTGTATGAATATCAACAGTGCGATGATGTAGCTGACATCGAGCACGTGAGACACATCCAACCCAAAAGACACTAATGACTCCTGTCAAGTGGTCCAAGGAACTCATCAATGAGGTGGATAAAACCAGGATATAGGGACCTATGGGTCTATCCTCTGGAATATACGTGCTGACATCGATAGAGTGAGACCTACGACTAATCAAGGCAATGATGTTTCCTTGACTAGAAGCATGAAGGGGATAACCAAAGATGTGGAACAATCAGCGGACTGACTCATTGAATGGGGGAACAAGGGGCAGGGGAGTACGGGGGACTCAAACTTCCTTTGTTTAGAGTATGATGACATGTCTGACCTGGAAGCAAATTAAATTGAATCATGGTAGAGGGATCATAGCTGTAATACCAGGAAGATAACTGCAATGGGAAATAGTGAGGGAGGCAACTGGAGTAGGGATATCCAAGGGATCCACAGAAGACTCATCGCATAATACTTTGAACAAAGGCGACACAATGGGGGAAAGTTGCCATGCCATGAGATCATATGTGATGGCACCAAAAGACAACATTTAGGCCTTCTTCATAGTTTAAGGAGCATGAAGAAGGGATAGAATTAAGCTAAATATGACACGATCTCGTGGATTTTTAGCGAGCCCAAGAAGGTGAATGCTTGATGGTATTTTCATTTTTAGAGAGTCTGAAAACATGAAGAAGACTCCAATGTGGTATCTTTTTTGTATGTAGTCTCTTAATCCTGAAAATGTATAAAAGTGTACAAAGGAGATCTCTCCCAACCTTTGGGGAAGGGAGACTTCTTTATCGTTGGTAGTCCAACTAGGCCGGAAAATGTTAAAACTATACTGATTGGACGATCATTCAAATACTCTTATGAGCATGAATGAAACCAAGTTTGCTCGACAATATTTTCTTGATGAGAAGGATGGGAAAGAGCTTAAAGACAACCTATGATGAAATTTTTCGTAAGTTACGGTCCCAATGCTCGACAAAGCATAAATGGATACAAAGGGAAATGTTCCCGACTTGAAGGTGCCAAGGTGGTCCTTTTCTTATGATAGTCTATATAGTCCGAAAAAAGATAAAATAGGCTACATAGATTCCCTTTCAAATACTTTAACAAGCGTGAACTGATGCAAGCGTGCTCGACAATCTTTTCATTCTTTTAGGAGTCAGAAAAGAGCTTAACAAAAACTCTGTAATGGTCAAACAAGAAAGGAGGAAGTGTTGGATTTATGGAAAGAGGTTATGTTGTGAACATCGATGAGAGGAATAAATGCAAAACATTGATGGGGCCGCCTTACAGGACGATCGATGGCGGTAAAATATGGCCAAATGTGCAGTATGGATGGAGCGGGTGGCTCGTGAACATGTCCATATATAAAATGGGGATTCACGTGATGGAACAAAAATAGAGGTGACTTCTAGGAAATTGCTTGAAAAATTGATGGGAGAGATTGAGACATGGATCTTGTCAAACGATAGAGGACGAAAAATCAAATCCGATGGTGTGAACGACGTCCAAATGGACACCAGATGACTCTATGGTGCATAGAAGAAGAACTAGACCAAGTGGAGGCCTATAAACAGGGGGGGACCATATGACATGTGTCATTTTTACTGTTCAGTGATGAGCTGGAGTGAGAATCCAAGAACACAACTGTTGTTTTCTTTCGATTGGACCGACAGTTTTCTCAGTGGTGACTTGCATGTAAGAGCTCTCGGCAAAGCCGTCTTTTTCACTGGTTTATTTGATGTTATTGCTCATCTTGGGGCCTCGGACGAGCCCAAAGCCTTCTCGAGGTTGGTGCATGATTTTTGAGGGAAAAGGAGTGACCCAAGTTGCTCATATCAGGCTGACAAGTGCGACCTGGTCGCCCCTATTTGGGAGACAGGCGTGGCACATGTCGCACCTGCTCAGCAGATAGAAGCGACCCAGTCGCTCTTGTTCAGTTTTTTTGAGTGACTTGGGTTGTACAAAAAGGGATAATAGGAGCGACTCAACCCATAATGATTTTTTGTGCATGATTGGACCTGACAGGGAATGTGTGTATGTGTAGGATTGCTTGGGTGGTGTGGCGAGAGCGAGACATTGGGGACCTCCAAGGGGAGGTGCATGATCATCCAACAGTGCAGGATTTTCTTGCTCAGTGTGGGTTATGGTTACTCTTCCATATCCCACTCATGTGTTCAACAAAGCTATTGCTGGACAAGCTGGTGAGCTTTTGGGACTAAGAGGCAGAGTGTTTTATCATCTAGGAGGAGCAGATTGAGATTACGCTCCTCAAGGTGTACTTTCTGACTAGGCCCCCAGTGTTGGGTGTGATCGACGACACTACACGGAAGCTCACACATGGGGTGTCACTGGGTGACCTCTATGATATGCATTGCTATGCCTCAACATCGGTGCTCTCATCATACATAATGGTGTGTGACATTGAGAGTCTTCAGACTCGGGCTGGATCAGTGATGGTGTTGCATATATTGTTATCATCAGGACCACACAAGATCTCAGGCAATCAGCTCCAGATTATGGAATGTGTTCTAAGGGGCACCTACTTTGGATGGGTGCAGATGTACCTGACTCAGGTTCAGCATGCGCTGAACCATGCTAGTTCAGTGGGAGGGGATTTATATTTCCCCGCATTGTTGTGCTCATTCTTTTTTGAGCAATTGCATACTCTACGACCGCATCTTGTGGTGCATGAGGGAGGACCTCGCGAGCCTCACATGAGGAGGTGGAGCGAGATGATGATCAGGGAGGGAGGCAGCTTAGTGGGATGGTTTTTCACCTAGGAGATATTTGCATAGTGGTGACAGCTACCAATCCTTATAGTGGGCTACCCATATCCTGGGATGGATTATCGGGACCTGGAGATGCCTTGACCACCCAGCTAGCCCTGGGACCTGACGGTACATATACATGATGATTTTGTGGTTGCATTCATATATATTTTTACTAGCTTCGTGGTATCTAGTTTATGTGTGTGATGGATACTGATGACGTACTATGTGAATGTGCAGACATCGGGCCATACCCTCCAATAGGGTATCAGAGGCGGAGGGGCAGAGTGGAGGGTTTAGATCCACCTGCTCACTGGCATAGGAGGCACTTGAGTACATTGGACTCACTTCAACTTGATATTGAGTGATTACTGGATGGGGTCACCGATGACGGGTGGTAGTACCTCGACGACGATTTGATCACCATGTGTTATAGGGATCCTCCTGAGTGGATCCCCCCTATGAGGAGGATCACAGTCATAGCTGAGTATGTCAGAGTGGAAACATAGGGTGATGTACCTATGGAGGAGGAGGAAACTAAGGAGGAGATAGAGTACGAGGAGGATGAATCTGACTAGCAGCTAGTGACATTGCCCCCTGATGCAGTGGTGTATGGGGATTTTTGTACTATAAGTATGATCAACCGAGAAAGATTATGGAGATTCTCATTTTGTACAGAGCAGTATGACATGATATATATATGCACGTGGATGCACTTTTCATGTATTTTTATGAGTCTTTTTATGTGATGATGATGATGCCTATATGATGTATATGAAATATGTATGCATGACTATATGATGATGCATGATGCAGTTTATTTCCTATATGTGGTGATTGATGTGCCACTCTAGAACGTCATTAGCCATTTGGTCTGCTACACTATTGAGACTCCTGGGAACATGCATGAATGAAATGGATTCAAAATGTCTAACCAAGTGTCTAGTACGTAAGAACTTTCTAAAGACACAAGGATCACATACCCATTAGCAGTTATTCAACTGGGAGGCAAGCAACTGGGAGTCTAGGAAGACATCAAGGTGACGAATACCCAAGTGGAGGGCAGCGGTCAGGAGACCGATGACACCGTCATACTCAACATGGTTTTTGGTAGCAATGCCAACACACATTCCGTCGATATGGATCAACTCATGTGACATGGAATAAATGACCCACGTAGCTGAGGCGATATTTTGAGACCATCTACTTGCTTCGTTAGAGAAACCAACATAGTGAGGTGAGGTAGGATCCATCTGAAACAACCAAGGAAACAAACTGTGAGACTCGTGATAAGAATGATGTAAAAGAAAAAATAAAAACTATGTCACAAATGTAATCATGGTGGGTGACTTCACGGATATAACCTCTTGAGGTAGAGCCCACTACGGGGATTCTTTAAGAGGTGGTCATCAGAGTCAGCAAGGATGTATTCCCCCTTGCTGAGACATCGATGGATGACATATGGGTCGTACCATATGGAATCAAACTTCCTCTTCCCTAACTTATCATTCGCTTGATCATAGACGAGGACAGGATCTCCCTCACTAAAGGTGCGAGGGTGGACATGGGGGTCAAAATGGGACTTCGATCGAGTCTTGGCTGCTTTAATCATCTGGAGAGTAGCATGACGGTCTATATTGGTCTATTTGAGCATAAGGAGGCGTTGTTATAATGGTGAAGTATCAGGGAGAAGATCGACGTTAAGGAAGAGTGATGGAATATGGAATTCAATGGGAAGAATCGACTCCACACCATGGACTAAGTGGAATGGGGTAAAACCAGTGGCAGTCTTGGTTGATGTTTGATAGGCCCAGAGGGTGAAAAAGAGTAAGTGGTGCCAGTTAGATTTGTGTTTTTCCACCATTAATTGGAGCATGGTTTTGAGGATCTTGTTGACCGCATCAACTTGTCCATTTCCCTGGGGATAATACATAGAGGAATACTATTGTTCAACCTTTAACATGACAAAAAGCTCCATCCAAACAATGTCCTCAAAATGAGAACCATGGTTCGAGACTATATGTTGGGGGACACCAAAATGTGTAATGACGTGGTTAAAAAAGAACTGTGGCATAGTATTATCCTTACAATTGAGCTTAGGCATGGCCTCATTCTTAGTTTTTCAACATTAAGCTAGCATTATTAGGATCTTTAACTGAGAGAATAACAAGTACAACAATCAAACACAAGAGACAATGAACACAGTGTTTTTCCTTGGGGAAACGATAAAGGAGAAAACCTCACAACTTCCTTAGAGATAGAATCAGCACCAAAATAGTAAAAGCCCAAAACAATAAGTGATCTCCCGACAGCAGTAATCTTCTTCTTATCTAGCCCCAGTGTCTTCTCCTTCCTCAACTATGCGCTACACTTGAGTGTGGATGAGTTGTGTGTTAAATAGAGACTCTAGTTCTCTATTTATACTAATCCCGACATGACTAAAACCCTACTAGGGCCGAACTCTACTAGGAGAGTCTAATAACCCTAGTGCCTCGCAACCGCGGGGACTTTAACCCTTAGACAATCAGAGGGTTACCCACTATGAATTGACATGACTTGTTTACATTATTGATTCTCCCGATCGAAACATTGGGGCATGACAACATGACTCAATTACATTATAGATACATCCCAAAATAAACATCGGGTTACAATACATAAGATACATAGATGAATACATTCCGAAGTTACAAATACATCAACACTCCCTCTTAACTAGGAAGGTATTCTTTCGACACAATTTTCAGCATTGGTCTTCTTCTCTGTATCAACTGGATCATCTTGTCATCTGCATCTCAAGTCTTATGAGTCTTCAAGTCATCTTCGTTTTCAAGTCATCTTCATCTTCAAGTCATCTTCATTCTTTGAATCTTTATCATCTCTTGATCTGGATCATCATGGGACATCATCACTGGATCTAGATCATCTCTTGATCTGGATCATCATAGGTCATCATCACTGGATCTGGATCATCATAGGTCATCATCACTAGATCTGGATCATCACTCGATCTGGATCATCATTGGGCATCATCACTGGGTCTGGATCATCACTTGATCTGGATCATCACTGGATCTGGATCATCACTCGATCTAGATCGTCATTGGCTATCATCACTGGATCTGGATCATTACTGGTGCTATCTCATGATTCTTCTCGTCACAGGAAGTTCTACAGAGCCAGCCCTTTTTCATGCTGGTTGTAGGCCTGGCCTCCATGTAGGTCTTCTTCAGCACTTATATCTGACCTACTCGTCAGAAAGGCCCGTCCAACACTTAAATCTGACCTACTGGTCAGAAAGGCACGCCCAACACTCACATTTGATCATATAGGAACCAATCCTATAATCACATCAGAAAGGCCCATCACTCACATTCACCAGCATGATAGGACACAACTACTATCATCTATGAAAAGGATCAACACTTACATCTGACCTACTCGTCAGAAAGGCACAGTACTCACATCCATCCAGGTTGGAACACATCCTACTCACAATGATGGAAGAGTTCTGTACTTCCATCTAGGTTGGAACACATCCTACTCACAATGATGGAATATTTCCTCACTTTCATCGAGGAAGGAACCACATCCTACTCACAATGATGGAAGAACTCTGTTCTTCCACCCATGCCGGAACCACATCCTGCTCACAATGATGAAAGACTCTCATCCAGTTTGGAACACATCCTGCTCACAATGATGAAAGATTTCTGCACTTACATTCATCTAGGTGGGAACACATCCCGCTCACAGTGATGGAAAGGCTCTGCACTTACATCCATCCAGGCGGGAACACATCCTGCTCACAGTGATGGAAGGGCTTGCACTCACATTTGATCTTATAGGAACCAATCCTATAGTCGTATCAGAATGGCCCCCAGTCCTCCTTGACTGAGCTACCTGGTAATTGACCAGGTGTCTCCATTCTCCTAGAGAATGGCAGTTTCCCTTACATCTGACCTACTCGTCGGAATTGCCAAGACTCGCATCTGACATGGAGGGAACTTAATCCTTTAGCCATGACAGAATGGTTTATCCCTTACATCTGATCAAGTGGGAACACATCCCTCTATCACATCAGAATGGCTACTCAGTCCTAGACTGAGTGTTCCTGGTACCTCACTAGGCAGCTCCATTCAAAGAATGGCAATTGCCCTTACATCTGTCCTACTCGACAGAATGGCCAGCACTCATATCTAACATGGAAGGAAGCAATCCTCTCACCATGATAGAATGGCTCAGCCCTTATATCTAACCTACTCTTCAGAATGGCTACTGATCTCAGCACTCATATCTGACATGGAAGGAACCAATCCTCTCACCATGCCAGAATGGCTCAGCCCTTACATCTGACCATGGAAGGAACCAATCCTCTCACCATGTCAGAATGGCTATGGGACTCATCACTTTCCCTTGGAGGAAATCACAATCTGGAGAACACCAAGCTTCTCCCTAAAGTACTCGAACTTCACCCTAGCTAATGGATTTGTCAATAGATCAGCTATATGTTCCTCCTTTGCAACATATTGGAGCTTCATTGCTCCCCTCTGCACCATATCCCTGATATAGTGGTACTTGATCTCGATATGCTTCAACTTGTCATGGAACACTGGATTCTCTGACAACTTCACGCAACTCTGGCTGTCACAATGTATACAAGTAGCATCCAATTGGAGATCAAATAAATTAGATAGTAGCTTTCGTAGCCATACTGCCTCACAACTTGCTGAACAAGCTGTGACATACTCTGCTTCAGCTGTACTCAGTGCCACACAAGATTGCTTCCTTCTAAACCAAGAAATCACACCTGATCCCATACTGAAGCAACACCCTAAAGTGCTCTTCCTATCGATGGCACTACCTGCCCAATTTGAATCAACATAACCCTCCAGGTTAATCTTCTGATTCGCATCATACTTGATCCCATAATCAACTATACCCCTCAGGTACCTCAGAACATGCTTTGTAGCAATTAAGTGAACATTTCTCGGATCTGTCAAGAACTGGCTCAAGGTGTTCACAACAAAGCAAATGTTTGGTATTGTGTTCGTCAGGTACATTAATGACCCAATCATCTGATGATACATCGTAGCATCAATCGTCTCTGATGAAGCATCGCTCAATAGCTTCAGGTTCGATGCCATAGGTGTGGCCATAGCATTGCAGTCCATCATCCCAAACCTCTTCAGGATCTCTACTGCATACTTCCCTTGTCCAAGGAAGATTCCATCTGTACTCTGCCACACCTCCATACCTATAAAGTAATGCATCATCCCCAAGTCCTTCATTTTGAACTCAGCAACAAGCTTTCTCTTCGTATCAGCAAGCAACCCATTTTACCTGTCACAAATAGATCATCTACATACAGTAGAAGCATCACTAGGTTGCCATCCTCAACCTTGTAGTAAAGGTTGGAATCTGCTTTACTCTTGGTAAAGCCCAAACTAGATAGAAAGCTGTCAATTCTGCTGTACCAGGTCCTAGGTGCCTATTTCAAACCGTACAGGGCTTTCTTCAATCTGCACACATGAGACTCCCTGTCATGTGTCTCAAAGCCGAGTGGCTATTCTACATACACTTCCTCTTCCACTACACCATTCAAGAAAGCAGTCTTGACATCCATCTGGTGTATCTTCCATTTCATCACTACAGCCAGAGAAAGTACTGATATGATGGAAGTGTATCTAGCTACAGGTGCAAAGGTATCTTCATAGTCTATTCCTTCTTTTTGAGAGAAACCCCGAGCTACAAATCTTGCCTTATATTTTTCAATGCTACCATCTGCAACATGCTTGATCTTGTATATCCATTTGGAAGTTACAACTGACTTCCCTTTTAGTCTTGGGACAACATCCCAAACATCATTCTTCATGATCGATTGGTATTCTTCGATCATAGCATCCCTCCATTCTTTTCGTTTTGCCGCTTCTTCATAACTGGAAGGTTCTTTATCAATGAAATCACATAGTAAGGCTACATACCTAGAGCAAGATCTGGTCCTCTTTCTTTCTCTGTGATTCTCTTCTGGAGCTCCATATCTTTCCGCACCTTGGATAAGTTCTCGTACCCAAGTAGGTTTCCTCTTGTGAGGATTCTTCTCCAGAGGTGGATCTACAAGTCTTTGTGGTTCTTCAAATTCTTGATCTTCTTCTTGAGCTTCTTCATTCATGGTTGTTGTATCATGAATTCTGGGTGTTTCTGCTTCCGCTTCTTCAGGTTCTTTAGCAGGTCTTTTTCTAGATTTGTTGTAGGTTGTGTCTTCATCAAAAGTAACATCTCTGCTGATGTCAATATTCTTATATCCTGGGAAATATATTCTATAAGCCTTTGAGCTTTCGGAGTATCCCACAAATACACCCTTCTTTCCTGAAGGATCTAATTTTGTTCTCTTCTCTTTTGGAATGTGTATGTATACAGGGCATCCAAATATTCTGAGATGGCTGACTTCTGGTTTCTTGCCGGAGAAGACTTCTTCAGGAGTCTTGTTCTCAAGTACTCTATGTGGAGTATGGTTCTGTACATACACTGTTGTTCTGGTAACTTCCGCCCAAAGATGCATAGGAAGATCTTGATCATGAAGCATGGCTCTTGCAGCTTCCATGATAGTTCTATTCTTCCGTTCCACAATCCCATTTTGTTGTGTATTATAAGGAGTGGACAACTCCCTCTTAACCCTTGATTCTTTGCATAGCTCTTTGAATTCATTCGAAGTGAATTCTCCGCCATTATCTGATCGAAAGGTCTTGATATTCTTTTCAATATGGTTTTCGATCAAGGCTTTGAATTCCTTGAACTTACTGAATACTTCATCTTTGTTCTTCATGAAATAAACCCATGTCTTCCTAGAAAAATCATCAATAAAAGAAACATAGTATGCATACCCACTTAGTGAGTTTGATGACATAGGACCGCATACATCGGAGTGAATGTTTTCTAGAATTCCTTTGGCTTTGCTTTCGCTGCTTGGAAATGTCTTCTTTGTATTCTTTCCTTTCGCACATCCTTTGCAGACACCATCATGTTTTGCTTGGAATTCTGGAAGACCTTCAACAACTTTTCTTGCAATAGGTAGTGCTCTATAATGCACATGTGCAAGCCTTCTTTGCCAAAGCTCATTTGGATCTACTGTGTCATGGACCAAGGCTTGTTCTAGATGGCCCTTCAATTTGTACAATCCTCCTTCTTGTTCTCCAATCACCACTGCATCATTGATAGTCTTACCTCTTGGCCACATGATGACTTAACCATCTATGAATGCAACCCTCATTCCTTTTGCATCCAATGCTGATATGGAGAGAAGGTTCTTCTTGAGTCCTGGCACAAACAATACTTCTTTCATTCTTAGAGACTTACCAAAGTCTAGTTTATATGAAGATTCCCCACTGCCTTTTATTGGATATTGGTAGTCATCTCCTAGCTTCACCTTGTGAGGTGATTCATGTTTTGACAGTCTTACAAAGGATTCCTTGAATCTAGTCATATGTTTGGAAGCCCCACTATCTATAAGCCAATCATCACTACCATGAGTAATGTTACCTGTGAGAACAAAGATCAGAACATATTCATCCTTGCTTGAAGAATCTTCACTTTCATATCTGGATCTCTTCTTGGATGGTTCATCATCCTTTGCAGCATGAGCATGATGTCTTCTTTTGTTCCCCTTCTTCTTATGAGAGTGGTTCTTGTTCTTAGGACAGTCTTTTGCAAAGTGCCCTATCTCATCACATGTATAACATCTTATTCTAGATGGGTCCTTTCTATTGTGATCTCTATGATGAGGATTCTTAATTTTGAAGTGATGAGTTTTTCTTCTGCCTCTCTTGGATTGAACTGTGAGAGCTTGATCTTCACTTCCCATCTTCTCTTCTCGAGCTGCTATTCGAGCTTCTTCTTGAGAGCACTCTTCCCATAGTCTGATGAACTTGAATAGCTTCTTTCTAGCACAGATTCCTTGGATGAAAGAATCCCATGACCTAGGAAGGCCATTCAAAGTAGTCATCACAATCTCTGCATTTTCCACTTCTTCATCAACAGCTTCTAATTGTTCCTTGAACTGAGAAACCCTTGTGAAGTAGGACTGGATAGTCTCTGCATTCTTAATCTTCACATTATTCAGTTGATTCCTTAGAGTCATCTTCCGATTTATGTTCTTCCCTTCAAACAATTTGGTTAGGGCATCAAACATAGTTTTAGGTGTCTTGAGAGAGGACACCTGTGGGATAAGGTGATCCTTGATAGAATCAACAATGATCCTTTTTTTTGCCATAACCATATTCTTCTTATGTAAGGCCTTATTTCACCTCCCTCTGGAACTGGAACCTCCTCATGGATGTAGGAGTCTAACTCATTTTCTTCCAGGACTAGGGAGATCCTATACTTCTAGGCTTGAAAGTTATTAGCTCCCTTAAGCTTTTCATCAAGCTTGGTATGATGAGACATCTTAACAGAGAACCTCAAATGGAAATACAAAAGATTTTAGATCTTACCAAGTTCAAGATGTCGGATCTGAAACTTGAGCTGAAATCCTACAGAGCTAGTTCAGGAGCAGATTAGGGTTTTGATTTTCCAAAGTTTTGTCCACCCAGATGCCTTGAAATTTGTCCTTAACTTCGATTTTTGGGAGGAAATCAATCCAGGCCCGGGCTCACTGAAAAATTCCTCTTTTGTGAAAAGCCCTAATTTTCGGCAGTAGTGTCGGGTCCAAAACTGAAAAACCTCAGAATTGGATTCTGCTTCGACAGAAAGATGCGCCCTAAGGAGGAGAGTTATTCCAGCTTACTTTTGCTGAAAATCTGTGGAGGAAGATCCACAAACTAGGAAGCCCTAGTTCCTGCAGCTGCATAGTGTCTTCTTCCCAGGTTAGCTCTGATACCATGTTAGTTTTTCAACATTAAGCTAGCATTATTAGGATCTTTAACTAAGAGAATAAAAAGTACAACAATCAAACACAAGAGACAATGAACACATTGTTTTTCCTCAAGGAAACCATAAAGGAGAAAACCCCGCAACTTCCTCAGAGATAGAATCGACACCAAAACAGTAAAAGCCCAAAATAGTAAGTGATCTCCCGACAACAGCAATCTTCTTCTTATCTAGCCCTAGTGTCTTCTCCTTCCTCAACTATGTGCTACACTTGAGTGTGGATGAGTTGTGTGTTAAATAGAGAATCCAGTTCTCTATTTATACTAATCCCGACATGACTAAAACCCTACCAGGTCCGACCTCTACTAGGAGAGTCTAATAACCCTAGTGCCCTAGAGCTGCGGGGAATTTAGCCCTTAAACAATCAGAGGGTTACCCACTATGACTTGACATGACTTATTTACATTATTGTTTCTCCTGATCGAAACATCGGGGCATGACAACATGACTCAATTACATTATAGATACATCCCGGAATAAACATCAGGTTAGAATACATAAGATACATAGATGAATACATTCCAAAGTTACAAATACATCAACACTCATCCCATTTGGTGAAATAATCAATGACAACAATGATGTATTTATGACCACCAGCCGAGGAGGGATTACAGGTCATGAATTGAATCACCCATTTGTAGAAGGGACCAACTGTGATGACATGATGTAGCAGCGCGGGAGGTGTCCTTGATTTTGGAGCAAAGAGATGGAAATTGCGGCAATGTTTAACTGCATGGATGCAATTAGAAAAGATGGTGGGCCAAAAATAACCCACGTGGAGGATCTTCTAGGCAGTGGCCAAACCAGAGAGGTGGCCACCACAGGCTCCACTATGATAGTCATTCTTGAATTTTTCAGCTTCAACGTGGGTGAGGCAATGACGTAATATGGTATCGACATCACGATGGTACATGACATCTCCAATGAGGATATAGTAAGTAGCTTGGTGTTGGATGTGACGACGATATTCACGGATTAAATGGGGCCCAAATTTCTATGTACGCAGGTACAAGAGGATGCTCCCATACCATGGGTCTTTCGTAGAAATGAAAAATAAGAATTCGTCCGGAAGGTTGATTTTGATAGGTGGTGAAGCACACAATGGGGGGAAGTCTGTCATTACGGCAGCTAGCGCCAAATATTTGGTGCTCTTTGGGGCAACAGATTCCAAATCGTACTCCTGGAGAACAACGATCCACTTGGTTGCGCGACCTTGAACAAGGCAGCGAGTCAAGAGATACCACATGGGGTTAGAATATGCCACGACTCAAGTGTGACTGAAGAGGATGTAATGGCATAGCTTCTGAACTGAAAAGATGACAGCGAGGGCCATCTTATCTTTGTGTGGGTAACATAATAGGGGGTTTGAAAAGCTTTTGAATTACATAATAAATCATGTGCTCTTGATGAGCATCATCTTCTTAGACCAAGACTTCAGCGATGGCATTTTCAGAACTTGACACATAGAGGATGAACTCCCTAGTGAAGTCAGGAGGAGACAACAATGGAGCAGAAGTCAGAGCTTGTTTCAAGGTGTCAAAAGCATCTTGCGCATGCTTATCCTAGACAAAAAGGAATGTTGGTATGAATCAATCATAAGAAGCCATGGACTTTTGTCCAATAGTCCGGAATGAAACGACGAAGGAAGTTGGCCTTGCCTTGGATACTTTGCAGTTGGCGTAAAGTACGTGGGGGGAGAGATTCACAATGGATTGAAACTTTAGTGGATCCACCGCGATCCCATTGTGGGATATGATAAACACAAGTAAATGCCCAACAAAGACACAAAACACACACTTGAGAGGTTTCAAGTGGACGCTATATTTTCCACATCGCAAGAAGACTTGGCGTAAGTCCTCTAAATGTTGGGAACACTTTTGAGATCGAGGCGTGAGGTCGTATAGGTAGACCAAGATAATGTGGATGAGGTCATGGAAGCAAAACATCATGGCCTACTGAAAAGTGGATCCAACATTGTTAAGTCCAAATGGCATAACACGATATGCAAACGTGCCCCAGTGGGTTGTGAAAGCAGTCTTGTACTGGTCCTCTTTTCGGATTTGAATTTGGTTATAACCGAAAAAACCATCCATGAAAGAAAAGACTTTGTGGGAAGTTGTCTTTGGGACTTGCCAAATTCAATTCATAGAAGTCAGCACAGATGCGAATGGTACCTTGTTTTTTGTTAACAGGAATAGGATCGGAAACCCAAGTGGTATACGCAATGGGGTATATGAAACTTGCTTTACGCAGTTTCTCGATCTTGGCTTTGACAACATGAGCCTTTGACGGGTGAATGGGTAGTTTCTTTTGGTGTACGGGAATAACATCATGCCATGTGTCGATACGGTGTTCGACGATAGAAGGATCTAGCCTAGGAATCTCGGTATAGGACCAAGCGAAAATATCACAAAACTCCTGAAAAAGTGCTTTGTATGAAGCGACTTCTTCAGGGGAGCAAGATGCTCCAAGTGTAATATCTTCAACTATCCTGGGTGTGGTTAATATATTGACCTTGATGGTTGGAGAAATGTTATCCATGTTTCCCTCTTCAAATATATCGGGTGCCGGAATGGGGTTCTTGAACCAGTATACCTTTCCGTTGATGAAGTCTTTCGCTTCGACCGAGTATTGGTCCGACGATGAATGAGGCTCATCAGAGATAAAATATGAGCTATGGTGCATATCATCCCAAGGGTACTCAGGAGTTGAAAGAGATTCAAGGATCTCCTCATCGTTGTGAAAACAATGTGCAGATAGATCAGAGGGATCCTCCATGATTGTGGAGATGGAAGTACTATTGGAACTGGAGATCATGTATATGGTGTTGGTTATGTCTGAGGAAGAAAAAATAGATTAGATCTCCATAAGGATAGTGACATTGGACTCACGGGAGTGTTTCTGAAGGTCACAAAGGAGCGATCGATACTCAGACAAGTCTGGGCATTGGCTAGAATAATGACCATACAAGCCGTAAACTACATAAGGATGGTTGGTCCACAATGACTTGTTCTTAACAACTGGTGGGTCAGGGATGGAGATGATTGGAGTGCCATTGGTCTCATTTATAGTGTCCATGTGGGAGCGAAGGAGAGGAAACTCAGGATAGTTTTGTGTCACATGGCCTGGAACATCGCACAAAGCACAAGTAGGATCCGGATGTGGTCCGATCGTTGCTTTGGCTGCCTTGCCCCCAGTATTATTTGGAAGAGGAGGGGAAGGTGTGGAGACATGAGTAGTCTTTGGTGGACCAGGAGGTGGGTGTAACATCGTCTCAATAAGTTGGACGGGAGTCAACACAACTTGGGGAGTCGGGGGCGGGGTGGGTGGATCGAGGTACCACACAGGAATTCCCAGAGTAAAATTACGTAAGGTGAGAGTAGCGATGAGATGCTTGCTCATGATGCCAGATGGTGGAAAAAGGAAGGGAATCATGTGGACCAAGAATGAACCCCAATAGTTCCTCGATGACTGTGGTTGGGGTTGTGGCTGAGGTTGCAATGTGGTCAGGATGTTACCAGACGTGATAGTGCACAAATACGATACGTTAGTCGGTGAAGGTGGAGGTGGTAGGGACAAAAAGGCGTCCATCATAGGAGTGTTGGAAAATAACCCCGGCCAACAACATATAAGGATGGAATAGACACGATGTCAATGGCAGTATCGACAGTGGGAAGGATGTGCTTCGGTGTGGTCGGCCCCTTCGGATCATAGTACTTTAGATGGTCCACGCTGATGATATTCCCATAACGAGGGAACATCAGGAGTCGAAATACCATAGAGGCCACGGCTTGCATGGCATACATGTAGCTATGCCCTAGGAAAAGGTTGTAATCAAGTTGGGAATTGACAACCTCAATGTCAATCAACACCGTTTTGTTGGCTAACTCAATAGGAACGTTCATGAGAACCCCTTGGGGCTGAGCAAAGCGGCCATCGTAGGCATAACGAGCCGTGGTGGATGGTTGAAGGGTGGGAGATCCAAGTTTTTTCCAAATAAAGGTTGACATAACAAAGGTGGACACCCCCTCATCAACAATGTAATGATGAATAACCAAATTATGAATTGTGACTGAAACTTGGAAGGTGATGGATGATGGCATTCTGGGTTCTTCTTGGTCTAGGTTGAACGTGATCAACCTAGAATTAGAGGGATCTATGACACCTAGCATGGACAACAATGCTTTATGCTGCAAGGTACAATTTTTAGCACTTCTAATGCAGACATGGTTGTAGGAGACTGGGCTAAGTTGTCAACTATACTGTAGTTGAGGGCATCTCTAGAAGTGGCCTTGTTTGCGACACGACGCATAGGGAATCGTGGGAATCTGGAAGTCCCATCCATAGGGGGTCTTGACAAGTGCAGAGACATGTCAAGAGTGGTAGAGGTAGATGCCACTGATAGCTTAGCCGTTTCTATGGTGGATCCATACTGGTTTTGCCGATTCTGGAGGTTGACTTTGGATGATAACATCATAAGGTGATGGACACCAGCCTCAGCAGGTTGGGATGCAACAATGTTTATGGGAGCGTGTGGGGCCAAGGGCTGGGTTGCAACCATTCCTTGGTGTTGTAGGGGGTTTTGGAGCACCATAGGTGGAGGACCTGGTGGTGCTGGGTTTGGCGGATCCAGAGCATCCGTGTTGGGATCACGTTGACTATTGTTTTGAATTAGTTGTTGGGAATGAGTCAAGTGAGGACACTGATGTGTAGTGGCTGCAAGTGTTATAGATAGCACACTGATGGTTAGTCTCGAATGTGGGTTTTTCCCAGGTCGAGCGGGATACTAGGGATTATGTGCAGGAGGTTCAACACCGTTATTGTTCAGAGGGTTGGCCTGCTGGCCACCTCCTTGAGGTTGGTTGTTGCCCTAATTCCTACCTCTTTTGTTTCTTCCCTGCCCTTCTTGGTTATTGGGGGTAGGTTGGTTAGGGAGGTTTTGTTGTGCGTAGACATGTCCCATAGAGACAGGAGGAGTCGAGGCCGTAGCCGGAGTGGGTTGCATGGGTGGTGCATAATAGACCAGAGGAGCTGGTGGGGCTGCAAAGCTGACTGTTTGACCAAAACATGAGTGTGACGAACAAGTTGGTCCATGACCATGAGGAGTTGGTGCAGAAGGCGCATAGGAAGGGGTGGCTCCGAACAGAGCCGTTACGCGTGAATAATTAGGGGTGTAACCATGAAGCACATAAGAGGAAGTAGCTCTGGATTGAGCCGTCACACGTGAGTAATCGAGGGCATAATTTGGTTGGGAAACACTATGGGTGTTACCAAGATGGGGTGGCATTATGGTAGAGGCCGGATAAAACTGAGGGTGTTGGGTAATAGAGCCAATAACTCCATTAGCAGCATGAGATGCCCCCGACGTATCTCAGCAGGAGGTGCCGACACAAGGAGCATTGGGTATAATAGTATACAAATAACCCGATTGGGCATATATCAGATCAAACTGCTGAGCTTTAACTATAGCTTCCTCTTCGGTTTGAGGGTGTTTAGATGTAATGTCCTTGGCTATGGGGGCGAGTAGGTTTTTGAGGAACCAATATAGGGATATCCTATCATCTAACTAGATTTTACATAATCTATGACGACGACGCCATTCATGGATATGATCCGTGATGTGTGTCACAGTGTTCTGTCGACAGGATAATAAGATCTCTACTCCCTCATCATAACAGACATGTAACTGGAAGTATTGAAGGAATGTCAAAGCTAACGAGGGGAAGTAAGGGTAAGTAACATGAGGCAGTTCAATGTACCACTTGGCCGCAACACCAATGAGTATGCACTGGAATAACCTCAACTGGATGGAATCATCCACTATACTGTTAGATGAAGACCATAGGTGAAATGACATAATGTGGTTTTGAGGATCCTCTCCTGCCTTACCCTCAAACTTAGGGATGTTTGAGGGAAGATTTGTAGGCATGGGAGGTCATTGTGGGTGATGAATAATGGGGTCATTGGTTAAATCTTCCAAATTAGGCAGGTTGAGACTAGCCATAAAAGGGAGACTAGAACCAAGAGAGGCTCGGGAAGGACCAACAATGGTGTTGATGGCAGCATGAACGTAGTTTCCATGCATAATTGGGGGTGGATAAGGTTGAATTTTGACAACAAGAAAAATTACTAGTATGGTAGGAATAGTCGGAATGGAAGTGGAAGGTCGACTGTCCGTAGGTATAAATGGTGGAATGGTAGTGACAACGGTGGCTAGGATGGGACCACCACTAGTGGGTAATGAACTAGTAGCAGTGTGTGCAGTGACAAGGGTCCCACTAGGAGCAGGGCCTGTAGGATGAATGGAAGGGATACCAGTGCTGATAGGTGGACTGGAAATGAGCCCACTACTAACAATCCCCCCTGGAAGGGATCAGGATTTGCAACATCCATGGGGCTAGATAAAGTTGCGTTTGGGGTCTCAACAATGCAAAAATATCAGATCTAGATAGAAACAGGTCAAAACAAGGGTTTAACATGGATAGGGGTCTAAAATAGGGATCTGAAGCACAAAAAAAGACTAAAAAATTGTAGATTGCAGATGTCAGTGAAACAGGCGTGATCAGGTCACACAGAACAAAGAAACAATTGCGATCTGAGCAGAAAAATAGTTGATAGACTCATGTCGTGCAAAACAGATGGTTCAGCATGACGGGGTCGCTCAAAACTTAGTCATAGTAGCGACTGGGGTCGCTCCAGAATTTGAGACAGGAGCGATTTGGGTTTTTAAGCCAGGTTGCTCTTATCGGGGTTAAAGGCATCGAGAAGAAAGGCGCGACTAGGTCGCGACTTTCAGTCGGATAGATGTGACTCATCCTGAACATTATTTTTTTTGAAAAAAGAGGGCCAAATAGGGCCGGGGGGCAAGCACTGATGCAATACTGGTTCAGATATTTCGCGAGGGGGTCAGATCTGTGACAGATGAGGGTAGAAGAGTAGAACAAACCAATAACAAACCTTTAAAAACAAATATCAGTATGGATCAACCGAGTGGAGTCACCAAAACAATATCGAGGATTTCTCCCCTACTACGTGCAAATGCACCAAGCTTAGCTCATCCAGAGCATAAAGAAGAGTTCAACAATAATAATAACAAAACAATCACAATAAATATTTTTTAAGGGGTTTAAGACATATATTAACTAACTAATGCAAAAAATAAAATAGACACACCTTTCTGAAAATGGGTCACCATAGCCATCCTTGGAAGTGGTTCCACAGCTCCACGGTTTGGTTCTCCAATCTTGTCCACAAATGGTTGTCAAGTGAGGGGAATGGATCCAAATGGGTACAAAGTGAACTTAATGTACACCATGGGAAATGGCATGGAAAAATATGTAAGGAAAAGTATGTGATGTGACTGATGGAAAAATGGAAAAAAGTGATCCAAAAGTGTTATGGGAAAGTCCTTCACAATGTCTTTATGGTATGGTCCTAGGGTTTTTTGATCCAAGGTGATGACACATGGTATTTTATTGTCCATGGTATTTATCTATGGTTTTTTGAACCATTCTCTTTTTTATGGTTTTTGACCCTTTTTGGGAGAGAGTGGGGATAAATCATAATAAATTCTCATCGTCCCTTCATTTATGCGAATGAATAATGATGTTTTGGACCATTTTTCATGGAAATACAATTGTGAAGGTAAAAAATGAGGGAAATATGGTGGGAATATGGTGTATATATATGTTTTAAACCATGGAGAGCTAGGTGAACACTTTTTAGTGTTAATAGTTTCCCTGAGGAAAATATTTGTATTCTCTTGTGTTGTTGTACTTGTCTTTCTTTCGGTGATCCTGTGCTTATGGTTATGATGTTATGATGCTAAAGTTCTGGATCTTGTATAACAATTAAAAATATAACACCTATCTCTCTAGCCATTTAAATTTGATGTCTCTACTGCATATAATTTGGGATCACTTGTTTCATACACCTAAGAACATTTTTATTTTTTATTAAACAAGAATGATTAAGATTTTGCATTATGAATAAGTTGTAGCTTAATTGGTCAACAATGCAAAAATATTGTTGTCGCTTAGTTTAAAAACCAATATATCAACCTTGGAATAAGAGAACTGGGCAAAGGGATTTATAACATTCTTTGTAGAGGATTGTAAAAGGTTAATATTGCCATAAATTCTAAAAAAGACACATAAAACCCACATTGTTTTGCATAACCCCCCCCCCCTCCCCCCTCCCGGGTAAAAAAAGAAAAGAAAAGAAAAGAAAAGTAAAAACNGTACCTCATATTGAACAACATTAATGGGTTGCGATTCTCAATTTTCCAATTCCATGTCTTCTAGCATTTGATAGACAATTTCCTCTTATTTTGGCTCACCAAAAACAGAGCCCATTGACATTTTAAGATTGGAGGCAACTAATTGTGAACCCTTACTTAGGTTGCAAAATATATTCCATAACATGGAGCATTTTTCTTCCAAGACTTGGATTTTCCTTTTTAGCTATAGGAGGGTTTTCATCGTCACTACATTTTTTGAATTGCATTGGTGTTCATTACCATGGACTTTGGTTGTTACTAGAATATGCATGTCATGTTGACATTGATGAATTCTTCTTGTTTTCTTAAGACTCTATGTATTTACTTAAGATTATTCCCATGTTCAAGGGAAATCCATGGCATGATGTCTCTAGAAATACCCAACCAAAATAAGCACAAAAAAATCAATCAAACAAGGCCTGCAGTACTCATTTAAAACAAAATATTGCAAGTCCCAACCAACCCACTATAAAAACAATAAATTACCTTATTTTGAAAGTGAATAGGGCTCAACCTCCCCATGACAAGTGCAATGCACCAAATTGCATTTGTAAAAGCTAAAAAACACAAATAATATATATTATTGACCTTCCTAGGATTGAAGAAGAAATTGGCTCAAGGAAAACACTAGACCAAAATAAGATTCGAATAACACCCATAATAACCATTCAAAACTAGAGGATGGAAGTTTCAAACAACCCACAATACCAAAAAGGGACTCAACCAACCACTACAAATGTAGTGAACAAAAATATAAACCTCGAAGCTGAAGAACACAAAGGACTAGAATATATACCTTGCAAGATCGAAGAAGAAGTAGGCTCAAGGCATCCCTAAAGTGGTATACCAAGTCCAACTCAGAGGTTAACCAATGATGACAAACCAAATTCAAATCCATAAGGTTATGGCTAAAAATTTATTGGATAACAATAAGGTATATCCACAAAGTTATGCCAAAATGACTTGGAGTTTCAACTAAACCAGTGAAGATAACCAAAAATACCCCACTAGAGAGCATCCCCCACCAACCTTCACTCCAAAGCAAACCTCAAACTTCATAATCCCACTTGCAGCCAATATTAACTTCCCCATCATTTCAAAATGTCATTTTACATTAAGGTTAATATGTGTGAGGGTGTTGTGATAGCGATGCACATAACATCCCAACCCCATATATAAGTATTACAACTTCTTTGATGGGAAACATATATGTAAAAGACCAAAAGGAATGGGTCAACATGAATTTTCTAATCAGATTCATAATCTCGGTGAATATATTGAAAGGTAACTTCCCCACCTTTTCTAAGAATGCTCTTTCCTATAAGGCTATGATGGCATGATTATTCATCTTATGATTAAGATCCTTTGAGACAAGGAAAAACTTAACATATTGGAAACAAAAGATCTCCTTTTTTATTCTTTCTACGGGACAGTTGGGATATGGTGTTCAATTTGTTTTAATGGGTTGATTATTAAGGAAGAATCCCCAATGGATATTAAAGACTTGACAAAATTTGAATCTATGGATTTTATCCCCTTAAAGGAGGCCATAATCCCTTGCTTAGGTATTTGGGGCTATCCCTAAACCCCATTCATAGTTCAAATCTTGATTTCCATGAATAGCAAGGACGATCCCCACCTACACTTGCTACCCCTCTCCTAAGAGTACTTTTTATTATATTCATTTTACTCATATTTCGTTCCTTTTAAATCTCTTTGAGGTATGCCAGTGGAGGGGATGTGTAACAACCCTTGTTTGAAACCCCATTGTTTTGTTAGTGTAATTTGGTAAAATACTATGAGTGCCTATAAGGAATAACTCATGTTGTGTGCTTTTGTTAATATTAAAATTAATCTGGCAATGGTAGAGCCAACAAGCTAAATGAATGGGGACTCATGTATTCAGCTAGGTCAGCGAGGGGGATGGCATATAGCCTAAACCTATGTATGACCCTATTTAATCATGTTTATATTATAATTTTAATAAACCCATACTTTTTCCTAATTAATTCCTAAAACCTAATTTTGAATTTTAAAAGGGAATTAAGAGAGGAATTAAGGAGTTAATGGAAAAGCAGACAAGTATTGCAAAGATGTGACAAGGACATGCAAGGTTGGTGGAACATTGGGAAAAAATAACAGATAACATAGTGTTGTAATCTCACAGATCACATAAGGTTACCAATAATACATACCAAAACATACATACATAACAGAGGCAAGAGATAAGAACAAGTAGGCGAATTAACAGATTATATTAAAATGAATGGGTCCATACAATACAGAGAACTGAACTGAGTTCTCATCTGGCTCAACAACCTAATATATATGATTACAAAACAGTTAAAAAATAACTACCTGTCGGTTCGGTGAACCGACACGACCTTAGGTGGCCGACCTAATCTCTAGTTTAGTCGGTCGACCGACTTAGTCGGCCGATCGACTTAGTCGGCTAATCGACTAAGTCAGCTATCATTCAAGTCGACTTATCGACTTGCTCCTCCAACATCTCCCTCATGAACAAAACATTTCTTCGTCCCGAAGAAATAGGGAGGTACAAAAATTCTTCCTGTTTGTGTCTTAGTAGTCATTCTGATGTGCCTGGTTTTCATGGGCTGTGAAGTCTGATGGTCGGTCTTTTCTGTACACAGACTTCGATAATTGCTGGGGCTATCATTGCTAGGTGATGTTGGAAATCCGTCCAACTTTGCAATATTTTCTAGATGTCGATGGTGAGTGTAGTCAGACTTGATAAGATCACTATCTTCTTTGAAATGGAGACTTTAGTTATTCTCTCCATGTTGGGACCCATAAACTAGTCCTTCTCCTCTGCAGTCTCGACAAGTCGTTTCTTCTACGGGCAGATGATGTCGACTTTTTCCAAGTTGGGGATAGCTTGGTGCACCCACTGATGTGCTTCCCTCTCAAGTTTCTACAGCTTGGCTGTCTCAAGCACTATTTGTTCTTCTATTATGGTTCTGAGTGCTTCATCAGTGGTTTTCCTATTTTCAAGTGCTTGGATCCCTTGTTGGGTCTGCCGAGTTTGCTAATAGACTTGCCTGTAGTAAGTAGGCTAGTCTCGCAGTATTTCTTCAGTGATGACAGACTCCTCCATGTGATCTTGCAGCACTTTATAGGCTTCAGAAAAGGCTGTGTGCTACGCCATTAGGAGGCGGGAAGTTTCTTGTTTTTGCTCCTCCTTTGTTTCTTGAATCTGTGCTTGGAGTGCTGACACCATGCTTTCAAATAGCTGATATGCTCTTTCGAGCAGTTTGTCGGTGTCGACCTCTATGGGGCCTAGCATTACTGATTGTGCAAGGTTTCTACATTTGTTGAGGAACTTGACCTGTTCTTAGACCTTGTTGTCGAGTTCCTTACGTCTCTGCTGGCTCCTTGTCTTTGCTTCGACTGCTAGGGTTTTCAGAAGTTGTCCTCGCTTTGCATCGATCAACAAGGTTGCATCTTTCAATTTGATATGGACCTTTGATGGCTGTCCATGATGCTCCTTATTCTGGTTCTCCTTCCTCTTCTTATGCTTTTCCTTCTCTGTTTATGTCGGCACCTGTGTACCTGCAAAAGTTGAGTCAGGATTTTCGGTTTCTAGGATAGTGGTTGATGGTTTCTCTATTTGGTGAGGTGAGATGACTGCCACCTCTGGTTGGTTAGATGCAGGGGGTGTAGAAGTGGATGCGGTTGGTGCTGATGGTTGTGCGGTTGGTGCTGATGCTTGTGGTGGGGCTTGTCCTGAGTCGGGGGGTGGTGGTGGTGGTGGGGGAGGTGGTGGTGGTGGTGATGGAGTTGGCGAATGGTTAGGGGTGATTGGGTTGGGGGAATTATGGATGAATGGCGGGTTGTCAGTCTGAGGGGTTGAATCTAAGTTGGAGAAGAATTGGTTGATATCTCAATTTATGTCTGCGATATTTTCTTCTTCTTCTCCAGTCGGTACAGCGGCTGGCAGGTTGGTTTGGGGTATAGTCGGCGTGATAGTTGCGGTCCGGCATGTGGTCACTTCAACTTCCTTGTCAGGATCTCTCTCGAAAGTCAAAGTGATAGTTGCAAAGGTTCGTGACTAGAATTCATGACCTGGTTGGTATCCACCGACATCGAAGAGAGGTGATTTTGTGGATAGCTTCTGTACCGACGTGAATATCTCAGGCAGTTTCTTAATGAATGCCTGCGAATCTCTGCCCTTGTCAAACTTTTCTTTGACAGCTTCCGACATAGCATTTTTGCACAAGTCGAGTGGACTTATTGAATGTTGTTTTGGTACTTCCTCCTCAGTTACTTTTGTCAGAGATGGAGGTGGAGGTGTAGACACAAGATCGACAACATTTTCTAGCGTCGATGTGTGGGTGATCTTGGCTTTCTTTGGTCGACTCGGTAGTGCTCCTGCCTCGAAAAATCTTTGGAACTAGGTTTCCACTGGTACTTTATTTGCTGTGGCATCTTCTATTATGTTGATGGCCGTAGCTCCCAGTTCATCCTCGTCATCTGATGATTCTGCAATGATAAGCTTGTGCTTACCTTTTCCTTGTTGTTGTTGTTGTGTCCTTAACTTCTTTCTTGCAGCTGCTATCTCTTTCGAATTTTTTTTTTATAATGCCTTTTGTGATAGCGTACTTTGGGTTTTTTGGTTCTGTCTCTCCCCTTGGCTCCTGGGTCGGGATGAGACTTTCTGTATCCGGAGTGATTTCCTGCTGCTTTGGTTGGGTTTCTTCTGCCTAGGGTTCTGCCCTCTGTGCTGTTGGAGGTTTGATGATGATTTGAATTCGACCAGTGTGTTCGACCGGTGTCTCCTCCGACACAAAGGTACTGATGTAGAGGTTCAACTCATAGTCTTCTTCTTTCTCTTGGTTAGTTAATGGCTCCTCGATCGAGAAGTCGATCTTCTTTGCTATCGCTGGTACTGGTATTTTTGTTTTAGATTGTTGAGACAACTCCCGAAAGATTTGGTCGACCGATGGATAATAGTCAAGGGATTTTGCATTTGAGTCGGTGCCCTGCATGTACCACACTGAAGTATGGTCGAACTCTAGTTGGATGTGGGACTTTGTCGGATGTTTTGAGGCACCCTCCATCTAGTCGTGCGGACTTTTAGCTTTTGGAGCCAGTTCTCCAATAGTACTTTTCTGTCTTCAAGTTCCTTCAAGGTTCCTTTCTGGGAGAATGGTTTGAATCTCCACATGTGGAACCTTGTCAGTCCTTTCTTCCTTGTTCAACATGGACATGTATGATCTCTGCGATGATAGGTGCCTGTTGTCGGAAGTGTAATGGAACTACTGATTCTTGTCCATAGACTAGTCGAAAAGGAGTTTGGTCAGTCGAGCATTTATATGCTGTTCTATATGCCCATAATACTACAGGTATTTTCTCATCCCAGTCGTCCTTATCAGCATTACATATTTTGGTTAGTCCTCTTGTTAATGTTTTATTAAATGCTTCAATTGCTCCATTCGACTGAGGATGGTATGCTGTACTTCGACGATGGTTGATTTGGAACTGGTCGGTTAGGGTTTTGATAGTATATTGATGAAGTGTGTTCCCTGGTCGCTAATTAGGGTTAGTGGACATCCAAATATGGTGACGATATTCTCATAGGATAAAATTAGCAGCTATCTCACTAGAACATGTGTCGACTGGTTCGGCCTCTGCCCATTTAGTTACATATTCGATTGCAGTTATGATGTACCTTGCCCCTGTTATTTTTGCTGGTATAGGGGATGGTCTTATGAAGTCTATGGCCCAAATTTTGAATGTCAAACTTGGGTTTACTGATATAAAAGGCATTTCTGTGGTAGGGAGATGCCGACCTAGTCGTTGACATCTGTCACATTGACTGAATTTTTTTTTGCAATATCTGTGGAGTGTCGGCCACGATAACCCCGACTGTTGGATTTTCTTTGTAGTTGTGTCTACTTGGAAATGTCCTCCTGCAGGCCCATAATGTGCTTCATGCATAATGTTATCTCATTCATGTTCTAGTACACACCTTCTGAGGATGCCATCTAGTCCCATTTTGTATAAGAATCCATTTATAAATCCCTCCCCACCCAGGTTCTACTCTTGTAAGTGACACATAGAGTGCAGGGACACGAGAGAAAAAAATGTGTAGAGCGTAGAGGAGAGAAGGAAATCAAGGAAAAAAAACAACAAGTTGAACATGAAGGAGGAAAAGAACATGAATTTCAAAGAAGGAAAGGAGAAAATGTAGTGCGCGGCATGAGAATGTTGTAGCGTTGAAGAGAAATATGATTGAGCATGGAATTTATGGTCATTTGGAATCGCTGGAGGACAGAGAAATAAGTCCAGTTCCAAAGCAAAGTGTCAAATTTTTCCACATTCTGGGGTAGTTGGGTTGGTTGAGAGGACCTGTAAGCCCAATCCTATTTTGTTAACTTTTTGGTTGATAAATTCCCCTTGTTTGGCCTATGGCTGCATCAGTCATATGGAAATGGTACAAGAAAATATTTTAGTGGAATTCTAAGCACGGATGCAGTGATGGGTTTTCACTGTGGTTCTAGTTAGAATGAAGCTGAGGGAAGGGATTACATAGTTGGCATGGATTTGGTAACAATCCAATAAATCTTGTTTTCCAAGAGAGGAGACCCTGAGAGAAACTTGGGACTGGTGAGAACCTATGGAGAATGTATGAGTATCAACTCGGGGGGGCGGGGGGCGGGTGGAGTTTCGCTGAGAGAATAATGAGCAAAATNGGAGTGTGACAACCACTGCTAGTTGTCGATCTATTATATTACAAATAAGTTATTGATACTTAAATTTGTTGTGAAATGAATGAATGTATTATCTTACAACAGAATAAACCATTGTTTATGGTGTGTATGGATGTTTATTTCATAATGGTTATATGGAAGAATATTATGTTTATGATTTGGAAAAAATAGATTTATAAATCTTGTTCCCTATGTATTTGAATGAAATCTTGTTAAAAATAGTTAAAATACACCTCAGATAGACATTGGATTGCAAAATACACCTTAAATAAAAAGGTATTGCAAACTAATAAGTTCCAAAGGTTGTTTATAAAATAGTAATGTATCCGGGGAGGCATGTGTGGGAGGGGTCATCTTTTACCTTGGAGGACAAATAGTGAATACCTTCGCATGGGGCCTTGGACAGAAGAAAAACAATGAGGCGGAATGGCTGGCGCTCCTACAAGGAATTGAAATGATAGATCGAGGATCCATCTGAAATATCCTCATCTTTGGCTATTGTTTCTCACCCATAAGTTTATCCCCTAAACCTCCCCCTCTCATGCACTCGAACCTCCCCTCCTCAAGTCTTGTTGCTTTGATCAACGCACCCCTCCTTGTCCGGATCAATGGTCTTCTCCCCGACATGTGGCCTCCCATCCTGCGTTGCCTTAACTCTCCATCCTTCCCCTTGGTGCGAGCCATCTTCCACACACGCACCATGGAATACTGACTCCATTTGAATGCCTATACCCTTCCTTCTCCACATATGGATCCTTTTCTCGATGACTTTGAGCTCCTCCCAGCTAGTTTCTCCTGCCTTCACTTGCATACTTCACCTCTCCCATTTTTGCATATAAATCCTTCTGCCGAAGGCGCAGATCTCTCTTTCGTAGGTTCTTCCTTAGCTCGCTCGGTGCTGGATGTGGAAAGGCATGCTATAACCTTATCCCCTGTCATGGTCAAAGATGAAATAAGCATTTCACATAGTGTTGAATCTCTTGTTGCAGTAAGTGTTGCGTCTTCCCCTCCAACTTCGTATTTTAGCAGTGCTCTTGTCGTTCAAGTTTCTTTGCTTGCAGAAATTTTAATGGCAAGCAAAGGCTGGGGTTCGGGGTACTCCAAACTTAAGGTAGGTCAGGAAGACATAAATTTACACATTCGCAGTCTCTTAGATTATGTTGCAGTGGGTATTGCGGGTAACGGGAAGATGGCTTCAGACACTAAACATCTGGTTTTTGACATGAGGCATGTGTCCTACCAAATCAGCTACCATGACTCCAGCATAGATGATCACGACAGAGAACTTAAACAACTGATTGGTATGGTTGATTTCATCAAGGAAGAACTCTAGAAGCTCGTTCAGATGAATCAAATGTAGCCATTTCTAAGAACATCCTGGAGAAGCAGCTCAGCCAATGGAAGAACTTTAAGTCACCCAGCCTGTGGGGTTCTCGGGTAAACCAAAATAGTTCCCTCAACTTTGTTTATGTTTTTTGTATTATCTTGAACCAACAGTTCATACGCATATACTCTAATTCAGTAATAGTGCATAGTAGGAACTATCATGTCGGCTTTAGTTGGTTTTCACCTCCGATAGTTGTTTTTGTTGGTCTTCTATCTCAGCTTCCTACTTTCAGTTTTTCACTTGCATTGTACTGGATGGCTGTGCACAACCCTTTTTTATTATATAAGTACTTTATAGTTTCTGTTAATTTTATTATTATTAATTTATGAATTAAGCCTTATCTAGACGTTAGCAGGTTATTCAATGAGTCCAAAGGTTGTGTAAGAAAGTTCCTATGAAATGATGATTAAGTTTATAACTAATTCAATTTAATAAATTATCTTAGGTAAACTGTTCAAGGAAATAGTTTGCTGACTGTGAATTATGGGAATGACTGTTTGTTTGTTAAAAGGGACATGATAAAGGATTTAAATCCTATGTGTTCCTATGAATTTATGACTTTAATAAAGAATTAAAAGATGTTTATGTTCCAACAATTACCCAATCCCATGGACAATTATAAGGTTGTAATTAATTATAAAAGTGCAATAGTTAATTTTAAGCTTGAGCGTAATGGTTAGTTATATAACTGTTACTTTTCCATTAAAGCAAAAATTATGCCTGTTGTCTTGACAGTAAACCATGGAAATCATTCAAGCTAAGATGAACAATACAATTTTGGTTTTAACATAGACCATTTAACTAAACTATGGGAGTTGTTGAGTTTCTACACATAGTTTTTAACTGTTAATGAACAAATTCTTGGTGGCTGTGTTAGCCCTTATTTTATCCAAAGTTTTATAGTTGATTTTATGTTCGTTGTCGAGAATGACATTTAATTAATTTGAGTCATGAATTAATGTTGAATTAAGGAAGAAAATTGTGTGAAAATTGCCTTAGAATTTTCATTAAAAACAACCAATTTCATACCTTAGTTTTTATTGACTCACTGCAGAAAGTCTGGTTCTGACTATATCGATGTCAACCACATTGAATTCTGACTTTTGACATGCTGACGTTTGAAATCAGAAGTCTATAGTGAAAACTAAGGATGGTGTGTGTTGGTTCCTACTCCCGACATCGGATGGGTTAAGTGCCAATGTCATGATGAGGAAGTTGAAAGTGTTTTTAATGGTTTTCGTTTTTGTGTGTCAACTCTCGACTCTTGATGTCAGAAGGATTAATTGTTGACGTCGAAATGCAGAAGTCAGGAGTGAAATTCGTTGTTTTCCTTTACCCGTGTTGACTTCTGAATCCCGATGTCAGATGGGCTAAGTGTCGATGTCGAAATGCGAAAGTTGGGAGTGGAAACTTTTTATTTTAGTGGTGCATGTTGACTTTTGAATCCCAACATGGGAAGGGTTAAGTGTCGATGTTGAAATACAGATGTCATAAGTGCTTTCGTTAAATTTTATTGCGTCATTCCAACTCCTGACTTCCGACTATACAAAAGTCGGGAGTCATAAGTTGGAAGTGTTTTCATTATTTATTTTTTATTTTTTATGCGCTCTCGACTCATGAATCCCAATTGTATGGAAGTTGGAAATCAAAAGTAAGTTTTGGATTGGTGCTGTGTTGTGATGACTCCCGATTGTACGGAAGTTAGGAGTTGGGATCGTTATGACCAAGTTGAGACAATGGGTTAATATGTCGGGCCAGTTAATTAACCCTATTTAAAGGTTGATTACTGTTTTCAATTGGTGATTAAGCTTGTTTTAGCCCTGTTTAAATTGTTTGAAGTCGGGATGACAGATTTAGATTGTCAGAATTTGTTTTTAAATATTTTTAATGATTAATTAACGTTGTTAATTATGTACAAAGGTTGTTTATTTATTGTTCAAGCCAATTTATTATGTAGCTTCCGTTGTGAGGAGGATTATTTAATTCTCTTATTTGATTTTGTTTAAATGTTTTTAATATCGTGCCTAGTTAACACATGGGCATACATTTAAATCCTATTATGGCTAGATGTGTAGCAAAAGGGTGTCTTACGACTTGGTAGCAGAGCACATTTTATTTGTGCTAGCTTGGTTGTTGGTTAGTCATGTATGAGGGTGTGTTACAGGATGTATTACCCTACCCAATAACCTCGTATTATTTTCCCTAGGTACATAACATCCCACCCCCCTTCACATGTTTCATCCTTGAAACATGAGAGGATGACGTATAATATGATCTACTAAGGAATGTAGCCAATTGACACCGAGCACGAGCATCCATTCATCCTAGTTAAATGTGGAGATGGTGTCCAACCACTTTCTTACCACCTCGATCTTGATTATGGTTGCTCCTTTGGTTCCATGTTGTTGCATTGTTATTTTGATATGTCCATGCATTTATTTTAGACCTCCATCTTACTCCATATTGGTTTCCTTTTTGGTTCCATGTTTGGTGATGCTCCCAACCTTGCCTTGATGAATGTTGTTTCTCATGGTGGTGTGGGTGCCAATAGTCTGCAACCTTATATATTGGTCCTTCTTTCTTTGAGTATTGAACCTATTGTTCATTAGGGTCATTAGCTTCTTAAACATATTTTTCCTATTTATCTCCTTCCTAAAGAATTTCTTCATATGATTTTGTAGTATTTTATTCTTCTGATTCAACCTTGGACTCTACATCTGTCATGTTTGTAGAAACTTCAACTATTTTACTTGCAAGGACTTCTTCGTGTGACCCCTTGGGACCTTTTGGTTTAGTAAGAGAAATATCTTGTATAGTGATATTATTTTTATTGTACCAAAGCTTCAAAATATTCTTTTGCACATTAATTTTAACTATGTTGAGTCCATCCAAGGATGTCCCAAAACAATATCTACATCATCCATATCTATAGCATAAAAATATGACTGCAACACATTTTTATCCATGGTAATTTTCAAAACTTAAAAAATTTGAACATGTTCACCCTCGACATGTGTGCTTTGAATATGTTTTGTGAGTACTTACAAGTTTTTATCCAAATTCACATTGATTATATTATACTTGCAAGTAGAGTTTATAAAGATAATAACATTTCCATGTTGAATACATCCATAAACTTGTAATGGAAAGTTTGTACATGAAAATAAACCCTTAGTGCTTTATTTATCATTCTTCATAGATCGCGACCACCTATCTAAACATACATTTTCAAATTCTTCATTCGGAAGTGCATATATCTTAACATGGTTAAGAAAATCCCACTATCTAGTAGCATCTTCTTTTAGATTTTTGCTTACCCAAAATTTCCATGTCATTTTCCGTAGTGACATCTTCTGTTTGATGTATTCTTCAATAGTATGGCCATCATCTTTCCCTATAAAATACAAATTGTTTGCCATATATTCAAAAATAGAGCTAGGATTTTGAAGAAATTACTTACTTTTGATGCGCCAAATTTAAAATGAGCACAACTCCATCAATAATTCTCAAGATCTCTATTATGACAACAATTATGAAGCACCATGATCATTTTGCATTTATTGGAATCTAATCATTCTATCAAAATATATCATCATTACATTATGTGCGATCATCACTTGAATAATCCTAAAAATATATGATTTTAAATCAACAATAACTTCACTTCGCGGACTTAGCTCTCACGTGTGTGGCTCATTGGCATCACTTGATATGAAGTCACTTGTTGTAAAGGAGGCCATGAGATCAAATCGCACCCAGGTTAACCCGTGTCCCATGGATTACGGGCTGTTGTGGGGAAAATAGGGGTATAGTGGTAGTGGGAATGGATCCTTGGACCCCATGTCACACTAGTACCAACCCAGCCCCAGTTGTCAATTCCCCTAGTAAAACAAAAAAAACTCTGCGGACTTTGTTTTGGATATTTTCTTTTTTGAAATTGGGTGTTTCAGCAAGAGGAACCCAAATATACGATTAGTTTATTTAGATTATGGACAAAAAGTTTCATAAATTGACCTAAATTCCACCATCCTCTTTTCCCTTCAAAATTCAGCAAAATGAAAAATTTCTTTTAATTTTCGGCCCAAGAAAGTTCTCTGATACCACTTTTAGTGATCCTTAACCGATATATTGAATAAAAAACCTTTATACTTTAGAATAACCAATAGATATTCACTATAAGAGTAAAACCAAGATATGGAGAAAAATGCTTAGGGTAGTGTAACACCATCAAATACTCCTTAAGGAAGGAACCACTCCACAAGCCATGCTTTCTACAATACAATCCATCACAACTATCTCATGCAATTATACTTGTGTATATTTATATTTTCTCACGAGTATTCTTAAGGGGCCTATTCCAATTTCTCCTTATTATTATATTGTTTCATTTAACTACCAAGTATGCATATTCCATGTTTAAGGCCACATTACATACAATATCCCCTTGGGTATCTCCCTAGGTACCCCATATTATCCACCCTAGGTACCTCATATTATCCTCCCTAGATACACATTTTCCCTCTAAAATCAATTATATCTATTTAGATATTTTACAACACTAAGGATATAAAATTTGTTATTATATCTAACACCTTTTAAACTAAAGAGAATAGTAATGTATTATTCCACTTTCTTCTTGAATGCTTCCAAGTGAAGGGCTGGAACTTATAGATCCACCTCTATCATAAAAAATGGTCACATATGTACCATAGAAGACAACATGAGTCAATTTTGAAGCCATGGAACCTAATGTAGGTATACATAAAGTCCACAAAAGGATATGTTTTTCCCCTCAATAAACTCTTTAGCTTCCTCTCTCAACCTATTGGTTCCTATACATATAGGAAACCTTATAAGAACAAAGGAAAATATCAAATGCATAATATAAAAAATCTACAACTTTGTAGTGTACCTATATGCCTCCCTTTGCTATTGAGACACTTCAAATGAATTTATTTTCTTCATTGACAATCATATTTCCCAACCATGAGTTCCATTAGCTCCCCATAGATTCATATCTAATTTTACATGCACATATAGTTGCATACTTCATGTTACATGTTTTTTAGAAAAATTCAAACATGCATGCATGACACTTTCAAGAATTGACCAATAATAATTTATCTACATGCACGGTTATTGCAAAATTCTTGTCTTAAAATAATTGACTATTTCATCGAATCCCATAACAAATTAACATAAAGAATTATAATATAAGATAAATATGAACACTTATCTATAATAAATGCAAGTCCACCAGTCTTGTTATCGAGAATATATCCATTTCCCAACCGTGGGTTATAGTTGCTGGTCTTTCCATGATACCTCTAGGGTAAAGGAATCTCTCACGAGGCTCTAATCTCATTTGTATGATCCCACAACTCCCTTAAAATCATACCAACCAACCATCTACCATGTATTTTCCAAGGAGACGCCTCCAAGATTCCCACCCAACCTTGATTCAAACATAATCTTCTTCTCCTTAACTAGACAGAACTCAAGGGAATGTATTTCTTTTGTTTTTTCAACAATGCTTAGGTATACTTTCCCTTTAGTGCTCCAATGTAGCTAGGAAGAATACGATCCATCGAATACCCTCTATTAACTCATGGAGTAGTAAACCATTGGGCCACTCAAGGGTAACACTTCACACAAACACAAGATTACAGATTTGCAACTTGCTCTAGCTATCATGGATGTTTAAACCATGGTTATCCCTTAGGAACCAACCCATTTCCTCTTTCATTCAATGACAAATCTCCAACTTCCATGGTTTCTTTCTAGCCACGAGATCATGGGATCCTCTTCCATTTTTAGGAATAACAACCATGATTTTCACACATTTACCACCAAGGATAGAAAAATACCATGACATGGGAGTTGAACAAGGCACAACGAGCATGGAAGAATGATAATTGGAAGGATTCTTTTGAGATTGAATCCTGAAATTAATGGTAAGGAGACCTTTTATTTTACATAAGCCACTCTCTTCCCAAGGACGTGACACTTGCAATTGATACAAATGAGTCAAATATTGATGCAAAAGATTGCAAGGAAGCATGGGAAAAACTTGTAATACTCCCCAGAGGATATGTGTCAAGGTCAATTATCCCATGCAACCCTTTTACTCTTCCCCTCTTGCGGCAATAATCCCCTTGTTGATCTTCTTGCAACTATTTTTGTATATATTATCTTAATACATTTTATTTTTTACACATGCTTTTACATAACATAATCACACCATGCAATATACATATGGTGTTCATGGAAGTATATCATCCACCATGCAATATCCATATGGTGTTAATGGAAGTATACCATCCACACCACAATCCTATCCCACTATTTGGACTCAAACACATTCACTAGACATGCCTTTTCCTTTAGCTAAACATTAGGAATATCTACAATGCATTTACATTTTTACAACACGGGGTTATTATAACTCAAACAACTTGGTTTGAGTCCCATCACATAAACCTACACATTTACAAGTAATGCATGATTTAAAATATTATAATTTAGGGGTTAAAAGCAAGGTATAACAAACTTCTTTATGTTGTCTAAGAACAAGGTTCCAAAATTTAATAGTATGTTCTTCATTGCTTCCTCGCTTCCTCGTAGGGATCCTAGGATAATCATTCCAAATGCTTATGGTTGTTATTAGGTACAATTGTGGAAAATTAATGTCGGTCTTCTTGAAATTATTCAATTTGTAGTCCATTGGGTTTGAGATTATAACTCCCTAGTTGAATGTTATCAGAATATCCTTATCTACCCACTTATGCATAACACAAATAAAGTCTCCTAGGAATCTTGAGGTATTTTTACCCAAGCCTTGGGAAACATTTAAGTCATGGAATTCTAACAGTATTCGATAATTTCGATATCAATGGACAATATATCAGATCCTCGTAAAGAAGTCCCCCCCCATGGGTTTGGTAGTTGATAAACCCCTTTATACTTCTTCAAGTAGATATAATCCACCTCAAGAACTAAGAGTCCACCTAACTTGGTTTAAAAAAATGGTATTTAAAGCAAGAAAATTAAGATGGAATCATTTCTTGTTAGGGAAATTTACTAGTGTGATATTCTCCTTCGCAACATATTGACTTACAAACCATTATAAAATCTCTCGACAATTGAATACTTTTGGATCATAGGTGGATTTGTAAAGTGAAAAGTCCCATGTATTAATTGGATTATTATTCAACAAGCTCATATAATGATTAATGCAAGCATAGTTATTGTAATGCTTAATCTTGGATTTCTTAGGATCTCTATCATTTAACTCCCTTAGCTTAGGCATGATGTTGGGATTCTTGGTAAAGAAGTGGAAGATAATGGATAAGGGTGTCATTGGCATGCTGTTAAAATCGACATTAAAAATTCACAAAGTATTGCAAATTCAAACCATTGCCTCTGTTTCAATTTACTTCTTCATTCTATTATTCCACCATTTAAAAAACAATGACATTAAGTGAAGGTAAAGGGGGGGGAGGGGGATCTAGTTTTTTAGGAGACAAAAGGGATACTCCGGTGATTGGATTACATAGTTTATAGCTCTATCTTTATGTTTACTCCATTTCTTTCACATATATTATATATAGGGGCATGACATTTCTTGTGGCATGGTTACGTGTCTCTTGCATTATTATTGTTTCAAGGAATGTCTTATATATATATTTTTAATATATTTTGATCATCATGCAAATGAGAGCTTATAACTCCATTTGTTTATGCATTATTCATGTTGATTAAAAGACTACTTGAGCAATGTCAGTAGCCCACAATGTCATTTGAACTTGATATTATAACCAAACCACCTCTAAAGGCGATGCACTATACTAATTGGGATACACAACCATGAATTTAAGTACCCAATCATAAGCGATGTTATTAAATGTGGTAAGGGGCATAGTGACTTTTAAATTTATCTGTTCTATCGACTGAGTTGGATCGAGCGTTGATGTTACATTGTGATATTGTATGGAGTCTATGGTTTATGTTGATGAATAGGGTATTAAAGATGCATCTATTACACTACCCTAATGTAATTACAAGATATGCCTTTATTGATGTGCATGTGGGACATGATGTTGTATTTAATGCCTGTAAGTTTTCAACGAATTAGACACTAAACTAACTTAAATGATTATCTTTGGGTATTGAGGGTCATAGGGATCTGGAATTAATTTTCTCCACAATATAAAGAGCCATTCAGGGGGGTTAACCACCTATATGCATGCCACCTCATACCTTATTCTACTATGTTAATATGGAATTTGATTTGATTATGCATGGTTCTGTTAAGGGTTAATATCAACAGTCCAATCAAGCTTCTATAATCAACGACTTGGTATTATTATTTTTGGCTTGAAGAGCCACTTCCTCCACTCCATTTTTGCCTTTCGTATGCCTTTGCAACTAATAATTGACCCTCATTATACTAAGTTGTAGCTTTAACTATATATTTTACCCTTTGAAATGTCATTGTTGGTCACCCAAACATCGACAAAGCTAAAGAAAAGGTTGGAGAACAAGGATTTCTTAGGTGCCACCTGCTATAGGTTTTGGAAGATCGGTCCAATGCATGCAAGGTAATTCAAACACTTTTAGTGTTACTGTTGCAATCTTGTTGTGTGTTAAATAGGGCATTGAATCCATTGCCACTTGAGTGTTTTAACTAACCTTACCGTCTATCATGACCATTCATCCTTCAAGCCCAATTAGTAATTTGTTGATATAAAACAATTTTAATATAGTTTGAGTCTATCCTTTAGCTAAATAACCAATATGATGCCCTCAAATTGGCACTTTGACTGGGCTTGAAATGGAATCATATGTGTATGGGATCCATGGATTCTCTATATGACTATTCCCCTCCATGATATTGCATGTGGAACTTGGTTGGTGTATACTTGTTATTGGATATTGGAATCATGACACCCACCTCATGCATGTTTCATACGTTCAAAAGCCATATGCATAAATAGAGAACATAGTTGTTGAAGGGGTAAAGGGTCACTGTTTTACAAGAATCAATAGACCTAGGTTATCCTATACTTTCACATCCTTCACGCACCCATTCTCATGATACAAATTTAACCCACCATGAAAGCATGCATACAACCCTATTCCCACGGCCTTTTCATTTGATGAATATTTTTAAAAGAAAAAAACACATAGGATTAATCATTTCTTTGTTTTATGAAACAAAATGAAGGAAAGGGAAATTATGTTTTTTGGTTAAAACCTAGTTAAAAGAGAATAAGTTTGTAACAAGGTCTTCCTTGGAATTTGTAATAACAATCAACCTCAGTTACTCACCAGTTAGTTGAAACATTTGAGTGGGCGAAGTGACGTGTTTGATCATGATTATCCTTATGCAACATATTAGTTTTAGTTCTCCATTCAAAATAAAATTTGATATGTGCCTTTGTTTTCTATAATGAGTTTCCTCATCAACAGGCCCAAGGGTTCTTGAAGAGGACCAAGGAAAAGGAGCCAACATGTATGGAAAGAAGGGGGAAGAATGAAAATAATATTCTCAATGTATTTTTCCACAAACTCTAAGGATTTCAATGAGTTGGATCGAATAGGGCATTTGTTTTTGGGTGGATAGACCCTTACATAGCCCTTGGTGCTTACTCTCACACCTCTACAACCCATCTGAGCATTATTGAAAAGCCTCAGTTACCCCTCTAGAATAAAAACAATGGCTCGAGTGAAACCCTTACCAACCTTATTGTGGAACTTATGAATGGGGCATGCCTAAGCCTAAACAATAAGATCCCATCACCCGATATACCGATGCCTCTATAAAATCCTCCACCCATTCCAAAAATAATATAGATCCCAAGTCTCTTATCTTTAAAGATCCTCATAATGATAAGGGGAAGTAGCATGTTCTCAATACGCCACCTACGAACGATGAAAATCCACAACCAACCCACCTTGTTACTGTCCACTCAAAGAAAAATGATGCCAAAACAAAAAAACATGTAACATGGGCGATAGTACTCATCTAGATATGTTTGCTAAAATTTTATCCTTTTGAAAAATGATGGTTTAATGATTCTCTATGTGGTTGAGTTATCCTTACTTAACCAAACATCACATTTTGACATAATTTTTTGAAAAATGATGGTTTAATGATTCTCTATGTGGTTGAGTTATCCTTACTTAACCGGACATCACATTTTGACATAATAATGAATAGATGGCAATGGTTTTGAAAATGGTTACATTTTTTTATTGGTATAAGTGGCATATTTTGGGTTAATTTTACTTTAATGAGCACCACATTTTGGGTTAAAAGTTAACAAGTGTCACATGTTTAGTGTGTGGTTGAATTTTGGACTTCATATAAATAACACGTTTTTGGTTGAATTGCTTTTGATTGAGCTCTATATATCAAATACCATTTGATGGATTGCAAATAATACATGTTTGTTTACATTTGGATCGACTTGCATGGTTTATTTGAGATATTTTATTTATGGGAGTTACAAGTAGGAATATATCCAATATGAAAGATATGTGTTTATTCTAGGCATGTTGTGTGAACATATAACATTGTGTGTGGCAAAGTTAAATGTTTTTGTATGAGGATGATAACATATGGGAGGCATAATATTGTTTCAACCATGGGATTTCACCCCTTGATGGTTGGTTGATGTGCACTTATGGCGATGATGTGAGATGGGAAATCTCCTTTTTTCCTATTTTTTATTTTACCTCATATTTTTACTACGCTAGTTTATTGTATTTCCTCCCAACCCAAAAACAAAATTAAAAATATCCCTTTTTCTAACAAAAACAAAGAAAATAATGGAAGTATCCTCATTGTTGTTGGTTTGTTAATGGTTAAGTAAAAGTATCAGTTGTAACTAATAACTAACAAAGTTGAAGCATAAAGGAAGGAGAGGAGACTAACTAGACACCATTATTTTGAGAGAGAAAGGGTATGCTAGAGCTTGAGAAGTAAAATTTATGCTCACTTTCATTCTCATTCCACACTTTACTTTTCTATAGCCTTCGACTTTATTTGTTGATAGCAAGGGAAGTTTGTAAAGAACATGGATGAAGTAAGGTTAAAATTATACCTATGTTTAATAGGTATTTTATTTATCTATGCATACTTGTTGTGTTGGAAGTTCCTCTTCTTGTGTTGGTTCTAATTGGTGACATTATATGCAGATAAGAGACTTGGAGCAACATCTTAACTTTTATTGCTTGGCCTAGGTTGTGGTTGGTGAAATATCATTAAAAGGCATAAATAACTCTAATATTATAAAAGAGAGTTATCCCACATGCCTAATGTAATAATTTCTCTTACAACCATTATTTATATAAGAGATGTGGAAATCTATATAATCATCAACAAGACTGTCAGGATCACTTAACTCCAGTCATGATAAATGACTTGGTCCCACGTTATGCTTCCCTAGTTTCACTACTAGCTCAAAAGAGAACTCTTGAAATAACAACAAACATCTATAAATGTGCCCCTCTAAAATGACACCAAATACTTCAAGGCAGAATGATCATTGAAAAACTAGAAATGGCCTCTGAATAGATAATGGTGTAACTTTTGAAGTACATATATGATAGTTGAACCTTCGTGTTCAGTGGTGGTATAGTTGTGCACATATTGAGGTAAATTTCAACGTGAAAAATATATAGTATGATCAAAGTCACCTTCCCTAGGTTGCTAAAGAACATCTCCCAAAGCAATACTTGACACATCCACCTGTATGTGAAATTATAAATTCCAATTAGGGAAAACAAGGATAGGAGCAACCACCATATTTTCCTTGAGTAGCACAAAGGCCTTATCACATTTTGGTGTCCAACTGAATGATTTAGACTTATTCAAGGGTTTCTCTAAAGGGGATGTGATCGTAGCATAGTTACAGATGGGTATTCTATAATAACCAACATTTCCCGTAGTAGAAGGCAATTTCCTAAGATATGTCAAAAATAGAAGATTTACTAACAATTTTTTTTGAAAGATCAACCAAAAATACATCGTAATAGAAAATATGACCCAAGATATTACCAAATGGAATATATACAACATATCTCTTCAAATTCAATGAGATATAAAGTTAAATACATCTATCAAACATTATCCTTAAGTGACTAACGTGTTCTTTCAACATGACATAAATAGTCTAGTCATCCATGTAGACCTTTAGAAATTTATATATAAATTCCTTGAATGTAGAGAACACAATCCTTGAGAAGACATTAGTAGCATTCTTGAGTCCAAATGGAATTACATTGTAGTCAAAAGAACCCCACTATGTTGTGAAAGTAGTCTTCCTTTTTTTTTCCCGCAACGCTAACTTGATGTTATCTCGAAATGACATCAATGAAGGAGTACACTTCCTTCCCAGCTACTTGGTCCACTAATTCATTACCGAAGGCAGTAGGGAAAGGGTCATGAACACAAGCTTAATGAAGGTGGTGTAAATAAACACAAACCCTTATATCATCAAAGTCTTTCTAGTTTGGATCACAATGGGACTAATCCATTTAGATTCATCCATAGGAAAAATCAATCCAACTTCCAACATGTGATCAATTTCCTTCTTGACCTTTTTCCTTAACTCTAGGGTTGAGTCTACATGGATGATGCATGGAAATTTTAGTATCAGGTTTGATGGAAATATTGATCTTCCCCAACTCTCCTTGAATAATGTTTAATTCAATGAAACTTTTCATCAATAGGTCTTCGTATTCTTTGAGAAGAGAAACAATTTCGGATATAGTCTGATAATCCCAATAATACCTTATAGATGTCATTTTAGGCTTCTCTTCTGTCCCAATGAACTATATGCAACTTTAGTTTTTATGTATAAGACATACCAATATCCCCTTTCTTCTTCTCCAACACAATTTTATATCCTTTAGCTTCCTTAAACGACAAGTGTCTCAAATTATCCATATCATCTAGGTAAGGATCATTCCAATCATTGTTTTTGTAATAAAGGGGCATCTATAGCCTATTGATAGGGATTTAAAAATTAAGCAACTCTTGATACAATGGGAAGGCATAGGGGTTACCCACGTTCCACAACTTATTAGAAAATAGGGCCTCCTTAATCAGTTTTGAGGCATTTGCGAACTATTCAAATTTCCCCACAAAAGAGAAGTCTTCGCAAATTAGTGTTTGTAATGTCTTTTGATCCTTATTTTTCCTATTGGTTTCTTCATGTCAATACAGAGTTTTTTGAATAGCGCCTAGACCACGAACAAACTTGTGGGCCCATATGTTAGTTCATATTCCCTTTCTTTCCCATTCTTGTGTATGATTTTTCATGTGTACAAAAGGTTAGTGTCTCCATCATAGAATTCCATTACCATATAATTCTAAGGTGTCTTACCTAAAATATTCAAACATTCTAGCACATACAAAACAACAAACCTATGAATTGTAGTTATTTGTACTAATGGACACAAAACAATGTTCTTCTTGTGAGCGACCCACCACCTTACGGGAGTACCACAAGGTGCAATATATAGAACATGGATCTTCTATTCCTCTATAACTATATTGTTCATTTATGTGAGGAATTCATATAGATTTGAGACTGCATCATAAATTGGAAGCTCTCGGACCTCAACACCAATTCATTTGATAATTTTAATGGTTGCACAACACAGTGAATAAATATCATGTCTATGAATCTGTTATTTGTTCAAACCCTCATCTTAATCATTGTCAAAAGAGTGAATACTCCCCCAATTTACTGATTTACATATTATGGAATTGATGTAATGATTCATTTTTCTTGCGGTTAGATTATAACTATGTTTTAAAACATCTCTTTTCATATTCTCATTGAGAGGATATGTGCATCAAAGCCCTTGATATAGGTTTAACGACTAAGTGAGTCTCATTCCTTCTACTTTGAAAGTCATAGTCTCATTCTTAAAGTTGATGATAACATAATTCTCAAAATCCCATTCTATCCCAATAATGAGGGATGAGGATCAATCATATCCATTATCTTATTCACCTCAAAATCAATAGATGTCTTCACTCCAACTATATCAACTTCTACATTTTCTAGCCTTCCTATGGGAAAGGTCCTATATCGATTGGCCATGCATAATTGAATAGGATAATATACCAAGGTAGGGATACCCATAGCCTCCCATTATTTCTTGGAAATAATATTAACATCGGATCCAAGATCTGACATGACATACTTGATATTATATCCATCTATATGAGCATCTATCCAAAATTCCCTCCAAGTTTGCTTCTTCCTTCACCTTGTTATGTTAGTCTTTCTTTTAGGGAGGTTAATTGAGATCAACTCTTCTTTTTCTTCCATTCCCACGAGGGTTCAATGAGTGTTCCACAAGTTTTGTCTTAAACCTTCATCTTCTAGAATATTAGAAAATAAATTTAACCAAAGACTAGTAAGTTTCTTAGAAGTACATGTGGATTCCACTTCCAATTTTGTTCTGCAACTAGGCAAGGGTACATTCAAACCCACATTTTGAGATTTCCTTGGGTGATGCATGGACTTCCATGTGTTGTAACATTTCATGAAAACGTGTGAGTATTTCTCTCTATTGAATTGGATCAAACCGAGGTGCCTTTGGATCCACTTTCTAAATATTTGGGATCTCATAGTAATTATGATTAGCACTCATCCAAGCTCTTCCTCGAGTGACAACATTGATGGTCAGACTAACTATATTTTGCAATAATGGGGATTTTAATTAATCAATTTTGTTGGTAGTTTCCTTATCTGGTGTTCCCATTTCGTAATTTGTTCTGGGAAGTCCTTAGTAACATGGGTATTCTCTTGACAATATGAGCACTAAGGTGATCATGGAAAGCGATAGTCCGTTGCAATGTGTCCAATATCATTGCGGTTGTAACATCAAATTGCTCCACCCTATCCTTCGGATTTCCCTCCTCAGTAGTAAAAATCCCTGACCTTGACCTCTACCTCCCCTTCCTTTAGGTGGGGAATTATTAGACACTCGATATGCAAAGCGATCCAATCTATCAGCCAATGCATCCAAGGCCCTTCACTTATCCATATTTTAGGTAGTACAGCAACAAAATTCACTATATATAGTATTAGGGATATATGAATACTTTTTTAATATTTGGCACTATAGAGGAGGGTGCCCATATGTCTTAAAAATCCCATAATATTTGTTAAATTGGGAGATTTGAATATTTGGGAAAGCATGATACTGTACCATCCCATGAAAAGGGTTAGGGACACCTACTTGTGCAATGCCTACTGAGGGTATTATCGGGATTGGTCATGTTATTACATATATTGTAGCTGGAGCTACCATGATGCAACAGACTATATTTATTCCAGTCAGTTCCAATCTTGGATGTGTTGAACATACTATTCTAGATATCATCGGTAGTATATTCAGTTAAATCCATTTCCTATTATCAACAACAGTATCCCATGACAAGACTTAGCCTTGGATTATCCATTGAGATGGACTTGTTGTAGCCATGGTTTGCTTTGCAGAGCAGGTTGTTGGTATATTACCTTGCCCATATAGTTGGAGTTGGAGACAAGTCTATGGTTGGACATGTATATATGTACATTCAAATGTTATTAAATTATCTTGCTCCTCTTATTAGGTTTAACTTAACATGGTAACTAATATTAGTGATTTAGTATTGCATTATTGTCATGGACTTGTCATAGTTAGTGGATATGTGATCTCAAATGTTAAATAAGTTTTTATATGCTCATTAGTATTTCCTACCTTATGCATACTTAGTCTTACCTTGCTATGTTGGCATCACCTTTTCACTTTCCTCCACACCTATGTATCTTCCATGTTGTGATCGACCCTTGACTTGGAACTTGACTTGTGAGATTAAAGGACTTCCCCTACTTGGATATCTATGTTGGATAGACCCCATGTCTAATATGTGTCTCGAATCTTAGTTGTGTGATAGAACTTATTGAAGCCTTGACCCTTCTGGGTCAGGAGAACCCACTGGTGTTAGGTCTTGAGCCTAGGTGAGTTCGGAGTATGAATCCTTGAACCTTCTAGTTGGTTTCCTCTGATGTTTGGTCCTAATTGTGAATGATTCTTGCCAATTGATCCCATGATTCACTTATGGGCCACGAGTACCCGCTAGTGTTATGACATGAGCTAAGGTTGGCTAGTTGCTCGAGTTGTGTCAGCTAGACTTGAAGCAAGTTGTACTACCATCATTACATGAATTCATGTGATTCCTTGCTATATTATGAAATGTAAGCCCATGGTAAAAACTACAAATAAATGTGCTTATAAGCACATATAAGAGGTCTACGAAATGAAATGTTAAAGGCCAAAAAGCAGATGTGGAACAAATGCTATATCTAAATGAATACTGGCCATAATTTGTTGAAATCTAATGATTATTTCCTCACTGAGCCCATGGGTTTTGATATGAGAAGGAGTAAGGAACAACTAATTCTAAGTGTCCCCTAGGATATCTATACTACAATTTCTTGTGTACTCAATGTAAGGGTCCTAGAAAATATCCTCACGGAGCTTGAGTCATTCTTGGATGTGAGTTTGTAGACACTTGTTAGAGTTGAATGGAAACTTATCAAACATCTTATTCCATTTGTGAGACACCACCCTTCCCTATTGTTGTCTATCTTGCACATATGCAAGTGGATCCATTTTTCCTTTACTAGTATGAAATATCACTATGTCAAAGTCAACAAGTCTTTCCCCTCATCTTAGCCTTGGTTTCCTCACCTCACCCATCATAGAAATTTGTTTAAGTCTGTAAGTGAGCATATATGAGGGGCTTTGTAAATGATTTGATGGTTACTCTAACTCAAGTCATGTGTTTATTTGTATTACTGTACCATTGTTGTGCTATCATGTTTTAAGTTTGGATATTAACATAATCATTTGATATTTATTCATCCATGGTGCACACAAGACTATTCAGATTATTGTTCAACCTTCATTTTGGGTATTTTGACTTAGTCAAACCTAGTTTTACTTGGTCAACATGGTTATCTAGGCAACTTGAGTATAGGGTTCAAGATTGCATATTTATGTTCCAGATATGTCTAGTACATCATTTCCAAGCTCAGTTGATGATTTTTGGGCATTATACAGAGATATCATGATTTATTATTATTATTATGGTCATATTTTTATTACTGGGCATGGTGTTGGCTTTCATATGTTTATTGATATGGATATATGTGGTATGAGTAGTCCTCATTAGTATTTTTGAGGTCTCACGATCACTTGGAACAATCAAATTATGTTTTTAGGAAAAGGATAAAGACAAAATGACACTTCTATTCTACAACAATGATTATCAAGCATTCAATTCATTAAAATATGACAATGGCTACTCCAAAAAATCAACTTGGATAATGTTCACTAGGAAATGGATTGGGGATGTTATGTTATGATGAGACAAGGCCTTCTAAATGTATTTCATGCCTTGTACCTTGCAAAGGAGCATTTATCATGTTTTATCTTGGTCATTGGGAGCACATCTCCTTAAAAAAGGCACACTTCCATTTGGGAATTGATGTATTGTCATATCATATATTATGTCATTGTATATTGAGGGGACTAGGGTGATTTATCTCCCTAAGGAGTCCCCCTTTTGATGTGTCATAATTGTTATAACTTACTTGATGCATATATTTCCTTTCCTAAGGCGTCATTGGGAAAAAGTGCATCCCCTTTGATTTAGTCTTTATAATCCATGTATATAAAAAGTAAAAAGATCTCCACCATTTATTATCAACACCGTATCTTTAATATTAGGCACTCATTCAAAAATTGGTCAGGGTTTTGATCTCTCTCGAATCTATTTAAGAGAGGATACTCTTCATTGTAGGTATTTTTGGCACTTGCCTATTGGAATAGAGGAATATTTTTCAGAGCTCTTGTGTATTCTTTGTCATAGATTGTTCTTCTCCTTAATTGTGAGACTATTTTCAGAGATGTTCTAGTTGATTTATGGTAGTTCCATATACATTTTTTGTGGAGGCCGTGTTTGTTTGCAGACAGTGCGTTTTCTCTTGTGGTGTTTTTGTGAGAGATCAAACTCTCTCCACTGGAAGACATTGGAAATCAAGTGTTTTTTCTAATGTGTCTTTGATCATTGGTTATAATCTTTGGTTCATATTGCATTCTTATTCTTTCTTTCTTGTGGATCAAATATGACATTTCATAGTTTGTATTTGTAGGGAGAGGGGCACATTGGCTCAACTTGGGAAAATCGATTTAGCTTGGATCATCAAATTTGCTTAGAATTGTTACAACCAGGGTAGAGCACCATTGCACTTGGAATATACAATATTTCCATGTATTTCTATTTGTATTTCTCTAGTTCTGATTTCCATTCCATTTGTCACACATTTAAAACCCTAGTTTTGTAACCATAAAAATTCATTGGCACTTGTTTTACTTAGAATTTAGATTTTTTGACATTTGGGTATTGGTGGCTATACCTAAAAACCACTATATACCCTAAGGTTTCATCATTGGAATCCATTTTCCCACTTGAAACCATGAACTAATCTTTAGGCAATTCACCGCCTATGCTAGAGAAGTTGTTTTTTATGGGTTTCGAGTTTTGACTCGGATTGTATTTATAGATATTGTTAAATATATCATCAAGACATATTAATCAAGTGTTAATGAACCGTATTTTCCTCTCAATTCATCACTATGGGAAGACCATCATTTCTCACCTTCAATCCCCCTAGGGTGTCCACATTGATAATTTGTGCTAGCATGTATAACCTAGATCCATGTAATAATTATACAGTTATTGAATTTAAACACTTTGGGCTACATTTCAACTATTTAACCATAATAACCCAAAACATCCTCATCAGTGGCTACTTACCTCAGATCTAGGGTTTCATCAACTAATTACCTTACATACTCTGTTGCCTTAGTTTGATCTGGTGTTTTAGCTTTAGGTATTTCCTTTTAGGTTAGTTTAGGGTCTCCCCCTTTGTCACTTGGATTATCAATGACATAAAGTGAAGGGAATACTGATCGAAATGACAACTGATCCACATCTGGGGGTTAGGATACTCGTAGTTCACCTCTTTAGTTGTTCGTCTCCTCTACCATCCTAAATATGATACCTTTTATGGGAAACTACAAGTTGTGTGATAACATGTCCTATAAATGAATTTAGAGTAGGTCCCTCTCTCAATCTTGGAAATACATAAATATCAATTCCTTCTGTCATGTACCCAGTGCACCTTACACTTTCCCAGACTACCTTAGGTATGGTTAACCACTGGATATTTTTAATTAAGATATCTATCTGATTTTGGATGAATTCCTTAGTCATCATTGGATACTTAGACATAGCCTAAATATTCATAACTTTCTCCAATTCACTTATGTGAGTGTCAATAGTTTATAGGACAAGGGAACTTGAGTTAATGGAATAAACCCTTGAATAAACTACTCCTTATGATGTGTATCATGAATAAGAAAATACAATTTACTCATCACATCCCTAAACATATGAGCATATTCCCAAACTTATTCTCCTCGTTTTGTTGAATTTATTTCACCTTTGCAATCCCTTGTTGCTTTTATCTTGGAAACTAGAACTCCTCAATGAACAATTTATTCACCTTGTTAAAGGAAGAGGTGGAACATTGGGAGGACGCTATGCAACAAACTTCATATACCATTGTAGCACTCATACCCTCAATGTGTTATGAAACTCTATTAACTTCAAGGCATCTGGAAGTCCCCTTGACCTCCAAACAAATCCCTTACCCCAAAAATATGGGTATTGCATGGAAGATCCCCCATGTATCCCAACCATTTTAGTCACTAGAGTCCTGTTACACATAAATCTCGTCACCATCATGTGTTGAGGCCTAAAACATCAGAAATCATTAGAGGAAATTTCAATTTAAATGGGCCTTCTAAAAATATAAATTCCATGTCATCATGTATTAGCCAATCAAAATGCTTTAAAATTAAAAAAGGGAGCACCTCTTAAACAAAATTTTAATATAAATTTGGGGATAGGAATCATAAAAAAACTACTTTTTTTGTTCGTATTTTTGACATATCTCCCTGTGTTTTTACTCAAATTTCGATTGGGAGAACTCGTTGGATGCAGAATTAAATTTTGGATCCAACGAGTACCCACTCGTCATACTTTTGATGGGCCCTGCATCATGTTTTTCAGGCATTTCTTGTTTTTGGGGTAGCAGGGCCCATCAAAAGTATTCCAAGTGGGTACTCGTTGGATGCGGAATATAATTCCGCATCCAACAAGGTCTCCCGATCGAAATTTGAGTAAAAACACAGGGATATATGTCGAAAATACGAACAAAAAAGTAGTTTTTTCTTTTCTTCCTTCAAAATTAATAAATATTATTTTATTATTTTAACTATTATTTTATAAATTTTCCTTAGGAGTCCCATTTTGAGTTGAAATTTCCTCTAATGTGCCCTCAATTCCCAAACTGTGAAGTTGGACATTGACCCAGACTCCTATTTTCCATATTTGAGTCCATCACCGCCTTTGCCTTTAATGAAAAAAGCGTTACCCTCTTCAGTAGTGCCTATCGTCTCTTGACAATAAGCGGTGCTACCGCTCTGTCATAGTGGACAAAAAGGTGGTTCCCAATCGGTAATTCTCTGTCACCAACCTTCTGCAAGCGGTACCAGGTAGGGTTTTGACACCCCTGTGATTTCAAAGCTTAGTTAGGTTTGCTTTATGTTCGGTGTGTTTTTTGGTCTTCACTTTTGAGATCTAGACTGTTAAATTCAAAGTCTGAAAGTGGTAAAGGATTATTTTGTTTTAGTTCAAAGAGCTAGGTTGCTTTCATCTATTTAGCTGCTTGTATGCTTGGGTTTGATTTTCAAAAGGAGTGCTTGGAAGCCAGCATAGTTAGATCTCTTTTTACTATCTGATTAAATGAAAAGGAAGCTTTGCTTTTTGGTTTCTGCTTTTGTTTCTTCGTAAGTTTGTGAAAGACTGGTTTTTGCTTTTGATTCAAAGAGAAAATTTGAGATTTGATCATAGTTGTATTTGAAAGACCAATCATTGGAGCCCTGATTAGCTTCACAAACTATCAGGCATTCATGTTATTCTTTTTCCTTTATATGTTCTTTTCTCGTAAAAATAATATCATAGTTATGAGTTATATCTTTTCATTTTTTTGAAGAACTGTAAAAGTGCTTAGTGTGCCAATTAGTTGTAGTGTATTTCTTTTTGGTAAAAGAGATATTACTTCATTCTTGCTTTCAAATATTGGCTTAGAAGTTTTGTTGCTTGTTTTCATGTTTGAAATATAGTTCAGTGTGATTGTTTGGGATTTATTTGCTTACAAACGGAATTTAATCACTCTCTCCCTCCTCTAAGTAGGGCATACTTTGAATGATAAGGTGAAAAATTTGCACATTCATATTACATGGTTTTAGTTTTCTGTCCACACATCATGCATTCACCTAATTGTTCAAGATAAAATTAACGTTAGCTATAGGTTAAAATTTTTAGTAACTTGAGTGATAGGATAGAGACGTGTTCCAACATCTTAAAACATAGGAGTTGTCGTTCTATTACCTGCACTGCATCCCAGGAACTCTGTGGTTCTTTCATGTACTGTCATTATATCGAACAACCTTTCACGTACCCTTGATGTATATAGAAAGGTACTTCACGTACTTGACTGTATATCGAAATGCCTCTTTTGAACGGTTGTGCATTAGACAACACTAACATGGATTTGAGCTCCCACGTACCATGCGTATATCGGGAGACCCTTCTAGGATTCCCTGAACCATCTGAGAAAAACCCTTTTGGTTGTCTTATTGGCGCAATACATCGAGAACAACACTTGGGGAGATTACTATGCACGTGCCATCTATGCGTCTAGGTATTTAGGAAAGGGTATGGTCTATCCTCCTTGTCGTGTTTTATTGTTGGACCCTACGGTATATCGCGAGTTGCAAAAACTTGACAATCCTAGTGAGGAACCGACTTATATCAGTCCCTCTTATCACCTAAGTTTGCTTGTGACCTTTAGCTTGCGCAGGAGTGGTTTGTGTGTGATTCTAGTTTTTAATCCTTAGGTTAGGTTTTGGTGACCGATAATTTTGCTGAGTTTCCTTTGAGATGATCTAGAAGAGCTCAAGGCTTACCACCCGAATTTCTTCCTGTCATCGGAGAAATCCCTATGGAAGCCATATATCAAGGTGTTGCAACTGACTCCGATGTGGAAGGGAAGCTGATTGTGGAAGATGGAGAAGAATTCACCGCTTACGGTAATCCCTTGGTCGAATAGCCTCCTACAACTGCCTTTCATTTTCCAATGGAAGGTCATGCTGGTTCATTAGATTGGGTACCTGATCACCTGGATGATGATACTAAAAGGGTAGAATATGGTCCCAATGCTCCTTTTCAGAGAAATTATTTAGGTCAAGCTATTTATTAATTTGGGGTTACCAGACCTTCTTTTGTTAATCTCCCTAGGGTTTCTTCACGGGACGATGAAATGTATAGAAGGTTCCAACAATCTATTGATTGTTTACAAAATCTTCATGAGAACCTTGCGAAAATCACTGCTTTGCCTCTTTCTTATAAAGAGCCTGTGTCTGCTCTTTTACCCCATCTTTCTGAAACAACCCCTTCTAGATATCATTCACTTTTGTCGTCTCAGACAGTTCCCAATATAACATCACCGACACGTGGTATGACAATTCATAATCCGAATCAAACCTCCAACCCTACTCCTACAATTTCAAATCCTAGGTCTTCTTTTAGTCCTCCCATATCCTCTATATCTAGGGGGAAATCCCCAGCTCAAGTGGTATCTATATATTCTAGCATTGGGGGGGAACCATGAACACAAGTTGTGTCATTAGTTAGAGGAGTTACTTCTAGTGCAAGAAAGACCCCTGCTGTTGGACAACCAACCGTGGTTGTTCCTTCCACCAATACCAATATGGTAATCCCTCCTTCTAGTTCAGGTCAACCCTAAGGGGTACAACCTGTGGTTAGCCAACCTTCTTGGGTTTACACTTACCCAAGAAATCAAACACTTGTAGGTAATGTAAAATATCAACCTATATCTACAGGGACTATGTATCCAGGAATCCCTTACCCCGGAAACATGTTAACACTATGGGCACAACCTAATTGGTCCTATATTCCCATGGTGGGAGGAATACATATGAATATTGTTGGAGGTTCTGGAGGACCACCCTATGGTGGACCAAACTTCAGAGGACCACCTGGCAGAGGCCCACCTGGTGGAGGTCCACCTTATGGAGGACCACCACCCAGAGGACTGCCATCAGGAGGACCACACTTGGAGAACCACCATCAGGAGGCCCACCACCTAGAGGCCCACCTTCGGGAGGCCCACCACCTAGAGAACCGCCTTCGAGAGGTCCACCACCTGGAGGTCCACTATCGGGGGGACCAACACTTGGAGGAAGGCCACTTAGAGGTCCACCACCTAGAGTCCCACCACCTTCAGGAGGCCCTCTCCTTGGAGGTCCACCCCCTTCGAGAGGATCTTCGGGAGCATCATCTGCTAATCTACCACGCCAACAACTAGTGTATCAGGAAACCTATGGTCCTACTAGTATGCAAATTCCTTATCAATACTACCAGTATGTCAAACCTAATCACCAACTTCTGTTCTTGGCAACTTTGGGCTTGCCTGATTTGTCCAAACTGATTAATGATCCCATTCAGCATAACCTTTCGTGGCCTTCTATTCTGGTTAAGTTACCATCAGACGTTCCAAATTTTGATGGGAAGCAAAGAGAAGATCCAAAAAATCATGTTATGACTTTCCATCTATGGTGTTCTTCTAACTCCTTAATGAATGATTCTATTCGTTTGAGACTCTTCCAGCAGACTTTAACCGCTACGACTACTAAGTGGTACATTGATCTTCCACAACATTCATTTGTGGATTTCAACTCACTGGAAACAATTTTTCTCACACACTTTCAACTACCCATTCGTTATGACACTGGTACAAACTTTTAACCTCACTTCGTTAGAATACTTCCACACATATATCAGATCATATTCATGAGTGGAGGAGGCAGAGATGACTTATTAAATCTCCTATCCCAGACCAATTGTTAACTGATTGGTTCACAAAATCCCTGTTGCCTCCCATTTCTCATGATGTGGCTATGGGTGGTGCTGTTACTGAAGAGAAGGATATCAGTCGGGCTCAGTATATGGACTTGGTTTATTCCTAGTCTGAAACTCTGTATGATCTAATCCCTCAGGCTCCTCGCCCCAATACAGACCCTAGTACTTCTAATACTACTCCTTCCACTCCCATGGTTTCGGTTGAGGTGAATTCCATTCAATCTACGCAAACAATCGGTAATAAGAAGGAAGGAAAAGGAAAGAATAAAAAACCTGGAAACCAGCAGGAGAATCCCAAGATTGCATCCTCAAAGAATGAGAGTAAAGGTAAGAAGAAGGCTAAGTATCCTTTCCTATTGTGTGGTGGTGACCACTTCATGAAAGAGTTCCCTCGCTGTGAAGAAATTAGTAAATTTTTGAAAAGTAACCCTACATCGACGGTGCTTACCGACCCCTTTCTGTCTCAACAACAATTGATCAATCATATGTCATCACAGGGAACCTATAATTCTATAGAAGAGATCCGAATGATGTCCTCAAAAACTGTTAACTTGACAAGTCGTAATCAGACATACGACAAACCAATGGAGAAGAAGGATGAAAATCCTTCTACCGAGAAAGATCCTTATACTAGTTCGTCGTCTAATGGTCTTCTTACAATTGAGAAACCTAACCTCGACTTGATTTTGTTCCCACCTAAGAGTACTCTCCAGAAATTTGTTTTTAATCCAAATGCTTGAGCTGCACAATTCTACAACGTTGTTGAAGATTTGGCTCAAGCACCTTGCGTGATGTCTACCTTGGAGGTACTACAAAGTTGTCCCACACAACGCAAAAACTTGTTGACAGCCTTAGGAGTCTTAGACCCTGATAATAATAATTTGATTCATTTTAATGTAGAGAACTACAAATCCAGATTACCCCACTAGCTCATGTTTCAAATCGTGACTAGAGTAGTTGGGAGAAAGGTCAATAACCATTTTGGATGAAGGAGCTTCCACCTTAGTATTCTCTATGTCTTGTTGGAGAACCATTGGTTCTCCCGAACTTACGAAGTCACCCATAACCTTGAAAGCTTCCGATGGATGAGGTTTCCAAACTCATGGCCTGTTACCGACCCTTTCGATCGAGCTTGGGGGAAAGACTATTTCCATTCAGGTGGAGGTAGTTGATGCTCCATTGGATTATAATCTATTATTGGGGAGAAACTGGTTTTATACTATGATGGGTGTCGCCTCGATAGTTTTTCGGACTTTCCAATTCCCTCATTTAGGGAAGATTGTGACCATCGATCAACTTGATTTTTGTTCACCCAATGTTACTACTCCTACTGCGAATAATATTCCTATGCTAGGATAATCCCCTATGCCTTATCAATCGGTTGGGGTAGGGATGTTGAAGGATTCAACCCTTATGGGAGTGTTCCCCTTGGCCCCTCCTAGTACGAAAGTGGAAACCGTGAACATGATTTCCATGACCGACTATAATTCCAAAGGTAAATAAGTTATTGAGTCATATTCTCTAGGCACTTACGAAGCACTTTATGATGTTGTTCAATCTGTTTCCGATGTCCATTGTGATGATATTCATCTAGTGGCATTGGATCCCTACCACCTTCCCTATTGGCTAGAACCCTCTCTCCCCACTATAGACTATCTCTCACAGACTTTCCCATCAGATGAGTCCATTATGGAGATCATGAGTGCAAATGAACCTGTATGGGAAGATCATCACCACAGATCCTCTTTCCTTCCCAATGCCAGTTCAGTAGACTTTGATCTTGTGTCTCACATTAGTACTAATATCATAAAAAATACTCAAATGCATGTACTGTTTACAAAGCACCGATTATGAAGGAAACCTTTGAAACATTACCTAGAAAACTCCCATTGACATATCAGTGAAGCCCAAAACTATTGAGCATGTTCATGTAGGCTAGAACTGCTCAATAGAAGAAACTGAAAGTTATAGAGCTTTATTCAAAGATTTTCGTGATGTTTTTTCCTGGACATATGAAGAAATTCCTGGGATAGAGCCATCCATAATCGTACATGAAATTAAGACTTATCCCTCAGCAAGACCAGTCCGACAAAAAATGTGTCAAGTCCATCCTAGGAAGGTTGCAACTATTAAGTCCAAAGTGGAGAAACTTCTAAAAGCGGGGTTTAGTTATCCTATGCCACTGGAAGAATGGGTGTCTAGTATTGTCCCTGTAGCTAAGAAGTAGGGCACTATTAGGGTTTGTATCAATTTTAGAGATTTAAATAACACTTGTCTCGAGGACAGTTTCCCTACTCAACACATCGATCAAATCATTGATAAATGTGCTGGGAGCGTCATCTTTTCTTTTATGGATGGATTTTCTGTCTACAATTAGATATAAATTCTGCCAGTCGATCAACATAAAAAGGCATTCATTTGTCCATGGGGAACATTTGCATATCATAAGTTACCCTTTGGTTTAAAAAATGTTAGAGCTACATTCCAACGCACCATGTCCTATGCTTTTCAGGATATTAAATATATTGTGGAGCCGTACCTTAACGACCTCCCTGCTCATTCACAGTAACGGGAGGACAGCCTAGGGCATCTTAGGGACATTTTCCTTAGATGTCATCATTATAATATTCAGATGAACCCACACAAATGTGTCTTTTGTGTTGAGACTGGACGCCTTCTTGGCTTTGCGGTTTCCAAAGATGGCATCTAGATCGATCCTTTGAATATATCTGCTATCTTGGCCTTACCCACCCCGACTAATATTACTGAACTCCAAAGTTTGTAAGGGAAGGAAAAAATTATTCATTGTTTTGTATGCAACTTCGTAAAAAAATGCATGGATATATACGTCTCCTTAAGAAATACACCCCATTCTTAGGGATGACTAAGCCCAACAAGATTTTGATAATTTAAAACACGCTCTAACACCTTCACCAGTGTTCCACCCCCCAAATTACTCAAAATAATTTCTGATGTACGTTTTTGCCTCCACTACTACTATTGGTATGGTACTCATGTAGGAGGACCTCAATGGCCAATAACACATGATTTATTACCTAAGTAAGAGTCTTCTTGACTCTGAAACTTGTTATTCATGTGTGGAGAAGCTAGCTTTGGCTACACTCATCAGTGTGCAAAAATTTTGTCACTACATTTCGCTGTGCACCAAAATTGTTCTCATTGACCAAAACCCCATGTATTACATTTTGACCCGTCAAGTACTAGGGGGAAAATATTCCCATTGTATTTTCATCCTGTAGGAATTTGATCTTGAGTTTGCTGAGGCCACTTCTAAGAAGTGCTTAGTTTTGTAGAATTAATGTGTGACCTTCCCTGTGCTTTGATGGAAGAGTAGCCCAACGATTCATTTTCTGATGAATTTTTGTTCATGATTAGCACAACTGATCCATGGTATGTAGATTTGACCATCTATCTCCATACCCAAAGGTTTCAGCCTGATATGTCCCATGACGATCGTCATCACATCTGTCACCACGCGAAGTATTATCTCATTTTAAATGATATGTTGTATTGATGTGGTATTGGGTCCATTCTTCACTAATGTATTACACAAGAAGAGGCTGAACAATTTTTGAATGATTTCCACTCAGAAGCATGTGGAGGTCATCTTTCTTGGATGGCTACAGCCCAGAAAATCCTTCACGCTGGGTATTTTTGGAATTTGATCTTCAAAGAATGTCATGAGGCGGTTAAGAAATGCCCACCTTGTCAACTGTTTTATGCTAAAAAGTGCACCAACCCTGCTCCTTTACACCCTATCATTTTTGTTGGCCATTTCACCAAATGGGGTATTTATTTCATGCATTGTAAGCCTACCTTAGTTGGGGGTGTTGATCAGAATATTTCACCTCCTATGGACAGCAAGGTGTTTCGCTGGTCTGAATGGTTCAGATCCAGAACAAATAGATCACAGAGGTTGATAACTCCCCCTAGACGCTGTAGATATCTAGAATACAAGGCTTTGATAGTTCACCTGTGTACCTGCAAAAGAGTTCAACACTAAATAGATCAAAGCAACCAGAATATGATCTACTAATCTATGTTAGTGACTAAGGAATCTAGCAATATATATTTGAAATCAAACATCAACAATATATATGGGACATAAAATAAACTTACATTAGAAATATGAAGAAGTTTACAACCAAGCCTTAGTGTTGACATGCATCTCCATGAAAACAACTCTTCATCCCCAAAAGCTCCGACTCTAGCTCTCTATGCTCTCTCCAAATGATCTTGGGCCAAGAATCAGTCCAACAGCATTACAATACCTTCAATGTTCTCCCTCCTCAACCATGGTTATGAGCTCATATTTATAGGGCTTTAGTGGATATAGATGGTTGAGAAATTAGTGGGTGAGGTGGCCTCTAAGATCCTAGGATGAGGGATCTCGAGCTCAACCAACCCACAATAGTATGGATAAGGGATATTTCGAGGCTTATCATCTAGAAGCCTCGAGAAGCTTCTCTTTTTCCCTTTTTACCTAGGGTACCGCGCTTCTCTTTCTATGACAGAGTGGTTTTGGTAATAACCGCCTATTGACCAAGGGTAACAGGCGGTGGCACCACTTGTGGACAACCAATGAAAAGCGGTGCGAATAGGGGTACCGCTCTTGGATAAGGGAGGATGAGCGGTGCTGGGAATTTGTATGATAGACTGACAAGAAACAATTTAGTCTTCACTCCAGAGGCTGGGATTCAGGGCAAGTAGGTATGTCAAAGGTCTTATCACATGATGGTGACAGGATTTTGTATAACAGGATTCCCCCCAAAGCATGAGTCTTAGAGTGATACGATAAACGAGAGCTTTGAGAACAAGTCGTCACCGGGAGATAAAAATGTTGGCTCGATCAGAGCATGTAGTCAAGTAGGCATCTGTAGTATATCAGTATGTTGAATCATAAACACAAGTAACCAAACTCATAGCTACAGACCAATACAAGGCAGATCCATGAGTGGAATAAACAAGCATGGCTACTGGAATACAACGTAGATCCATGTGATAGAGGATTCAAACTTGGACATAACTACCAGACATACAACGTAGATCTATGTCATACAGACACAAATTTGAGCATAGCCAGAACCATACAAATGTGGATCCATGCTAGATATACAAAACTCCATTGCAACTTGGGGAAAAAGAAATGAGCACTTTTAAACAAATACCCAGGGTCTTCGTCTCGTCTTCCACAAAGTACGATTCTATCCATGTGATTACAATGATCTAAAGTCGAACATGGTAGAAACCACTTGATTATCGGCCAATGATGTGAACCATTAACAAGTGTGAGGGAGATCATCATTAATGTCAATGACTCCCAAGGTAATCTAGTACAATCTACTGAGTGCGAATAGATGTCCTGATGTCAAACACCCAGTCAATTCTATCGATCAAAGGTCAATGATGTGAACCTATGTTGAGAGTGAGAGAATCGCTCATTAAGGCATATAGATCTCAAGGTACTAAATATTGTTTCTAATACTATTTCCCAGATGATGAGCTAATGTCGACGGGAATAGTCTCGTCGAAGGAGGGCCATGATGAGTCCCACATCGATGACACGAAACTCAGAACATAGTTCTGGAATGACGTGAATGTAGTAACCATATGACTAACTCAAAAATACTAACACAAAGGTTGTGTATACTGCAGAGGTAATACTTCTTCAGATCCCCTTTGAACATCGGGTGGCACGACAAAATGACTTGGCAGCATGACTAGACAGGACAGACACACAATGCGACAGTGGACAATGCATTCTTTTGAAAGAGTCAAAGGATTGGTATGACTCATGAAAGTGGATCGTCACGGAGATCAGCTGAATACCCAATTGACAGACATGATTGTGCAGACAAGTGCCATGTTCAAAGATAACGACAAACAACTGCTATTATTTGCAAAATGATTCCCTTTCCCATTTCCCCCATCATGATCGATGAGTGCCTCTTTTCAGTTTTATGAGTTCTAAGAGGGTAACAAACACTCGATATAGCTTGTCAGAAGACAAGTCCAGTCCCATATGTTTTATGAACCTGAGAGAGGATGGGTTCATTCCCAAAACGGGTCTCTCAATGTTTAATTTAACGAGTCCATTGAAAGAAAACTCGGTATCATTCATGTTTAGAGAGTCTGAACGAATATGGAAGAAGACTCCATGGGGGTCCTTTTTCGTATGATTTAGTCTCTAAGGCCCAAAAAAGTATAAAATCATACCTTAGAGAACTCTTCCAGTCATGATTGGTTGGAGTGTTCCTTTCTCGTAAATAGTTTTGTCCGAACCGAGAAAGAGATAACCTACCGTTGGATAGACGACTCTTCAAATACTTTAACGAGCATGAAGAAGACAAGATCGCTTGACAATCTTTTCATATTTAGGGAGTCTGAAAAGGGGTTTAAAGAGAACTCCATGAAGTGTCTTTACACAATGTCACTTTTTACGAGCCTGGAAAGATTCAGAAATGGACTCGACTATCTTTTCATGTTTAAGGAGTCTGAAAGAACATGTGAAAAGAAGACTCCATAATGTTTCTTTACACAATGTTGTATTTTATGAGCCTGGAAAGAAACTTGAACTAGACTCGAAACTTTGATACTAGATTTTAACGAGCGTGACAAAGTGTCGTAATAAATGCTCAATGACCTTTTCCATTTTGTGAAAGTATGAAAAATCTATACTTTCCAAATCTTTTACTAAAGGCAACCTGCAGACAACTCATAAACAAGTGTTAAATGCATCCAAAATCAGCATTAAGGGATTACGACAAATAGATTTTGACCAGAACATGATGTAATATCAAAACTATACTAAGTCAGACCCAAAAAATGTCTATATAAGGCAAGTAAATAGTAAAAAATCAAACATTTCACTATTTACCTCTAGCAAAGAGCACTTGGAGCATTTTTTAGCCAGATCTTCCACATCTGATACCGAGAGTTTCCACCGTCCGTTTTCAGTCTTGTCAGTTGCAGGTAATAGCTAAGACCTTCTTCTTTCATTTCATAGCTTTTATTTTGGGATTTGATGAGGTTTTAGGCCTATTTGGAAAGCCCTAAAATCCTAATTGCGGGCACCGCGGCTACCCCTTGCGGGATAGGTAGTACCACTTAAGAACCACACCAAGAACAAAGTGGATAGGTGGTGCCACCACCTATCTCCAATGAGGCACAGGCGGTGCTGGCCGTCGAGAAATTAAACCAATGATATATACAAAATTAACTCATTCTTTTGATTTGTAATGATTCAAGGATGATATTGATGTATACCATTGTTGTTTTGGCAGGTCTAAGCTTCCAAAATATGGTGATATGGAAGGAAAGAACACATGATGACGAGGATGCCACTGCTGAAAGGAATCTGGTTTGTATTGCCACACTCTGAAACTGTGGACTTTTAAAGTTCTTCCGGACACCAAGCATGGTGTCCCACGAGAGACTACTGGAACACATACTGAGAATGTGGAATCCAGAATAGCAGTATTTCGAGGTGGGGGCACATATACTTACAATGGAGGTAGAGGAAATCTACTTCCTGACTGGCCTATCGAGATTAGGTGCCACTATCTCACTGATAGGTTCCCATGGTGAGGACATTACCACCAGAGAGCTCATAGATTGACACGGTGCACCAGGTACAGGCACATCGGGGAAGAAAATCCCCATTAGGGCAGTGACAGACAGGGCTCTACGGATTGTTCTGTTCACCATGCAGAGGGTGAAAGGGAGCCAGGGTGTACATCAGGCTTCCAGGGCACATATGCTGTATGCCTAGAGGCAATGGCACCTACGATGTTCAACTGGGTGGAAGCATTGCTTCCAATCTTCAAGGATCAGCTGACTAAATGTCGGTAGGGAGAGCTGAAGCAATTCGGCTTTGGTTCCATCTTAGCTTGTTTCTTCTTTAAGCGGGTCCCCTAGATGAGGCCCCAGGTGACTTTTCAGAGTCTAAGAGCACGGGACCCTCGCATGTTGAGGTGGGTCCAGATCATGGCTCGTACATGAGCGGGTAGGGGCAGAGTGAAGTTCGGTGACACGTTCTTTAGATGGCTGTGGGATCAGATGCTCATGGTCGAGGACTATGCCTATGCGGGCATGGATTTTATAGGTGATCCTGACCTACCACTCCCACCTGGAGGGAAGTGGGGAGACATTGGTAAGAAACAAGAAACCCTAAAGATGAAAAATGTTTTATGTTTTTTATGTTTTATATTTTTTATGATAAGTGACAAGACCTGTTTGTCTTCATGCAGATGTTGGAGCAGTGAGGCCTGGAGGAGCATCTACATTAGACAGGCGAGCTGGAGCTCGCTTTGTGCCACAGGGTGATGATATCACTGGGGAGTTGGAGGAGAACCTCGATAGGTTGACTCTGGACATCCCAGATGCTGACATAGATGACCTCCCGACTAGATATCAGAGATCTATGGTGGGAGTACCAAGCCGATTCAACAGGCTACTTCGCAGGGTGGCTCAAGCAGTGATGTGCTATCACGAGCACCACTATTAGATGAGACATGTATACTGAAAGCTGATAGCTTCAGGATTTTGTATGATGATTTTTCCTGAAAGCCTACGTGCTTTAGATGAGGTCTCGGGACCTATTTTTTGTAACATTTTTCGTATATATATATACAGACTTTTACATGATTTTTATTCGTTTCAAATGGATGAATGCATTTTCTATGAGTTCTATGTGTCTTTAAATGTTTATTTACAATGTACCATGTTTGATTAATGTCATGAATGGGCAATATGCTAATCTAGGATGTAATTAGCCAATGAATCAGCAACTACATTATGTTCCCTAGGGATATTCCTATATGTAATGGTTCCAAATGATCTTTCTAACAAACGTACCCTCTGAAAGAGGCAGAGGAGCACCGGGTTCCTAATGGTGTAGATATGGTTTAAATGACAAACCACAAGCTAGGAGTCCATCAAAACTACTAGATCACGGACATCCTGGGAGGCAGCTTCAGTCAGAAGATCGATGACCGCTTCATACTCGGTGATGTTATTAGTAGCGGGACCTAAGCAAACCGCTCCTGAACTGACCACATATTCAGCTGGGGAATAGAGAACCCAAGAAACCGAGGCTAGATTCAAGGTGTGGTAGCAAGCACCATTAGCGAAGCCGTAGAAAGCCATCTGCATGACCAAAACACGGTATAAACAGATGCGAGCACCAAAACTCAAAACCATCTTGAAAATACTGAAAACACACTGAAAGTCAATCAATATACATATATACAAGATACCATCCAAGAAGACCTAGGCATAGTACCTTTTCAGGTACAACCCATTGCGAGGTTGCCCCGAAGGGATTCCATCATAATCTACCAACTCATAGGCTCATTTCTCTAACACCTTGGAAATAACGAAAGGTCCATACCACATAGACTCAAACTTACCCTTTCCTAGCTTGTCATATCTCTAGTCATAAGTCAAAACTAGGTCACCCTCGTTGAAAACATGAGGCTGGACGGATTTATCGTACTTTGCCTTGATGCATTTCTTATGTGCTTCATTAGCCAAGGCAGGATCTCTACGAGTCTCATCAAGGTTATTCAAGTACAAGAATCTCTCTTCCTCTGCGGAAGTGTCCGGGAGAAGTTCAAAGGCAAGTTGTAAAGATGGAATCTGACATTGGATAAGCAAGATAGCTTCAAGTCCATAGACAAGCTGGAATGGCATGAAACCAGTAGCTGTTTTCATGGAAGTCCGATAAGCCCAAAGAGCTGAAAAAATAATGAGATGCCAATTGGATTTATGATCTCCAACCATTCGATGATGCATAGTTTTCAAAACCTTGTTAATGGCCTCTACCTGACCATTAGCTTGTGGATAATACGGCGTAGAGTTTTCATGGCGAAAACCTAGCTTGGAACTCAATTTCTCCATCATTTGATTATGGAAATGGGATCCGTGATCAGTGACGATGGACTGCGGAACTTCAAATATAGCCATGATATGATTGAACAAGAAGAGAGCGGTAGTCTTACCATATTCTGCATATGTAGGCATGGCCTCAGCCCATTTTGTAAAATACTCCATGGCTACGATGATGAACCATGCCCCCCGGCTGAGGTAGGTTTACAATGCATGAAGTCAATCACCCATTTGGCAAAAGGGCCAACGGCAATAATGGGGTGAAGCGGAGCAGGATGGGTGCGCTTTTTGGGATAAAAATGTTGGCATGGTGGGAATTTCTTAATAGCCTCATGATAGTCTTTGAAGACAGAAGGCCAGAAATAGCCAGCGCGAAGGATTTTCTGGGCTGTAGCCATCCCAGATAAATGACCGCCACATGATCCAGAGTGGTAATCATTTAGCACATGTTCAGCCTCCTCATGAGTGAGGCATCGTCGAAGAATGGAGTCAATCCCACGTCTATACAAGGTATCATGCAAGATAAGGTAGTATTTCACGTGGTGATGAATGCGGCTATGATCATCACAAGATAGATGCGGTTGAAAACCCCAGGTCTGGAGATAAATCAACAAATATCCATACCAAGGATCAGTAGTGCTAATTAGGAACAAGAATTCATCCGGAAATGAATCGCTGGGCTTAGATTCCGTGGTAACACAGGGAAGGTCACATATAAGCTCGAAAAAAACCAAGGATTTTTTTGATGTAGCCTTGGAAAACTCAATATCGAACTCCTGAAGGATGATGATCCAACGGGAGTACTTGCCCCCGAGTACCTGATGAGTCAGAATGCAGTACATCGAGTTCTGGTTTGCCAATACGGTGGTAGTGCGAAGCAGAATGTAGTGATGAAATTTTTGCACAGCAATGACCATGGCCAAAGCTAGCTTCTCCACATGTGAATAACAAGTTTCAGAATCAATAAGATTCTTACTGGTGTAATAAATCACATGCTCCTGACTATGGATATTGTCCTGCACTAAAACCATGGCGATGGTAGTAGTAGAGGCAGAAATATACAAGAGAAAATACTTTGAATAGTCTAGGGGGTGTATCACAGGTGAATGAGTCAGAGCATGCTTAAGACTATCAAAGGTGCGTTGGACCTGGTCATCCTAGAAGAATGGAGTGTTCTTCTTGAGGAGACGCATATAACCGTGCATTTTCTCAGCGAAATTGCACACGAAACGGCGAAGAAAGTTTTCCTTCCCCTGCAAACTTTGGAGTTCAAGGATGGTGGTTGGGGCTGGTAGATTAATGATGGTGGCAATATTCAAAGGATCGATCTGGATGCTATCTTTGGATACCACAAAGCCAAGCAGATGTCCTGTCTCAATGCAAAAAACACATTTATGCGGATTGAGCCGTATATTATAATGATGACATCTCAGGAATATGTCTCTAAGATGACCGGGGTGGTCCTCCCATCGCTGTGAATGAGTAGGGAGGTCATCAAGGTACGGTTCAACAATATGTTTAATTTGATGAAACACATAGGACATCATACATTGGAACATGGCGCCAAAATTTTTCAAGCCGAAAGGTAACTTCTTATACACAAAGGTTCCCCATGGGAAAATGAATGTCGTCTTATGCTGATCGACAGGCAATATCTCAATTCGATTGTAGCCGGAGAAGCCATCCATGAATGAAAATATGACACTTCCAGCACAGTTGTCGATAATCTGATCGATGTGCGGGGTAGGAAAGTTATCTTTGGTACAAGCTTTATTTAAATCCCTAAAGTCAATACAGACTCTAATGGTGCCCTGCTTTTTATTGACAGGGACAACGTTTGATACCCATTCCGTCAGAGGTACAGGATAAATAAAACCATCTTTCAGAAGCTTCTCAATCTCAGCTTTAATAGCTGTTGCCTTCCTAGGATGGACTTGCCTAAGTTTCTACCTGACAGGTTTAGCCACGGGATAAGTTTTAATCTCGTGAACCACAATGGAAGGGTCGATCCTCAGCATCTGTTCATAGGACCAGGAAAAAATATCACGGAATTCCTTAAAAAGTGGCTTATATGCTTCAGATTCATCTGTGGAGCATTTCTACCCAACATGAACATGCTCAATAACATCAGGCTTGGTTGATATGTCAATTGGGTTCGTCTGAGTAATGTTGCAAAGGTTTTCTTCAGAATCTGTATCTTGCAACAATATAGGACTTTGCGGAACATTGACAATATCAGTAGGAAACAAGAATGCAAAATCATGGCTGTTCGAACTGGTATTGGGGAGGAACATGAATCTATGATGGTGATCCTCCCAAATGGGATCACCCATGTTCATGATCTCTATAATGGACTCGTCAGAAGGAAAAGTATCGGAGAGATAGTCTAGAACCGGAAGAGAAGGGTCTAACCAGTACGGTAAATGGTAAGGATCCAAAGCCACTAAATGAATGTCATTAGTGTGATAATCAGAACAAGTTTGAATGGTGTCATACATAGATTCGTGGGGACTCAATGAGGTGGACTCAACAACATTTGTGACCTGGGGCTCAATATCAAATGAGGCGATCATATGTACTGTCGCGGTATCCGTGCTAGGAGGAGTAGAGGGAAAAATCCCCATAAGGGATGAATCCTTCAGCATACCTACCCCAATCGACTGGTAAGGAGGAGGGGATTGACCTAACATGGGGATGTTATTAGCCGTAGAGGCAGTAACCTCCAACATACAGAAATCAAGCTGTTCAATAGTAACAATTCTCCCGAGATGCGGGAATTGGACCGTTTGAAATACTGTTGAAGCAACAACATTCATGGCATAGAACCAATTCCTTCCTAAAAGGAGGTTATAATCTAAAGGAGCATCTACCAATTCTACTTGGATGGAAACAATTTTTCCCCCCAGCTCGACCATGAGGGCTGATATGAGGCCATGGGGTTGGAAACCCCATCCATCAAAGGATTTAAGGGTCGTAGGTGATGTAACAAGCTCAGGAGATCCAAGAGCTTTCCAACAAGTCATAGATAACACCAAGGTCGAAGCTCCTTCATCTAGTACCGTTCGAAAGACTTTCTTTCCCACTACTTTCGTAATGATTTGAAAAGCAAGTTTATGCGGTAATCTAGGTTTATAGTTCTCAACATTGAAATGAATCAAGTTAGTGTTATCTGGGTCTACAGCTCCTAATGCAGTCAATAAGTTCTTGCACTGTGTAGGGCAACTTTGGAGTACTTCTAGGGTAGACATCACATAAGGTGCCTGAGCGAGATCTTCAACCACATTATAGAATTGAGCAGCTCAGGCATTGGGATTGAAGACATCCTTCCGAAGAGTACTCTTTGGTGGGTGCAAAATCATGTCAAGAGTAGGCTTCTCGATATACAAGGGAACAGTAGATGAGGATTCTGAAGAACTAGTGGAGGGAGCTTTCCCTGAAGAAGATTGATCTTCTTTCTTATCTGCGGGTTTATCATAATTCTGGCTTTGAGTTTGCAGATGGATGGTATCTATGGACATCATATGAATTTCCTCTAATGAACTAGAGTTACCCTGGTTTGACATGTGGTCTACCAGCTGTTATTGAGAGGGGAAAGGATCTGTAAGTACTGCAGGTGCGGGATTAGACTTCAAAAACTGGGAGATTTCGTCTCGACGGGGACACTCCTTGGAGAAGTGGTCACCACCACATAACAGACAAGGGTATTTAGCCTTCCTTTTCCTTGTGTTGTTGTCATTATGGGTTGATTGTGGGGCCTCTTTCTAGTTTCCAGGTTTTTTATTTCGATTTTTACCTTTCTTTTTATTACCCAAGGTTTGAGTACTTTGAATAGAATTGACCTCGGCAAAAACCTTGGCAGTCGAAGTAGTAGCAGGTTGGGTTTGCTTGGAAGGTTTTGTTGTGGATGGGGACTGGATTGAACCAACAATCCCGTCAACAGGTTCTTTTGCTGATGGCTTGGCAGGGTCAGTGCTAGGGCGAGGAGCTTGAGGAATCAGGTCATAAAGAGTCCCAGATTGGGAATAAAGCAAGTCTAGGTACTGAGCCCAACTAATAGCTTGATCTTCGATAACGGCACCGCCCATGGCCACATCTCAGGCAATAGGAGGCAACAAGGACTTGGTGAACCAATCAGCTAAGAACTGATCCGGAATAGGGGCCTTAATAAGTCTTCTCTGCCTTCTCCACTCGTGAATATGGTCAGAAATGTGGGTGGAGGTCTTCTGTTGCAGAGAAGTTAAAATATCAGTGCCCATTTCATAACGAATAGGGAGCTGAAAGTGCGTAAGAAATACGGTTGCCAACGAGCCAAAATCCACAAACGAATGTTGTGGGAGTTCAATATACCACTTTGCGGCCATACCGATCAAAGTTTGCTGAAAGAGTCGTAACCGAACGGAATCATCCATGAGGGAGTTCACGGAACACCACAAATATAAATTCATAACATGGTTCCATGGATCTTCACCCTGCTTCCCATCGAATTTTGGAATGTCCGATGGTAACTTTACCAGAATGGGAGGCCAAAATGGATTGTGTCGAATGGGATCATTAATCAACTTGGACAAATCAGGCAAGTCCAAAGTTGCAAGGAAAGGTAACTGTCTATTGGGATGCACATACTGGTAATATTGATATGGCATGAAATTACCAGTAGGGCCATAGGTTGACTGAAAAACAGGTTGTTGTGAGGAATAACTACCAGGAAATCTTCCCATGGGGGGTTGATTTCTGGAATTAGGACCGCTAGGACCACCAGGGCCTCTAGGAGGAGGACTGCCAGAGCCACCAGGACCGCCAGGCCACCGGGACCACCAAGACCACCAGGACCACCAGGAGGCAGACCACCAGACCCTCTGAAACCTCCAGGAGGTGGAAAAACTCTGGAGCCACCAGAACCGCTAGGAGGAGGGCCACCAGACCCTCCACAGCCATAAGGAGGAAAGCCACTAGGTCCCCCAGGACCACTAGGACCGCCAGGACCATGAGGAGGTCCTCCAGGCCCTCCAGAACCATTAGGTCCCCCAGGGGGAGGATCTCCATAAGGTGTTCCTCCCGCACCTCCCGCAGTGTGTATGGGTATCCCTCCCATGGCTGGCATGTTAGACCAGTTGGGTTGCCCCCATCGCGTAAAAGTGTTGCTAGTGAATGGAATTCTAGCAGGATTAGATGGATGATTACGTATAGGTATTTGACCATAACCACTAGAAGACTGAATGGAAACAGGTTGTGCCCCCAAGGGCCGACCTGAACTAGATGGGAGATTTAGCACATTAGTGTGGGTGGGAGGGACAAAAACTATAGATGTTTCTATGTTAGAGGTCTGCTCTTGATTAGGTACAACTCTAGGATCATAGAATGTAGGTCATGCTGGGGGTTTCCCCTTGGCATTCAAAGGTACTAAAGACACATGAATTGAAGGTTGGGCCCCAGATGCAAAAGATCTGGGCGGATTTGGATCAGACATAACATAAGAGGTGAGAGGGGTGGAAATTTGACTTGGGATGTGGGTTGTTAATGGACGATCTATAATCGGTTCAATGGGTATCATAGAATCGGCTAGTGAACGATATCCCACAGGAAGGAATGTGGAACGAACTGGTGAAGGGCCTAATAGGTTGTCAATTTGATTTTCTACCTCCTGTGCACAGAGGATGGCAGCACGATATTGCCCGCGTTCTTCTTCACTTTCAGGAGAACTTACACGGGTGCCAAATGAGGTAATGGCATGTCTGATAGGTGTCTCCCAAAAAGGAGCATTAGGACCAAAGTCCGGACGGGTATTATCAACATGATCTTCCACGGGAGGATGGAGCGATGAATCCTCATGGGAAGGTTGTTGGGCCAAGGGAGGCATGTGTGAAGAATATGGTACTCCACTTTCCGCCACCACATGATCTCCTACTTGGGAGGTGGTAGAAGGTCCTTGGTCAATAGCTTCCATTGGATTTCCTTCTGAAATAGAAGTAAAATCGGGTGGCAAGCCTTGTACTCTACTGTACTGTCTTAACTCAGCCAGTGTGTACAGTTCCTATCTAACCTAGGGTCTAAAAATCTAGAAAAAACACACTGAAAGACTTGCCTACTCAAACTATAGGTCAAAACAAGCAGACTTAAAATGACAGGAGGAGTTCAAAAGTCAGGTCTCTCACTAGGATTGTCAAGCCGGTGCCACTCATGATATACCTCGAGGGTACATGCGTAGTAATCTCCCTGAATACTGTTTTCAGTGTATGGCTCCAAACAAGACGGCCAAAGGGATTTTCTTAGATAGATAAGGTACCCTAGTGGGGTCTCCTGATATACTCAATGTACGTGGGAGCTTGAATTGGTAGTAGTGCTGTCTAATGCATAACCATACACAAGGGGCCTTTTGATATACAATTGAGTATGTGAAGTACCTTTCTATATACCTCAAGGGTACGTGAAGGGCCGTTCGATATACCGATGGTACGTGGAAGAACTGCGCGAGTCCTAGAATGTAATGCTGACAAATAATGATAGCTCCTAAGTTTTACAACACCTGAACACGTTTCTAACCTATCACTCAAGTTACTACGTAAATTTTAACCTACAACTACCGTTGATTTTAACTTGTACGGTTAGGTGAATGCATGATGTTCTAACAGAAAAGTAAAACCATACAGTATGCTTGTGCAAATGTTCACTTTACCATTCAATATGCCTACTTATAGGAGGGAAGAGAGTGTTTTTATTTTTGTTTCAAAACCAAAAATCATTCCAATCAACAGTCATGAACATCAAATCAAAGACAAGCAAATACTTCTACAAACCAAATTATTCTTTCCGAAAGCAAATGGGAAGGGCGAGAATCTCTTTTCCTAAAAGAACAACACCAAACACACCTATATGCCAATGCACTCTAACTTTTCAAATTTCTTAAAAACATAAGAAAATCTAACTTAAAACTACTATTTTTATTTTTATTTTGATCGAGATAGTCCTATATGCATGAGAGACGAAAGATCGTAAAGGTCCGGAAAGCTTGTGAAGCCAATCGGAAAACCTGAATCCAACGCTAAAATATGATGTCCTAATCTCAAGCAAAAATTTTCTTTTTTGAAGGGAAGAAAAAGAAGTTTACTATGCAAGCAAGAAATGAAATCTAGAAGTTAATCTAATGTTGTTCTTTCAGTATATGCAACGAAAAGAGAGTTCAATGAGCACCCTAACTTTCATAAAACAAGAAATCCTTCTTTAAACACAACCAACGAGCAAGAAGCGGATAAACAATAAAAAAGACTCAACAAAATTTTGAAATTCCACTCAAAATCAATCTTGAACCATCAAAGAAGCAAGCCACACACATCGGATTCAATAACACAAGCCTGATAATAGAGATGAAAGCAATCAAAATTCCAAATTTTTACAAAGAAAAATGAGGAAAAATGGTTTTGGACTAATGCCTACCTGGTACCGCGCTTTGTAGGTGTTGTAAGAGCATTTCCAAAGCAGCACCGCTCCTCACTAACCAGATACAGGCAGTGGCACTGCTTACTATCCACTATGTTCAGGCGGTGGCACCACTCCTCACACAAAGCATTACTGCGGTTCCCTGTAGATGAACAAAACAAAAAGAGAACAATGGATTAGATAAAAAATAGACTAGATCATGGTGAATACTATCAAATTGAATATGGTAACAGAGCATAAAAAATCGAAATAACTCAGATCTAAACAGATCTGGAAATTTCAAACCCAAATAATACAAATCAGAAAGTAGATCTGACTGTAAAGAGTTGAAGAAAATGGAGCCTGGATTCAGACAAGAATTACAGGCTCAAGACTATCAGAACAACTGAATACAACTACTCTCCAGCGGAGTCACCAGATTTGTTGATCGAAATATTTCACCTCCTGCGGATAGCAATTTGTTCCACTGGTCTGAATGGTTCAAATCCAGAACAAATAGATCACAGAGGTTGATAACTCCCCCTAGACATTGTAGATATCTGGAATACAAGGCTTTGATAGTTCACCTGTGTACGTGCAAAAGAGTTCAACATGAAACACATCAAAGCAAATTGAATATGATCTACTAATCTATGCTAGTGACTAAGGAATCTAACAATATATATCTGAAATCAAACATCAACAATATATATGGGACAGAAAATCAACTTGCATTAGAAATATGAAAATTTTTACAACCAAGCCTTAGTGTTGACATGCATCTCCATGAAACCAGCTCTTCATCCCCAAAAGCTCCGACTCTAGCTCTCTATGCTCTCTCCAAATGATCTTGGGCCAAGAATCAGTCCAACAACATAACAATACCTTCAATGTTCTCCCTCCTCAACCATGGCTATGAGCTTATATTTATAGAGCTTTAATGGATAGAGATGGTTGAGAAATTAGTGGGTGAGGTGGCCTCTAAGATCCTAGGATGAGGGATCTTGAGCTCAACCAACCCATAATAGTAGGGATAAGGGATATCTCGAGGGTTATCATCTAGAAGCCTCGAGAAGCTTCTCTTTTTCCCTTTTTACCCAGGGTACCGCGCTTCTCTTTCTATGACAGAGCGGTTCTGGTAATAACCGTCTATTGACCAAGGGTAACAGGCGGTGGCACCGCTTGTGGACAACCGATGAAAAGTGATGTGAACATGGGTACTGCTCCTGGATAAGGGAGGATGAGCGGTGCTGGGAATTTGTATGATAGACTGACAAGAAACAATTTAGTATTCACTCCAGAGGCTGGGATTCAGGGCAGGTAGGTATGTCAAATGTCTTATCACATGATGGTGACAGGATTTTGGCATAACAGGGGGGGGGCATGGTTACATCATCGTAGTCATTGATTACTTTACAAAATTGGCTGAGGAAATGCCTACATATGCAGAGGATGGAAAGACTGCCACCCTATTTTTGTTTAATCATGTGATAGCTAGGTTTGGAGTTCTGTAAGCCATAGTCACTAACCACTGATCCCATTTCCACAATCAGATGATGGCTGAGTTGAGTGCTACGTTGGATTTTCGTCATGAAAACACCACTCCGTATTATCTGTAGGATAATGGTCAAGTTGAGGCCATTAACAAACTTTTGAAAACAATGTTGTGTATGATGGTTGGAGATCACAAATCCAACTGGAATTTGACTCTGTTTTCCGCACTGTGGGCTTATAGGACTTCAGTTAAAACAAAAACTAGTTTCACACTGTTTTAGTTGGTTTATGGATTAGAAGCTGTCCTTCCTATTGAATGTGAAATCCTATCACTCAAACTTGCAGTGGAAATTCTCCCGAACACTTCTGCCGAAGAAGAACGATTTTTGTACTTGACAAACCTTGATGAAAATAGAAGAGATGCTTCCTTGGCTAACGAGGCACACAAAAACGTGTTAAGGCTCAGTACGACAAGTCCATTCAACCTCGTGTCTTTAACGAAGGTGACATGGTTTTGACTTATGATCAAAGACATGACAAGCTAGGGAAGAGGAAGTTTGAATCCATGTGGTATAGTCCCTTTATCGTCAGTAAAGTCTTAGAGAAATGGGCCTACGATCTTGTAGACTACGATGGGATACCTTTTAGGCAACCTCACAATGGGTTGTACTTGAAAATGTACTATGCTTGAAGTCATTTATGTGTGGGACTTTGTATATATGTATATTGAATGATTTTTTGGTATTTCAATATGGTTTTGAGTTTTTTGTCAGCACTGTTTATACCATGCTTTGGTTATGCAGATCATATGTCCTTTTATGGTTTTGCTGATGGTGCTTTCTATCATACCTTGAACCTCACTTCAGTTGCTTGGGTTTTGTATTCCTCGACACATGACTTAGTCAGTTCAGGAGCGGTTTGTATAGGTCTGACTACCATTAACATCACTGAGTATCAAGCAGTGATAGGTTTGTTGACTGAGGCTGTATCTTGGGACATTCATGGCTTGGTAGTATTCATGGACTCACAACTAGTGGTTTTTCATTTGAACCACGTTTATGCCATAAAAAATCCTACACTTCTTCATCTTTTTCGAAGAATGCGTCTATTAGAAAGGTTGTTGGAATCAATCACTTATAGGCACATTCCTAGGTCTATATAAAATGGTTACCGACTCATTGAAAAACTACATTTTGGACTAGTATATTTCCCATTCATAACTTTTGATAAATAAAACATGGTTCATTGTAAAATAAAATAAACAGAAAAGACACATAAAAACTCATGTAAATATCATTTTCCATTTGAACATATATAAACACCATAAACAAGTTTGTATATATATATATATATATATATATATATATGGCCACGAGAAGCACTCTGGCTTTCAGATATAAAAAATGGAAAAAATCCTGAAGCTAGCTAGCTTTCAGTGTATACAACATGTAGAACGTATAGTGGTGCTCATGGTAGCACGTGATAGCCCTTGCTACCCTCCATAGTAAGCAGCTGAATTGACCTGACAGTCTAGTTGTGTCACATGCCCCAATTTTGCAAAATAATATTATCTTATTTGATTTTATTTCAAGACAATATGTTAAATTTTATGCTAAGTTGCAAATGATGACTCAGCAGAGTCAAGGTTGTGAATGTAATTCTGAATATTTTAATTATAAATAAATAAAAGTGGAGACAACAGCTTGGGAGAGCTGTTAAAAAGAGTGTTTACTGGTCAAGTTGGTGGAGGAGACTGGGTGGAGAGCAAATAGAAAAGTGGCAGCATCCTCAAACACTTCGAATGTTGCAGGTGGCAACCTCCCTACATTTAGGGTCATGGTCCCCCAAGAAAGTGGGATCAGAGCAGGTGGTTCAATTAATGACAACTAACCCAAAAAGACCTAGGAAATCTTAATAAAAATTCCCATTGAAGAGAGTTGAGGCTGTTCATTCCAAGAAGAGAATCATTCAGATGAATGTACTTCAAAGGATTTCATTGGGAAGGGAATTTTTGGAAGGTGTTTGAGGGGTAAACTGCAGAAGTGATCTAGTATAGCTTTTCAGCTGAAGGATTTTATTGCTGAGTGTAGAGTTAGTACTGAGTCATTGGACTAGTATCTTGTTGCATGCTCCACCAGTTCTCAGCCAAGGAGACCAGGAACAGGCTCAGGGGTCCTGAGAAGATGCTGTTTGAGCGCTCTCCAGGAGTTGGTAGGGAGGAACGGCCTCCCAATGCTGTTGTCATCCAGCTTTAAATAGGTTCTACAGTCTTTTATTTACTGTGTTAAAAGTTTATATCTGAGAATGAATGATTAATGAATGATTACATGTTTTGTAGTGAACTGATAGAGCTTGTATCCCTTTAGTTATTTGAATATTGAATCTGTAATTGATGAAAATAATCCTAACTTGTGTTTTTCCCCATCTGGAATAGACCAGACCGTACTCTAGCACATGTAGTTCATTATAAAATAGATGAAGGATATGATAGAAATCTGGATTGAATAGAGTTATTTGTATTTCAGAACAATGGAATAATTTATTTCTGTATATAGATGTCTTTAGGAAAGAATATTAATATGTCTAATTAAGTTTATTATTCAAACCAGACTGTTGTATTAAGAATGCTAGCTAAGAAGTGTTCATAATACTTTAAAGACAACATGTTTATTTCTTCTAGCAAGTTGTTACAGTAAATAGGTTATTGTTCTTATTCAAAACTGTATTTTGTAAAATGATACTATTAACCTGTAACATAGGTAAAAGAACTAACTTAGATTACATACTCATTTATTTCTAAAGAAAGAACCAAGTTATTTTACATAGTTTATTTTATTGTTCATACTGCTGAACTATATCTACAAATGTTCACATTTCAAGTAGGGTAATACTGGTATAGTCATTTTTATAAATAAATTAACTACAACAATTATAATATTGTAACAAGGAAACAATAACAAAACCTATCTATGTACTTACTTAATTAAAATGCACTGATTGCAATGGTAAATAATATTTAATAAATATTATTTATAAATGAACAAATTCATTTAAATAAACTAAACAAAAATTAATTATAAAAGAAAGTACAGGGTCGAAACCCTCACAGTATTAAACATTACAATTTATAGTATTAACATTTTAACTCATAGTATTAACATTGTAATTCGTAATAATAACATTGTAATTAATAATGAGATAAGCAATAATCCAAGGATTTGGATTATTTAGTATTCTGAAGCTTAAAACTATAAAACATTATTACAGTCCTGTAAGGACAGAGAAAGATAACAATGGAATTATAACCATTATATACCTGTAACAAATAATTAACTTAACATTTATTATTGAACTAAAACCTACATAATAATTTAAAGAAATTATTTTATATACAGGTTACTAACAGGATTAACCCTTGCTCGAATATCCGAGCTTATAAACAAATTATTATAATAGTAAGAAAGAACAGAATAGGATTTGTAATACAATTTAATTCAAGATAAATTTAACATGTAAATATTTCTTTACACAGTCGACTAAGGGTAGGAACCCTAGAATACAAAATTTACAGTAAGAGCATAAAAATAACCGAGTTCGAGCTCAAGAGAGTTAAATCTCTATACTTAAAGTTTAAACAGAGAATGGCTTGATAGGCTGCAAATATTTTTACATAACTGTACACAAAACAAGTAAAAAAAAATTTACAAGTCACGACATAAGCCAGAGAACCCTGCTAACAGCAAGGGTTAGCAAAAAAAACTAAATAAGTAAACCGAGAAATAGAACCCATGAAGGGTCACTTGTAGGCCATGAATTCCAACTGAAAAACTGTTCCATACAGAACTGAACAAGCGCTGATTGCCATGGGTTGACCAGGGATTACCCGTAACCAGGAAGCCGACCCTACTCATTTGTACCAGCAACAAAGAAAGATGTAAATCGTTACCTGCAAGGATACGAACCCACAACGTTAAAATTTTGTTTCATAATATAACTGAGTTAAGAGTAAGTTAAGAACTGTTTAATAAGAAATTTTAATACCTGCTAGAGAAGGTAATGTAGCCACTAAGAAACATGAGTGCTACCACCAGCGAGACAAAGAGCCAACCCTTCATTTCTCCTGTGACAGAGATAGTTCAAACGCATGAAAAAACCACTGCTAGCAGCAGCAAGAAGAAGGTGGAGCAATGACCAAGCAAGAAGCGAACGGTGAAGCTCGAACTGTCACCACAATGCAAAGCATGAGAAACACACACTTGAAACCCTTTGACAAAAAAAAAGCTATAACAGAAGTAATTAACCCCTTTAAACTATCCCTACAGGCAAGCCGTGGAGGAACGAACCAAAAGCCACTCACAGGCCAGGCCGTAAGCTTAATGTCACGACTCTCAACAAACTCTTGTCAGAGTAAGCTCACAGTGTAAACAAGAGTTCAAGGACGAAGCACTTAGACTGAACATTCTAAACTAGGACGCAGAACTCATTATTTACATAGTAGGGTAAGCATGGCGGCCATGGAATAGTTGCAGAGCGGCCTGAAGGCCCAAAATCCACGGAGGAGAATGACAAAGAATAGGGTTACACAAACCCTTATACTTCCAACACTTGGCCGAGAAGAAAAAATGTGGTCTCATAAATTATTCAATCATGCAGTGGGTCGATCATATAGTTCTTGCATGCCAATGATTCACAATAATTTAAAACATAATTTTATGCACAATCATATAAGTACTTAAATCATTCAAAGGTTCTACGTGATCATGGATGCCAAACTACGATTGCATGGTCATAAACCATGAACCCTCGAATATTTTCCAAGGTTATCATATAGTCATCGTATAATTTAGAACGAGGGCGATTTCAAAGCCTTTGTTTTTATACAAAAACCTTACACATAATCCCATCGATGGAGTGGTCTAACGCCACATCCCTTTTCCATTGCAAGTTATAATATGAACTTTATAATTAAATGTTTATTCATATTACGCTTTTTTTGGGGTCATGAAATCAATGTAACCTCATAATCTATATTCTTGCCAAATTATTTTATGCATAGAAGCTTTAGTTCTTCACTAACAGATTATCCATTTATTCATAACATCAATAGTATAGTTACAAGTGTTGATAAGCCTTGATCTATCGTAACTAGGTTTATGAAGTAAATCTTATGATACTTGGGAGATACTAATTAAAAGGCTATTTCATCACCTAGCCAAACTATGATGTCTAATTAAGTATTCCTAATAGACTTGCATAGCTAATCTTGTTGCCACCAACGTTTAAGATGTAACTTGATAATTCTATACAACATAGTTTTAAATATGGTCATGAACTTTATAAATTTTATTTGTCTATAACCAGAATTACTGGTAAACATGGATGTATTATAAACAAGATATTTTATGTGTGTATTGGTGAGTATCATAGAAAAATATATTTTTCAGTGGGTGGCAAATACTAGGATGTTGGCTAGGAATCCTTTATATAGCTCAGATCAACGAAGTTTACTAGCTTTTGGTTATTTACTCAACCATGACAACTACTATTAGTTTCACCATGTTTTCAATTAGTAACATAATTTTTAGAACTATCTAGTTCTTTCTTGAGGTAATAAATCAATATCTCTTGAAGACTCTGACCTAGGTTAACTGTTGTGGTCAGAAGCTTAATTCAAGAGAAGTATTATAAAAAAAAATAGAAACTGAAGTGGAACAATCCCACTAGATTCTAAGTCCTTAGGACTTTATATTTCACTGTAATGTTTAGAACCTTGTAGGCAGCAATCATCATTACAAAAGATGAATAACAAGCAGTTGGTTATACTATTATTATAAGTTGATAATGTATATTACTGTTAGAACAATCATATAGCATTACAGGTTATGCACTCTAGGTGAAAATAACTTACGACAAAGATCACAAGTTGTGAACCAGGGAAAGTAATTACTGTTGATATTTACATTTAAGAAATAAACTCTTCTACATGTATATCGTTGACAAAAATAATTGAAGGGAACAAAACTACTTGTTTTACCTCATAGAAGTAGATTGATATGTAACAGCTTATTTACCAAGCTTTTTATTTTGCAAAGAGAAATATAGCTGGATGCTTTATGAAATTAAAGACGTTACTCAATCATTCATACCTGTAAAACCTGTAAGAACAAGTAAGCTTTCTGTGTTAGCTTAAACGCTAAGGAAGCCCTAGAATCCAAAGATAGTTCCACCTACTTGTCGCAAATTAAAACTCATCAGCAAACTGAAAGTTGAATTATTGCACAAGATAAACCTAACCTTGTATTAAGAAGTAGAATGCTAAGTTACTTAATTAAGATTATGTATTAACTAATCTGGTAACTGATTATTTTATAGATAACTGTTAGCTGTTAGCACACCGCAATCTCAACATTTTATGTATTTTCAAAATTTTAAATTTTTATGAAAATTTGGGTTTTTGACATGTGGTATCAGAGCACAAGGTTCAAAAACTAGGCCTTGATGAAGCCCAACTAGCTTTTAGGAAAACAGTAAACTGAATTATTATGGTGACGTATTTTTTTCTTTTAAATGTTATCCAACAGAGAAGCGTTTTCTGAAGTTTAACAAACATGTATGGAAAGGCTGGAAGAGTATGCAGAGGAGGAATCTCCAGTTACTGAAACAGGAAATCTACCAAGAGATCCTATACAAGAGGACTTAACTACCAATTCCTTAGAATTGTTACAAACTGTAAAAGACTTAAAAACTGAAATGGAGTCTGTAAAGCGAGAAAATGAAAGGATTCTGAGGGCTCAAGAAGAGCTTAATCAAATCCTAACTGACAAGTTTCAAACTGAGGGTAGGGGTAGAAGAACAGAATCAGAAGATACCAGTCATCAACGTAAATATAAAAAGATGAAACATACTAAAATTGAAAGTAGTTCATCTTCTGAAATGTTTGGTGAAAAACGAAATTACCATTCTACTAGTGATAGTAGTGATGATAATCAGTACACTAAAAAGAGGAAATACAAACCTTATGAGGAAATTTCTGGGGAATTCAAAAAGATAAAACCACCAACCTTTAATGGAGAGACTGAGAAGGGGGAGGGAGTTGAATCCTGGTTATCTAGGATGGAGAAGTACTTCCAAATATATAACTATTCTAACCAGTTAAATCCTAGAATGGCTATTTATAACCTCTCGGGAAAGACTGACATTTGGTGGCAAGACTTGAAAAGAGTTAAGGACATAAAAGAGAAAAATGTAAACTGGAGCACCTTTAAGAGGTATTTCAAAAATAAATTTCTGTCTGAGCAATATTATGAGGAAAGAGCAAAGGAATTTTATGAGTTGAAGTTAGGGTCAATGACAATGAAGGATTTGAACAACAAGTTCTTAAGTCTACTTAGGTATGTACCATACCTTGTAGATGAGAAACGAAAGGTAGAACAATTTCTTAGCTGTCTCCCTTATCATATTAAAAATGGAATTGAATATGATAACCCAAAGACCTTGGAGGAAGCTATGAGAAAAGCTAACTTCTGTTTTGAGCAAAATCGGAAGAAAGAAAGCTTGTCCAACTGGAAAGCTAAGAAAAATAATAATCAGTTTGAACAAAAGAAGAAGGATTTTGTGCCTAACAGAAATTTCAAAAACAATAAGGCCAAAAATTATTCTAATAACAAGAATTTCCAAAGAAATAAGAGCAATACACCCAACAACCAGAATAATTCTAAAGGTAAGGAATTTGCAAATAATCATGGAAATTTTACCAAGAGCTTTGAGCGCAAAGAGCCTATCAAGTGCTGGGAGTGTAATGGCCCACACTAGGCTTCAGTCTGTCTAAACCGGAAGAAGACTGGTAACAACATAAATACCATACATGAGGAGATGACCATTGGGGAACTAGGGAGGACCATGCCCATAATTAACGCAGCTTTGGAGAATCAACAAGCTGAATATCAGACTTCCATGGTGGAAGTAGAACGTATGATAAATCAAATCCTTGTAACTATTTTGATTGATCCAGGAGCTATTCTCAGTTATATTGCACCTCAAATAGTAGAAAAATGTAAGTTATCTGTTGAAAAATTTGAGAATTCATGGTTAGTTCAGTTAGCCATTGGTGCTAAAAGAAAGGTAACTTGTTTTGTTAAAGAATGTGCAATAATTATGGATAATTTTGAAACTGTTGTCAAGATTAATGTTTTGCCCCTTGGTTCTTATGATTTGTTGATTGGTATGGACTGGTTAGAACAACATAGAGTAATTCTAAACTGTTATGATAAAACTTTCACGTGCTTAAACAATGATGAAAAACCAATAAGTGTTAAAGGAATCCCTAGAAAAACTACCATAAGGCAGATTTATGCCCTACAGCTTAAGAGAGCTGTTAGAAAAGGATGTAAAGCTTATGCAATAACAATAACTGATGAGGAAAGTTTAATTAAAACATATAAGTCAAAAGTGGAAGACATACCAGTCTTAAGAGAATATGTTGATGTATTCCCAGAAGAGATTTCGGTCATTACCTCCGAAAAGGGAATTGGATTTCACCATTGAATTGGTACTGGGTGCAGTACCTAGCTCAAAGGCCCCTTATCGAATGAACATAATCGAACTTAATGAATTAAAATCACAATTAAAAGAATTAATTGATAAAAAGTATATTTGACTAAGTGTGTCTCCCTGGGGGGAACCTGCCATCTTTGTCAAGAAGAAGGACGAAACTATGGGACTTTGCATAGATGACCGTCAGTTAAACAAGATGACCATCAAAAATCGATATCCGTTACCTCGCATAGATGATCTGTTTGATCAACTACATGGAGCCATGGTGTTTTCAAAAATAGATTTAAGGTCTGGATATCATCAAGTAAGGATTAAAGATGAAGACATCTTTAAGACAACTTTCAGAACTAGGTATGGTCATTACGAATTTGTCGTAATGCCATTCGGGCTTACTAATGCCCCAGCTGTCTTCATGTGTTTAATAAGCAATGTTATGCATAAGTATTTAGATAAGTTTGTGGTCATATTTATTGATGACATTCTAATCTATTCAAAAACTGAAGAAGAACATAAAGAACATCTAAAAATTGTTTTGCAAGAGTTCCGAGAACATCAACTCTTCACAAAGTTTAGTAAATGTGATTTCTTCAAGGATAAGATTCAGTATTTAGGTCATGTGGTGACCAAGGAAGGAATTTCCGTAGATCCTGAAAAGATAAGGGCAATCAAAGATTGGCCAGTTCCTAAGGATGTGACGGATGTTCGATCTTTCATGGGCATTACCGGTTACTTCCTGAGGTTCATTGAAGGTTTTTCGAGGATAGCAAATCCAATAAATTCCTTGCAGAAGAAAGGAAAGAAGTTTGACTGGAACCAAAAATGTGAAGAAAGATTTAAAAAGTTAAAAACTTTATTAACCAACGCACCTATTTTAAGAATAGCAGATCCTAATAAGGAATTTGTAGTGTGCACTGACACCTGTAATGATGGCTTAGGTGGTGTTATGACTCAAGAAGGGCATGTTATTGCCTATGAGTCTAGAAAGTTAAAAGTTCATGAAACGAATTATGCAACATATGATTTGGAATTAGTAGCTGTAATACACGCCTTAAAGATGTGGTGACATCACCTAATTGGCAGAAAGTTTGTTTTAATGACTGACAATAAAGGATTGAAGTATCTTTTAGATCAACCAAATTTAAATGCCAGACAAGCTAGGTGGTTAGCTTTCTTAAGCGAGTATGATTTTGAAATTCAACATATAAAAGGTAAAGAAAATAAAGTTGCTGATGCATTAAGTAGGAATGCAAGGCTGAATTTTGCAGCAGCTATCAACACCTATGTTTCAGACTTGGATGAACAACTTAAAGAAGGAATAAAACAAGATGAAATTTACTAGAATTTGCAAGCTAAAGCTAAAGAAAATCCAACAAAAAACTTAATTAAAGGTTACAGTTTAAATGAAAAAGAATTTTTACTGTATAAAGATAGGATGTATGTACCTAACGTACCCAAAGTTAAGCTGTTAATTCTGGATGAAATTCATAAAACACCATATTTAGGTCATCCAGGTTATCAAAAGACTATAACCATGTTAAGAAAAGAGTATTTCTGGCCAAATATGAAAACTGAAGTAGCAGAATATATTGCTAGATGTTTGGAATGTCAACAGGAAAAAACTGAACATCAACACCCAGCTGGTTTGCTTCAGCCATTACCCATCCCTAGCTGGAAATGGGAGATAATTAGTCTAGATTTTATTACTGGGCTGCCTAGAAATCAAAATCAGAATGATTCTATCATGGTAGTAGTTGATAAGTTAAGCAAAGCAACTCACTTTATACCTGTTAAAACTACTTATAAAGCTGCAAACATAGCTGATATTTTTCTAAAACAGATTTTCCGGTTACATGGAGTACCAAAAGTCATAATCTTAGATAGAGATCCTAAGTTTACAGGAAACTTTTGAAGGTCTTTGGCTTTTATATGAGATATTTTAGGCTTTTATGGCATTATTTTAATATTTTTAATTATTTGATTTAAAAATGCCCTTTTATATAGTCTTAAAAGCTGATTTTAAATATTTTTGGAGATCTAATTGTCTTTAAAAGGGTTTTTGCAGGGATCAAAGTAAAAAGTTTTGACTATGGGTGAGTTTGTTTTTGGCTTTTTCATACTTCCATAAAATGGAAAAATTTGTTAAGCGCTAATTTCGACATTTTGGTCGTGCTCTTTAAACCCTAGCACCAAAGTTCTGAGTCAAATTTCACTTCTTTTCAGGCTCGTTAAACCCACTGATCGCGAAAAGAAACCCTAATGGAGTCTTCTTTAAATTCTTTTCTGACTCCTTAAATGTGAAAAGATTGTCGAGTGAACTTCTCTTCTTCACGCTCATAAAAGTACTTGAAGAGTCATCTTTCTGATGATAGTTTACCCCTTTTTCGGTTCATATTGACTATTTACGAAAAATGAATGCTCCAGCCAATCATGACTGGAAGAGTTCTCTCGGGCATTATTTTATACTTTTTTGGGCCCTAGAGACTAAATCATACGAAAAAGGACCCTTTGGAGTCTTCTTCTGTTTTCGTTCAGACTCTCTAAACATGAACGATACCGAGATAACTTTCAATGGACTCATTAAACTAAACATTGAGAGACCCTCTTTTGGGAATGAATCCCTCCTTTCTTAGGTTCATGAAATATACGAGAATGGACTTATCTTAGGATAAGATACAACGAGTGTTTGTTACTCTCATTGGGCTCGTAAAAATGAAAAGAGGAACTCATTAATCATGATGGGGAAATTAAGGGAAGGGAACTATCTCATTTTGCAAATAAATGGCAGTTAGTAGTCACCTTTGAACATGGCACTTGTCTGCATTTCATTCAGTCAATTGGGTATTCAACTTTCTTCCAAGTCTATCCACTTTCATGAGTCATGTTACTCCTTTGAGTCTTTCAAAGAATGCATCGTCTATCGTCGTATTATGTCTTGGTATCCGTCTGGTCAAGTCAATGCTGCCAAGTCTTCGGTCGTGTCACCCAATGTTCAAAGGGAAGTACTGTTGAGAGTTTACCTCTGCAGCCAAAACAACCTTTGTGTCAGTACCTTTTGAGTCAGTCCTATGGTTACATCATACTAAGAATCCCAGAACTTTGTTCTGAGTTTTGTGTCGTTGATGTGGGATTCATCATGGCCCTCCTTCGACGAGACTATTCCTGTCGACTTCAGCTCATCATCTAGGAATTAGTCTTAGAAACAAATTAGTACCTTGATATCTGTATGCATTAATGACAGATTCTCTCGCTTTCGACATAGGTTCACATCATTGACCTTTGATCGAAAGATTCAACTGAGTGTTCAAAACATCAAATCATCTATTCACACTCACAATATTGTACTAGGGTACCTTGGGAATCATTGACATCATTGGTGATTTCCCTCACACATGTTAACGGTTCTCATCATTGACTGGTAATCAAGTGGTTTCTACCATGTTCGACATCAGAACATTGTAATCACATGGATAGAATTGTACTTTGTGGAAGATGAGATGAAGACGCTGGGTATCGGTTAAGCGCTCATTGCTTTCCCTAGGTTGAGATGAAGTATTTTGCATAATTCCTAGCATGGACCCACATTTGTATGGTTGTGGCTGTGTTCAAATTTGCGTCCATTTGACATAGATCTACGTTGTATGTCTGGTAGCTATGTCCAAGTTTGAGTCTTCTTCACATGGATCTACGTTGTATTCTAGTATCCATGATTATTCATCTCTCTCATGGATCTACCCTGTATTGGTCTGCAGCCATGATGAGGAGGCATTTGGATATGAATCAAAAGTATTGATGTATTGCAGAATCTTGGTTGATGACGATCTCCGATCAAGCAATTTCTTGCCTCGAAGTGATAACTTGTGCTTTTAAAGCTCCCACCTATTGTATCCCTCTAGCCTCATGATTTGAGGGGCATTTTATTACACATAAATCTCATCACCATCATGTGTTGAGGCCCAAAACACCAGAAATTTCCCTCAATTCCCAAACTGTGAAGTTGGACATTGACCTACACTCCTATTTTCCATAATTGAGTCCACCACCGCATTTTCCTTTAATGCAAATAGTGTTACCCTCTTCAGTAACACCTATTGTCTCTTGAAAATAAGTGGTGCCACCGCCTATGCCCCTTGATTAAAGAGCGGTTCCACCTTGGTAACATTCTGTCTACATAGAGGAAAAACGATGCTTGAGTTTAAAAGAGAAAAAGAGAATATTCACGAAGCTTCTCAAAGGAAGACTTCATGGTACCCTCATCCCTACTCTTGTGGACCACCTGGACTCGAGATCCCCCCTAGTAGGATCTCCCCTCCACCTCATCCACCATTTTATCAACCATCCCTATCCTCCTAAGGCCTATAAAACCTGGCTCATCCACCATGGTTGAGAGAGAGAAAAGTTATGTTGTTGCATTGAGGTTCTGGCCAAATCTAGGGTGAGCATAGAAGGAGCAAGTTGGAGCTTTTGAGGACAAGTAATGGCATGTGAAGGAGCATCACAACACTAAGGCAATGCTTGTAATCTCTCTTCTTCATTTTAATGCAAAGATGATTCCTTTCCCATAAAATGTATTATGTTTCAATCATTCATTTTATTATTGGATTCCTTAGTCACTAATATAGAACTATAGACCATTTTCTGGTACCTTTGATCTTGCTTTTTTGTTTGATGTGTTTGTGTAGGTACATCCATGGAGATTCATCACCATAGGAGACAACTACATCACATTGTAGAATAGCCAAAGGACTCATTCCAAATATCTACAAGCTCTAGGGGAAGTCTTCCATCCTTGTTATCACTCATTTGTTCTAGATATGAACCATTCAGACCTAGAGAAACAACTCTTATCAGCAACAGGTGAGAATTTCTAGCAACAAGTCCCATAAAGAAGATATCCTCTAGGACCAAGTTGTGAAATTGTGTTTAAAGTCATACTTGAGTGTGAACTAATACTACTATGTCGACCTATTGATGTTGTAATAACATTGAAACTACTATTACTTCCTCCCATTATTACACCAAATAAATGTCCTCTACTACTAAGATAATGGTTGTACCAAGGTAAGTATAATGTAGAACAATAAAACAAGAGTATCATATTATTTAGAAACAGATGGGGAGTGGTCAATACTGGGATAAATCCACATCTTTCTGGCCTTTCCTCTTTGGTAATAGGGGGTTCAATGTCTCAGCTACATTCCTTCTCATGCAACTCTAACGGTTCCATAACCTATACTTGGACTATCTCCACATTGTTAGTTTGCATTGCAACATCTTTCATAATGACTATATTCCTTCCATGTTTTGCCTCCATATACACTTCTTCTCCCTAGTTTCCTCTATTTGGGATATCATGTATTGTTATACCACTCACTCTTAACCAAGATCTAGCGAACTCTCCATGTCTTGTTTCCTTCCACAACTCATCATCATTTTATCATCAATTCACATGTCACATATCTCTTTCTGCAATTGCTTACTCTTCTTTCTTTCCATTCTCATTTGTTTCTTCCACCATTTCTCGATAATATTCAACCTCATTATTGCTTTCTCATGCCTTGCTTGGTATTCAAATTCCATGATCTATATGGATATAGGTGGCCATGCACCTATTCCATTGTCTCAAAACAAGTTTCCATTTTGGAAATTTTATAGTAATTTTTCTACGGTTTTTCGGGTCATGAACTTTCAAGGCTGTTTTGAGGCTCTGAACAATGTTTTTTGGGTCTGCATCGGTCCATAGGATAGTAAGAGTCTCTCATCTAAATGTGATCCACTATTTTCCTCCTTGGGTAGATATTTCCAACGGTCTACCAAGCGCCCCAAACGAAGATCGTATGCAAAAGTTATGACCCCAAGAAGTTGATTGCTCAACTAACCGCCTTGGGGTCACAAACTTTATGACGGTTCATCTCCTAGGGTTAGTTTTTTTTTATGTTTAGGGTTCTTGCCATCATGTTTATGATAAATAGTCTCTTTTTACCTCTTTTTGTATTCAGCTTATTATGAATAAGCGTAACTACCACATCTCCTCTGAGAGATATAGCTACCACCATTCTAGCTGCTTCTATTTTATGGTCTATTCTATTTCATTCATTTTAATATGTTATAAGTTTATTGTATAATTGTGTTTCTTGCAATATATTTGTGCATTTGAATGTATATATTCTCTTTCATTTTGTTCTCACATAAATCTGGACCAGTCCCCCACCCACTTCACCATGGCCATATCCTTTCACCTTTCACAACTAACTAAAATACTAGCATCACTCTCGGCCACTTCCCAAGGTGAAACTACTTACTCCTCCTTCTTGGTCTCATTAAATGGCAGAAATCCTACCTCCACCAACTATACCTTAATCCATAATGGGATTTTCTAGATAAGTCTCCCATGAGAATTTCGCTTGAAAATAACTTCTATGTTAAAAAAGGATAGATGATTTTCTGCAACAAAGCCCACTATATATCTATTAATAGTATTTTCCACCCAAACATATATAGGTTTGTGTAAACTAATGATATAATATATGCAATGCAACCAGGTCTTAAGGATTGCAATGAATATTTTTCTTGCAATGGTTCTCAAATTCCGGGTCCATCCACTTACATAGGATTATAAGAAACTCACACCATAAAAACCTCGTACCGATCCAACAATGGACCATCATTTTTGTAACCAAGCTTCTTGTGACACAAAATATTCATACCTATTTTCCCACCAATATTGGATTTGGTACTTCTAGATCCCTTTTTCCATTCAATTAGTACTTCTCTGTTCAGAAACACGTCCCAACAAAAAATCCATTTGTTGGCACAAATTTAAATACCAAGGTTCTATGCAAGAGCCAACAAAGGTCAATTATAGACTAGATTTGTTAGCATTTTTATTCTTCCTCGAAGAAAAGAATGTATCACCCAAAGTGTAGCTGAGGCTAGTGTTAAACGAGGGAAAATACTAGTGAATGGACAAATACATGTGTGCATAATTCATTTTGGACTTCACAAGAGTTGCACAGGGAATGATAATGACTACAAACATAAATGCATGAATAGGCATAAATTAGAAACAAATACATGTGTGCATAATTCATTTTGGACTTCACAAGAGTTGCACAGGAAATGATAATGACTACAAACATAAATGCATAAATAGGCATAAATTAGAAAACAAGTATACTTGTTAACCAAACATCTAAACATCCATCATGCAACAAAACATTTAAAGGGGTGTTGTGCCCCTACCCAACAGCTTTTAAAAAACCATTATTTCATCAAACAAAATTGTATTTTATTTTTGATGAAATGTTTGAATTTCATATAGCAAACTTAAAGAATTAAAAGCTACTGAAATGGTGACATTCTAGCAGCTACTGAAACATGAAATTCAACGTTTTTAAAAGAAACCTTTGCGAACTATGGATTAGTTAACAAAATCACTACTTTGAAATTATTATTTCAAAGTGAATTTGCATTAAAAAATCAAGGGATAAGTGTTAATAATTTCTTATAAACTAATTTTTGAAATCTTATCCAAATATTTATAATTTGATTTTCATTATGTGATTATGTTATCATAAATATTGATAAGGTTTAAGGTTGGGCGTCTGATCAAAGTTCATTCGAATTATATTTTCAAGGCTTTTTGTTCAATCTAAGAATTACACATAACATAACGTTATTATTTCATCTTGATCTTTATGATGGTCCTCATATGTTATTTTTATTATTGCATGTAAAGGTCAAAGATAATGCTATGGGTTATGGGATTTGTTTTTCATACTTTAAAGGAAGAAAACAACCTTATAATGAAGAAGTTACATATTTGAAACAGAACGGTGATTGGGGCTTGGATTATTTTAACCAAAGTCTGTCACGACATGAAATTGCAATATCAAAATGCTTCATTCCGAGTTCAAAGCAGATCATTCCATTTGTCACAAAAGATGAATATCATCAAGACTTTGATGTGCGATAACTGAAAGGAAAATTTTAATTCTTGATTTGTTTTACCTTCCGAACAACCTCACATTTAGCATAACGTAATAATGATTTTTATAAATAAACTTGATGCATTTTTATGATTGGTTTAAAGGGGACGATTGATGCGTAAATGTTTATCCTTTCATATTTTCTTTTGTGAATAGGTAGCAAGAAAAGCCAACTTAGCGGTTTCCATAAAAGATGATATTTACTCTGCGATTTTAAGTTGAAAATGAATTCTGCATAAGCTAGGTTATTTACCAAAGCAGTGAATA
>LPNX011199154.1:1308041-1379426 GCA_001517045.1 Pseudotsuga menziesii
AACTATCTTATAAAAAACAACCATTGAATCATATTCAGGTTATTTTCTGATTCTTGGTAATTAATGTATAGTTGTCAATAATGTAAATTTTATAACTCATTTAAACATGTTTTTGATTATTTATGAGCCTAGTTAGTTGAATAGATTTTATTTATAGATTAATTTAATCAATTTACTAATTCATTAGTAAGTAGATTAATTAGTTTGATTTGTACATTTGATTTAATTAACCAAAGTAATAGCTTTAGTTTTATCTTTTAGACTTAGTTTAGTAAGAATTTCAGGCTAACAGAGCCTTTAAACCTGTCGGAAACAACCATCCCAAACAGCTTGGAACCTGCTCTAAGGATCTCGGTCTGGGTTGTCTTCCCCGTTACGTGCATAGTCACTTATGCCCGTCAACAATGGCGCTAGAAGGAGGGCTGATCAGCAAGAAGGCCATTTTTGAGTTGTTCGATTTTTGATTTCATTTATTTTTAGTATGAAATGGCTGATATCATTATGTTAAATCATGCTTTCAGCTTTCATACATCTGGTGAAAGTTTTTCTCCAGAGATGTCTAATTTATTGCGAAGACTGAGCTTCAATGGAGAAGGTAAGAAGTCTGCCTCTCATCATCTTTCAGATTTTAATCTTTTTTGTGAAGATCTATTTGATGAGGTTGAGAAATGCAGACTTTTTGCAGCTACTTTCACATGAAGAATTCTGATTTGGTTTGCATTCTTGCCACCGAAATCCATTCATTCATGGGAACATTTCACGAAATTATTTCTTAATGATCATGAAGATTATAGCTGTAAGAAACTTGAAATTGAGATAGGAAATCTTCGTAGATATAAAGATGAATCTCTTGATGATTTCTTTTCCAGATTTATGGTAATATGTNATCAACAAGGGGGTGACCAAAAGCGTCATTATTAATCTCCCAACAACAACATACAATAAGGCATATAGATCATACATTATTTCATAGAGCTTCCTCCCATACTCTACCCAAAATCCCAATACAACCAAAATCCAATGACAATACCATCCCTTAGCACTTATAGAGATTTTATAAGAGTTACAATGGTTAATCTTCAGCGCGTCAATACTGTTAGAACTCAACTACTACTTGAGTGTATTTAATATCCAACTTATCTTTTGCCATTTCCTCACGTGGGATGCTTCCTCCATTGACTATCCATCCATCTTTCATGACCAAGTCCTAAAAAATGAAGGAACTAACACCTTGCTCCACTGCTAATGAGTATCACTAGCCCCAATGAATATATATACATGTCACATTCACTTATTATAATTCCTTTCTTGATCCTTCCTTTTGATTTTATATATGCTTTAGTAATCGATGGATAGGGGAAGCATTGACCTTTTATAAGCATGAAAGGGGAGGACTGCCAAATTTTTCATCATTTATTTAATGATTTGTTATTCCTAGTCATAAAAATTTTGATTATGCTTTTCATCCCAATGACTTTTGAATTTTTACTCTTCATGTGATCATATATTTTAGCATGTGGATGGGTCCCTTAACAAAGTATCTCACTCGTTAACTTGGATGCAAGAATAACTAGTGATTTGTCACTTATAGAGATCACGTTTCAACCACTTACAAACCACTTCAACACATTCTTTATTTGTATTTAAAACCATCTTTCCTTCTAACTCATAACAAAATAGAGGCATTTAAAATGGTCTAAGCTTGTCTTTTGTATGTGTGATGTTGCCACTATGAGATGGAGGATAAAAACCACATGCACATTAATCCACAATTGGTGAATCAAAATCACATCAATACATATGCTTACCATATTCAAGAAAAAATATAAAATATAAAAATTTAAAACAAAAATCTAAAACAATGATTAACTACAGATGTCAAGTAAGATGTGGGTTGTGAAATCAAAGGAAAATCGCAAAGAAATAGATATTATGAAGGAAACTAGTCATAAAGCACAAATTTAAAACATGTTTCCAAGGTAAAAATATACCAAAAATACACAACATCACAAACCACTTTCTAGATAGCATACAAAATGAGAAAATCAAATGCAATCCATAGAAAATGGTTCATACTTGTGAAATATTGCAAATTTAAAGAGAATGCGTTGGAAAGGCCTAAACTTTTGGCAAAACATAATGGCATCAAGTAATTCCTTCTTAACCCATTTTGCAACTGGGTTATTAACATTAATTCCACTCATGTGTTAGGGGTTGCAACTAGATTACTAACATTGGTAATAATATACTCTATTCGATTCCGTGTAGAGCTAGCCCCCTATCCTCTTTTACATTGAATGGAGTTGTCTATGTTGGTAATACCCATGAAACAAAAATGTTGTAGGTCGTAATCTCATGGAAATGAATAAGAAACATCAATGATCTATAGAAACTTCTCATTCTATCCAATTGTTATTCACGTGAATGGAAAAATTCCAACTACCAATCTTTACATACTCTTATATTTCTCGACAATTCAAAACCTAAATAAAAATTCCTTACAATTGATTGGTTCCCCACAATTGATCAATGTGTGTATATCAAGTATTTTTTCTTTTAATTTAGGAGAGCATAACTTTTGGCAAATGGGTGAACTCTAGCTCCAAACATTAATGTTGAAAAATAAACTAGATTAATATGGTGAACTGGATCAGAAGGTTTCCATTGACTATCAAAAGATGAAGAATTGAAACTTACAAGTCTAGTTGGTTGAGTAATTCCATCCATGTCCACTTTTCTAAACAACCAAAATCAGGAAAAACTATCTAACACTCCTCGCACATGGGTTCTTGTGCATGTTCCATCCAACTTCAAAGTGACTAGCTCGTGAAGAAAAAATCGAGGTGAATTATTCATCTTACAGTCCATTATCAAATATCCATACTAGGAACAAATAATCATGTAAGCATTCAATCACTTGATCTGAACAACATGTTCCCTTCTCCTCATGCATGAAGATGGCTTCAATTACAAGAAAAAGATCAAGTGCTCTAACAACCTTTAACATGTTCATTTTTTGACATTTATACCAATTTTAGTTCCAAAGTTCTAACATGCCAATATTCAATAACCGATTTTTTTTCATAACCTCATGCATCGATATTACTACCCCAAATTCAACACTTAAATGCTAATATATTTATCATTAAATGCATTAGTCGCCCCTTCTCATTCAACAATTCATGTATACCTATATTGCATTTCCTTCCAGTTCAATATAACTCAATTTACCATTAAATGCTTATTTGGAGGTCTCTAACTTTCTTTTGAGAACATTAATTCCTAATTACAAGTATTAAGAAAATGGGTATAAAAATCATGAAAATGGAAGTGGTGGGTAGATTCCCTTTTCAATAGCTCATCTATGTAAGTAAACTATGCATATCAAGGAAAAAATCAAAATAAAAAAGAACTTTATTCTTCGACCAATTTTAGAAAGAAAAATCATTATTCTATGTTAGATAACTAAAATAAAACCGATTGTAAAACAAAAGAAATGAAACCTAATGTAAATCCCACGGCAATAATATATTATGTTAATCCATCTTTCCAATGCAACCATCCATGCATATGGTTCATGCCTTGAATGCGCTTCTCATGATTTGTGTGTGAATGAGTATGTGGATGGTTAATGCCTTGAATGCGCTTCTCATGATTTGTGGGTGAATGAGTATGTTGTAGGTTGCTATGAAACATAGTATAGTCCAAAATGGCTCATTCTTGTTAAAAGGTTTTAAGTGCAAACATCTTATCTTGGAACTTTTAAACTAACTAAAGTATAATTTCAATCATAATTCAACTACATCAAATACTTTATCTTATCCTAGAACTTTCAAACTAACTAAAGTATAATCTAAACTAACTAAAGTATAATTCCAACCATAATTTAACTACATCACATACTTTATCAGATAGTTCATGCCTTGAATGCGCTTCTCATGATTTGTGGGTGAATTAGTATGTTGTAGGTTGGTATGAAAAATAGTACAGTCCAAAATGGCTCATTCTTGTTAAAAGGTTCAAGTGCAAAAATCTTATCCTCGAACTTTCAAACCAACCAAAGTATAATTCCAACCATAATTCAATTACATTAAATACTTTATCCTTAGTTTTTAGTGCAAACATCTTATCTTGGAACTTTCAAACTAACTAAAGTATAATTCCAACTATAATTCAACTACATCAAATACTTTATCCTTACATCAACTACTTTAGCCTTATCCATAAAATTGAATTTTTGTTACATTTTGGGACTAAACCCAAAATCATTTCTACTAGTAGTAGTGAACTATAGGGTCCTATATATATATATGCAAACAAGGGTTAAAGGTTCAATTGTTATGCAAATCAGAACTTGGTGATGACATTGAAGTCTTAAAGCAAGTTTGAAGAATTATATAGAAAATATGTTTGCAATGCCAGTTTGAAGAAGTATATAAAAAATATGTGCGCAAGTTCCACCAAGTCATGGAACTCCTGTGTGCAAAACCCACCAAGTCATGGAACTTCATATAAGGACAAGGGGTTTAATTATCACAAATATACAAAGGTCCACACCGATGAACAAGAGGGGTGGTAAGTATGAACAAAAAGAAAGGAAGAAGGGGAATCACTGATTTAAAGGAACGCCAACTTGTGGACACATTAAGTGAGATCAATATAAATAAGAGAAAGATTGATGTGTATGGAGATAAAATTGAATGCGCAATGGAGTAATATTCTGAATTGGCAAGCTTCGTGGACCAGATGAAATTCTTAGGGGAATCAATGGTAGTATGACTTGAGGAAGTGTGCGAGCAAACAAAACATGTTGAAATACAAGAAGTAGTCGCACATACATACAAGGAGAAATCAAACAAAAGAAGCAGTCACACAAATATATAAGAAGCATTTGCGAGGAAATCCCAAGGAGAATTTGAACAAAGAGCATATGTACAAAATAATACAAGGAATGGTTGCACAAAAAGAGTTGGAAGTGTGAATAATAGTATGTTCGATAGTTTGCAAAAATTAAAGAAAGCAAAGCTGAGGACGCAGAGTGGACTGTGATCGAGGTATTCATCAACAAATCTATCTGGGTGATAGTATGTGGCAATGACAAAATATCGGTGTCTTCCTTAGGTTGGTTCCTGAATGCACAAGTAAATGCTTGCTGATATGAGTTAGTGCTCATAATAGGATTGGTGTCCTCACAGGTTGGTGCCTATAAAACAACAAGTTAATGCTTGCAGGGAATTGGTGTTCCTGTCTGATTGGTGTCAACAAATTCAGAGAGTTGGTGCTCACACTTGGAGATTGGTGTCTCCCAACATATTTGTAATAACACATTTATTTATAGATATATAAGATTTCTTTTTACAGTCTTTGCAAGATGTTCTTTGTATTGGAAATTGCTTATGATACATGGTATATATATTGATGAAATATTACATGGTATAACAATTGTTCAAAAAGATAAAAAGTGCGTGATATTGATTCACCCCACCCTCCCAGTATCACTTGGAGTCCAACAAGGTGTACTAATTGTTTTTTCGTCCTACATTCTAAATCTTTCCAATGCCTTCTCTATGTACTCACCCCGAGACAATGTTATTTTCCTATCTTTTTTTATTGTCATACCAAGGATTTTCTTTGTAGCACCTAAATCCTTCATTGCAAATGAATCAACTAATTTTCTTTTGAGCACATTTACCTTATGCATGTTAGACCCTGCAACAAGCATGCCATCTACATACAATAACAGGATAATATAGCTGCCATTATCTAGTCTTTCAAAATAAACATAGTGGTTAGAATGACATCTATTACCTTGTTTTGTCATGACTTGTCAAATTTCAAATACCACTCCTTTGGATCTTACTTTAGGCCATTCAAGCTCTTATTCAAACTCAATACTATTTTCTTTTTCCCTTTGACCTCATACCCCTGGGGTTGCTATATATAAATCTCTTCCTCCAAATCCCCATGAAGAAAAATTGTCTTTGCATCTAACTATTCAAGATGCAAATGGTTTACTGCCACTAGACTTAAATATTTCTAATTGAATTCATTTTATCAATAGGAAAAAATATTTCATTAAAATCTATACCTTTTTTTGTGCAAACCCCTTTACAACAAGTTTGGTCTTGTACCTATTTTTGTCTCCATCTTCTTCCTTCTTCCTTTAACCTGTAAACCCATTTATTACCCAATGCTATTTTACATTCAGGCAACCGAATCAAGTCCCAAATCTGGTTTCCTATGAAGGAGTCCATCTCCTCTTTCATTCCTTCCTCCCACTTCTTTATGGTTTCTACATGCATTGCTTCTTCACAAATTTTTAGTTCACCGAAATCAATAAAAATAAATAATACATTAAAGAAGAGTGTTGTTTAGGGGGTCTACTTAACCCGGCATATCTTCTATCAACACTTGCAGGCATCTGGGGTACATACTGATTTTTTTGTTGTTTTACATTTTGATTTTTGGGAACCTTTGGAACACGACAATTTCCCTTTCGAGTACGTTGATACCTGCACCCACCTTTACAAAAAGGCCAAAGGGCTACTCAATAACTATGGAAACTTTCTCGTTCTATGGAACCAACTGCACCCATATAAGTATGTATGGCTGCAATGAGCATCCATTAGAGCTTCCCATATTCATACTAAGTGAGTTCAATAACAATGAATGCCACCCTGTCTGGGAGATCCCAACATAGATTTCTATTAGAGGATGGGGAAGCCAACTAAGTAAATGGGAAGAATGATTCATTTCCTTTGATTTCATCAACTTGCACTATGTATTTTGTGTTTGTATTTTCCTTTTTCTTTCCATGCAACTAATTATTTTGTGATTTTCATAATCTCATAAGCAATAATCAAAATAATTAAACTTGAATCCAATAAAATTACACTTCTTGGATTTTGCCTCGAGCTTTGTTCTATTTTCTAGATCAATATGGACAAATGATTTACAACCGAAAGTCTTAAAAAATGAGTAGTTTACGTTTTTACCTGTCCATGCCTCCTTTAGAATTCCCTCCATCCAAAGAGCTTGAAGACTCTCTATTTATTAAGTAAATAATTCTATCCATAACATATACCCAAATTTGCAAGGACAATCCCGCATGCAATTTCATACTCCTTGCACGCTCCATGATTGTCCTATTCATCCTTTTTGACACACCATTTTCTTGTGGTGTTCTTAGAATTGTCTTTATTTATTTATTTATGCATCCCATGGTATGAACAATCGCTATCAAACTCCTTGCTGCAATACTCACCTCCATTATTTGATCTGAGACATTTCAACTTATTTCTTGTCTCATTTTCAACCAAATCTTTCTATTTCTTAAAAGTATCAACGACATTAGATTTTTTCTAATGCGATAAACCTAAGTTTTCCTAGCCACCAAGAGATTATACTTGAGTTGGTATCCATATGTTTGTATGCACAAGATCTATCTTTTCACTCTTCTTTTTCTTTCCAACTCTGAGAAACCTGACCCCCTTCTATTTTCCATAAACATAGTGCTCACAAAAATCCAAATCATCCTGCTTGAAATCTAGGAACAAATTCCTTGAGTCGAAAATTTGCATCCCCTTCTCACTCATGTGCCCAAGCCTATAATGGCACAATGTTGTATCCACTCCTATAAAAGCTGAAGAAATAGAAGATTCAACATTACCAATACATAAATACAATGTACCTACCTTCTTTCATGTTTTTCTATTATTAGTGATCCTTTAGTGACCTTTCACAAATTTTCTATAAATGTAGATGTATAGCCTTCACTTCTTGCCTACCCTATTGAAATTAATTTTATTCTCAAATTAGGAATGTTCCTTACCTTTTCAACCACTGGTTTCCATTCTTTAATTTTAATTGCATCTTACCCTTTGTAACAATTTTGCATGGTTCATCATCACCCAAATAAACTTGTCCAAAATCACCTTGAACATAATCTTGAAAATATTTCCTATGGGGTATGGCATGAAATGAAGTCCCCAATTCTAACACCCAAGAATCAATAATATCATCTAATTAAAGGATTAAATAATATTACAACACATCACCTACAACATTTGCCTCTTAATCATTCTGTTATTGTCCATCTCCTTGTTTTCCTTTTAGAGACTTACATTCTTTCCTCATGTGTCCTTTCTTTCCACAGTGCCAACACTCCAACTTTCCTCTAGATTTAGATTTATCCTTTCTATACTTCTCATGACTCCCTGGGTCCTTTCCTCTCTCCCTTTGTCTTCCCCTATTTTCTATAGTTAAAACATTACTTGATGTCTCACTTGTGCTTTTATGTTGCTTTTCCTCACTAAGGATGACACAAACAACATCATCAAAATTTAAAGTTCTTGAACCAAATAAATAATTACTGACAACCATGACCAAGCCATTCCCACTTTTTGGCAGTGAGCACAAGATAAAAAGATCCCTATCCTCGTCATCAAATTTTACTCTTACATAACTTAATTGACTCGCGTCTGTGTTAAATTCATTTTAATGACCAACTACAATCCCACCTCCTAACATATTCATATTAGATAAATGCTTCATAATACATACCTTGTTGGAGGTTGAGGGTTTTCAATACATTTTAGACAATGGTTTCATTAGATATTGTTTTGTCTTTTCTTTTGAATTGTTGAAATCAACCAACAATGCCGAGCATAGTTGTATTATTCCTAGTGCCTTTTGTGAAGAATCTTCCATTCTTTGTCCTTCAGAGTTGCTGGCTTCATTCATTTTCCACCCAATGGTAGGAAAATATCCTTATGATATAGATAGTCCTCAATTTGCATCTTCTATAGCTGGTAGTTTTGGTCATTAAGCTTCTTGACCCTAAACATCCCTTCTTCCGCCATTGCTTCCTCTCGAACAAAAAAACCCTCCTTTCCAACAAGTTTATCAAATAAATAGAAATTTGGCTCTAATACTAATTGTTAGGGATAAGATAACATAGCAACGCAAAATGTGGGAATAAAACACAGAAGATAACAATACAAGAGATACACTAATATACGCGATTTACTTGATATACATACAAGAAGAAACAACTAGTCATTCCTTTATTCTGTCCAACAAAATGAATGGATAAAACCTACAACACATTTGCTACAACCTCCTCTTCACTTTCTCATAGTCTATCTCAGTCACACTACATAGTCGTAATACACCACCCTCATAAACAAAAAGTGTTTCCTTATAGGGAAAAAAGAACCAACATAACTTCTACCATATGATTTGTGACTTAATGATGAATGATCCAGATTGACTATGAAATTACAATATTTTATAGAGCATTTTTTTCCCAAAAATTATCTTTAGGGATGATTCCCCTAAACTCCCACCATGGGGGGGCTCCAAAATGTTATCGTCCCCCCCCCTCGACCCCCTGGAAATAATAGTGGGTGGGGGACGCCCCCCCACCCCCTATTTAAGAACTAGGATCCAAAATTGACTGAAATAAGTTGTCTGAATCAAGAAGATAACCAAGATCCACAGCCAACAATTTAAAGGGTTCATTTTTAAATCCTTTTCAAGGATTTTTTCTTCCTCAAAAGTTTCATTTAGGTCAGTTATTCCCTTTGTATAAATTTTGGAAATCTTACCATTACTCTAATCGTGACTTTTAATAAAATTATGAAATTCACCTCATGTCAAAGGTTTACCATATCCAAATTGTATGAATATTCATCATTAGGAATAATATGAAATATCAATTATAACAACAATAATAGACAGTATTTGGTTTCACTTCAACTCAATCCACTAAGCAATTCAAAAGTAAGGATGCCAAACATATGCCAACAAGTTTCAACTTAGGGCACGCATTTCAACCATAAAATCACATATGGAATAATTGCAATTAATATTTATTTAAAGCAACAATATTCCCTTATTTCTACTTTATTAATGTTATATCACAATATTTTCAACCTTCACTTATCTTCAATCAAGATGACAAACTAGTGTTGGAATTTACCAATCCAAGAAAATAACGAATGCTAAAAATCAAATCTGCAACTGCGACAATTTTTGATAGTTGTAATATTTGTATACATGTATAAATATGAAGTAGTTGTACATACCATAGCCCTATCCCATGGATAGAACAATTCTATACTTAATAACCCATTTTTGACCCTGTAAATTTGTAAATATTGTTGTAAAGGATAGAAGCAAAAAACAATGGTCAAGATGACCAAGACTATGTAAATATAATGTACATTTTGATATTAATATAAAATATCCAATGGCTGTAGAGGAAGAGGGACAAAGAAGAGATGGGGGGATATGAATCCACAAGAGGGGAAGTGATAGTAGGCTCATGGAAATGACCTTTGGGATTATCTTATATCCTTAACCTTAATCCATTTAAAAATATTTTATTGAGCCATGATTAAGAGTCTGCTTTATTTAATTATACAAAAGGGGAATAAGACTGGTTCCATGTGGATGGGCCACATGGAAATATGGTGCATGCCTATAAAAGTAAGAATGAGAGTTTGAAAGGGGTTTGTTCCTTCTAATATCCCACCCTTTTGAATTTTCCTTCACCATGATCCTTGCCATTACCTTGGAGATCTGAGTTTGATGCTGGGACAGAGGAGTGTGAAGCCATTTTTGAAAATGATTTTTGCATGCCATTAACCGGTAGACTGGCGAGCGAGAGAAACCTTTCCTGCAACGTAGCCTTGGATTTCCCAATTTAGAGACTTCTTGTCCAACTTGTTTTAGAGCGCTAGAAGGGGACTAGAGGTTTCCTGAGTGATTGTTAGCTTAGATAAGGGGGCTTGTTCTTGGCGTTGAGCAGGTTGACGGGGAAGGATAATTGAGGATTGGGATAGTTGTGGAGGGGGTTTAGCCACCAGTGGGTTTCATGATATATTGGGATGTTTAGAAGCTATGGAAAAACACTTAGCCCTTGTGGATTGATAGCCCCAACTCGAGGGTGGCTTTCCGAATTAAGACTTGGATTGATAGTGCCTATGGTTGGGAGGAATGTCCTTCTACAGTTAGTTGGAGAACAATTGAATCAAAAGATAAGTATCTAAGTTTCTATGAATTCTATGGTTAATTATGTGTTTTCTTACTGTTAAATTATTATTTATGCTTGTACCTGTGAATGAAATTGAATGGAATTATATGCTTGTTCCCTGTTTGAGTTGTCAGTAAAGAAAATGTGAATGAGTATGATGTTTTGGGCCAATATATATAGATATTCCAATGTGTAATTAAATGACTGGATAAAAACGAATTTGAATATGGATGGTAAGATTTGGAAATGTATTTGAGTACCTTGTGGTTTCATTGGTGTAAAGAGTATGCTGGGTATGTCAGAGAGTGGTATCAAAGCCATGGTTTTCAACAATGGACTGAATGGGTCGAAAATTGGTTCTACAAGAAGAATTAGATATTGCACACAAAGTGTTTGAATAATGGTGTATAAGGAAATTTATGAGAAAAATAGTATGGAATCATACCAATGGATTAATTCATAGCAGTTATCCGCATGTATATGATATAATTATGGATGGGGCAGAATATGTAGAACAACCACAGTAATATTTTTAAGGTTTGAGTCGAATATGTGTAAATGGGGAAAATTTAATAGTTTGTAGGTTAACTATTTGACAGAATGTCGTCATGAAATTTGGGGAAACAAACGATCCCATGCCAAAGGCTAAAATCTCTATTGATTGACATGAAAATTTCCGTCAATGATAAAGAGGTTGTTGTAATTCTATATTGGCCAAGTGTAAATTTTATGTATCCTAGTGTGAGTTACGGGTAGACATATGTTGACAGGATGACGCCAATTTGAACTCACTTAAATGATATGTATATAAGAAGAAATTTTGAAATTTAAGTGTGTAAATTTTGAAAATTTTGATGCGGGATCCACATTGTCCATGTGGACAGGTGTGATGTGGAATAACCACGTAGGAATAGGTAAAAGTCAATAATAGGTTATCAAAGGGGATCCCAATGCCAACGGTCTAGATTGCATTGTGTAAGTTTGATGGGATGATCAAGAACCATTCACGTAGAATGGAGGTGATTAAGATTTACGGAAAGGGGTATGCCTCTAACGGTTCATATTAGATCTTGCATCTTACAACTTTTAATTTGATCCATTCACAAAAAAGAAAAGTACCCAAGTTCTAATTTGAGGGTCATGCTGTTAAGAACCCAGATTGATCAAGCATGTTGGATCGGGAAAGTTCTGACCATTTACGCAAGACAAGATGCACAAGAAGTGATAAAGGTGACCATGCCATCAATGGTGGATCTTTGATCGCATAAATCCCATCATGCGATCTTAACCATTAGCGGACAAGGAAAGTGCATGGGGATATGATAAAGATATTCTACTGTCAACAACTAAGATTCAATTTGGGCCACAATGATATCATCCTGTGACCATTTATAGAGGGTCCATCAACACACCTTTAAAAGGCCAGAAAAGGGGAAATCATTGACATGAAAAATGTTAATTAGTGACGAAAACCATTTTAGTGCCAAAACTGTACATGAATGATTGGAAAAATAGTAGCGGTCCGAGCAATTATTTTCAGGTGCTCGAAATAAAAAATTACAATGGAACTAATGCGCCTGATTGTGCGAAATTGGACCCCTATTTTTGATTTTTAATAAATTAACAAAGTCAGATTATGAGTTTGGGGGTAGCTACAGAATGGTATAAAAATTGGGCATAATTTTGGATTATAAGTAGTATTAATTTTTAGCTCCCATATCAGAATTAAGCATGGCTAGAATTGTTAGAAAACTTATCAGTTTGATAGTAAATATGAACATGTAAAAAAAAGGGGAATTACATATCTTCCAGAAGTTAAACAAAAAGGGACCTATAGGTCTATTTGATAACAAATAATGTTTTCCAGAATTACATATATATATATGGAATATTTTATTGAGTTTTATTTAGAATTAAATTTTGTCTAACAATTGCATCAAGATGAACACATTCCAAATACACTTTGGTTGCAGATACTGTTTTGAATTAAACACAGTCACAAGATAGAATTCATAAAAATATATAACATTAAAATGGAAGAAGGGAAGCTTCCATACAACCATGAAGATGGTGTCACAGGTCAAGATATCAATGTGTGAAATGTAGAAACATAAACAAATGGACATAGAGAAGATATAAATCCACATGAATTTGTAGAAACCATGAAAAGTCTAGGGATGGAGGTACATAGTTGTGGGATGGATAATGAAAGGATGTTGAGGGACCAAGAAGAACAAAATGAGCTGAACACTCAGCTGATGTAGAGCCTAAATATGATACATAGATAGATGAAAATGAGATAAGCCTCAATTGATGAGAAAGAAGGAAGAGAAGACTCAAAGAAGATGACATGAAAATTATGAACACTCTAAAAGTTCTACAAGGAGTCATAAGAGGCACTACTCACCTCCCTATGTAGGAAGAAAACCATATATATCTAAAAGTTCAAGAAGCAACGCATAAATTTCTCCAACTAGACATCATAAAAGAAGGCATGTGAAAGGTGACCTGCAAGGGGAACTTAGAAAAATTAAACCTCCCACATTTGATGGTGATAACAAGAAGGGAGAAGATGCTGAAGCTTGGTTTCTAGGAATGAGGAAATATATTCACCTACATAATTACTCCTCTAAGATGGAAGCTAGGATCACCATTTATAACTTAAAGAGAAAGGATTCCATCTGGTGGGACCAATTGGTTCAAGTGAAACATATAAATGAAAATAGGATTTCATGAAGGCAATTCAAAAGTACTTCGATAAAAAGTACTTATCAGAGCATTATTATGATAAGAAGATGGAAGAGTTATTTGAAGTCAAATTGGTGAGCATGAGCATGGAAGAGTATGAAAAGAAGTTTCTCGAATTGCTAAGATATGTTGGAATTATGAAGGAGGAGAAGGTAAATATACAGATATTTCTCAATGGTTTGCCTTCATTTTACAAGGACAAACTTAAATATGATGAACCCAAGACTCTTGAAGAAGCAATTCAAAAAGACAAGCACATGTATGATCAGGACAAAGGAAGGACAATTTTTTTCAGAAATATTGGAGAGATAAAATGAAGGATAAGCAAGATGAAAGAAATAAAGGATTCAAACCATCTTTCTCTAGGAACCAACAAAATTCATATCAGCAAAGCAACCCAAGTCATAATGGGTCCAGGATGACAGAATGTATTGGAAAAGGAACCAGACATCAAGTAAAATGTTGGGGATGTGTAGGAAACCATATGTATAAAGATTGTCCACAAAGTGTAGGCATAATGAGAAATTTGCACAATTTATAGGAAGCAGGTACTGTAGAATATTTAGGAAGGAACATTTCCAGAATATATGCAGTGTTGGACAATAAACACACATATAATTGGTCCAACGCGATAGAGGTTGAAGGTAAAATTTCCAATCAACCTTTCGCTATTATCATTGATTTTGGAGCAAGTCACAGTTATATTCATCCTAATTTAGTTGAAATATTTTAGCTAAAGAAAAGTAAGCATGATAGATCATGGATGGTTCAATTGGCTACTGGAACAAAAAGGAAAATTAATGAATTAGTAAAGAGTTGATTAATGAATGGACTGGACACTTTTGAAGATTTGAATATAATCCCACTTGGTTCATACGATGTAATTATTGGGATGGATTGGTTAGATTCTCACCATGTGATGTTGGATTGTCATAACAAGTCATTTCCTTGTCTTGATGAAAAAAGGCAGCAAAAGATAATGAAAGGAATTACAAGGTCTATTTCCATAAGTGAAATTTTATCTTTGCAATTAAATAAGTGTTTAAGAAAAGGATGTCATTTGTATGAAACTCATGTGCAAGAACCATAGAAGTGTAAAATCCCAAGTTAAGAAGATTTTCCAATATTCCAAGATTTTGCATATGTATTTGAAGAAATAGCATGATTTCCACAAAGAGATATTGATTTCTATATTGATTTGATGCCTAGAGATGCCCCAAAATCCAGAATACCATACAAAATGAGTACACCTGAGTTAAAAGAGTTGCAGATGTAGTTGGAAGAATTATTGAAGAAAGGATATATACGCCCTCGTGTGTCTCCCCGGAGATCAATGATACTATTTGTAAAGAAAAATGATGTCACTATTAGGTTATGTATTGACTTTAGGCAGTTGAACAAGGTCAATTTGAGGAATAAATATATACTTCATAGATTTGATGACTTGTTTGATCAACTCAGAGGAGCAAATATTTTCTCAAAGATAATTTTGAGATCTGGATCCCATCAAGTGAGAATAAAATATGAAGACATTAGTAAGACAACCTTCAAGACTAGATATGGTCACTACGAGTTTGTGGTGGTACCATTTGAGTTAACAAATGCACCAACAATATTTATGTGCTTGATGAATGGTATATTGATGAAGTATTTAGATAAGTTTGTCATTGTATTCTTGAATGACATTCTTATTTATTCAAAGTCAAAATAAGAGCATGAGGAGCACTTAAGATTGGTACTGTAAGTGTTAAGAGAAAATTAAATTTATGCCAAGTTGAGTAAATGTTCTTTCTATAATAAGAAAATACATTACTTGGGGACATATTATCTTTGAAGAATGAATAGTCATGGATCCTGAGAAGATACAAAATATTATGGGATGGCCTTCACCCAAGAATGTATCATAAGTAACATCATTCATGGGATCATTTGGATACTATCGAATATTTATTGAAGTATTTTATAAAGTGGCCTATCCAATTACATCATTACATAAGAAAGGAGTAAAGTTTCAATGGGCACCACAGTGTGAAGAAAGTTTCCAGCAGTTAAATAGATTGCTCACTGGTAAATCATTTCTCAAGATTGCTGATCCGAATGAAGTTTTTGTTGTATGTAGAGATTATTTCCAAGAAGGAATTGGTGGAGTCCTTATTCAAAAGAGACATGTTAATTGTTATGAATCAAGAAAGCTTAAAGAGCATGAGAAAAAGTATGTCACACAAGAATTGGAACTTGCTGCTATTGTGCATGCATTAAATATGTGGAGGAATTATTTCATGGGAATAAAATTTAAGTTAAGAACATATCATAGTGGGATAAAATATTTATTTGAGAAACAAAATTTGAATGCAAGACAATCAAGATGGCTGTAATTTCTATGTGAGTTTGATTTTGATATCAAACAAATTAAAGGAAAGGAAAATAAAGTTGCTGATGCACCCAGTAGAAGAATTTATGCTATGCATGCTTCAACCATTAGTATATGTAAATCATATTTAAAAACTATAATTCTTGAAGCTATCATATCAGATGAACATTACCTTAAGGTAAACCAAGAATTACAACAGGAAAATATACAACAAAAATATGAAGGTTACATGTTGGAAGAAGATGGAATTCTTACATACAAAAGAATAGTTTATGTTCCCAATTCATGGGAATTAAGGAAATTGGTAATGAATGAGATGCATAATGTACCATATGCAAGGAATTCCGGGTACCAAAAGACAATTACAACAGTAAGAAATCAATACTTTTGGCCATGGATGAAGAAATATGTTGCTGATTATCTAGCAAGGCGCATTGAATGCCAAATAGTAAAGGTTGAGCATAGACATCCAACATGATTTCTTCAACCATTTCCAATACCTAAGTGGAAATGGGATGTGGTGATAATACTGGAAAGTGCAATACTCCAATTAGTTGGGACAATCCAATTGACATGGTAATAATTGGGCTGAAACTACTAAGAGAAATGGAAGAGCAGATGGTAAAAATCAGGCATAATTTGAAATTGAAATAGGTTAGACAAAAGAGTTATGCAGATAAAGGAAGAGCATTAAAAGAATTTAAAGTGGGGGATCATGTGTATTTAAAATTTAGGCCAAAGAAGAGTTCCTTGAAATTGAGAATTCGTCTAAACCTTGCAACCCAATTTTGTTTGCCATTTGAAATTTTGGATAGAATAGGGCCTATAGATTATGCATTAGCATTTATTGCTTGTATACATGTGAATAATGTGTTTCATGTATATTTATTAAATAAGTACATCCCTGATCCTAACCACATAATTTATTGGGTTGTGATCTTGGTGGAACCGACATGTGATATTTCGGTACATCCAGTGCGCATCCTAGACAAGAGAATTACGTTGCTGAGGAACATGGCCATCGAATAGGTAAAGGTATAATTGACCCATTACAGTTTTGAAGAAGCAACATGGGAGCTCGAGGATGTGATGTAAGAGGCATACCCACAACTATTTTGAAAACTTGACAAAGTTTTGTAAATGTACATAGTGTTGTTGATGCATTAAGGACAATAAATTAAGGGGGAGGGGAACGTGTACCCCATTTTTGGCCTCGTGATGTAAATTTGTAAATATTTTTGTAAAGGTTAGAAGCCAAAAATAATGGCTCGGATGACCAAGACTATGTACATATAATGTACAATTTGATATTAATATAAATCCTCCAATGGTTGCAGAGGAAGAGGGACAAATAAGAGATGGGGGGCTACGAATACAGAAGAGGGGAAGTGACAGCGAGATAATGGGAATGACCCAAGGGGTACTATCTTATACCCATAACATTATCCATTTAACCATATTTTCTTAAGCCATGATTATGATCCTTCTTTATATAATTAAAACATTATTTAGCTATGCAAAAGGGGATTAAGAGTGGTTCAATGTGGATGGACCCCATGGAAATATGGTGCATGCCTATACATGCAAGAATGAGAGCTTGAGAGGGGCTCGTTCCTTCTAATATGCCACCATTTTGAATTTGTATTCACCATGAGCCTTGCCATTCCCTTGGAGAGTCGAGCTTAATGCTGCAACAGAGGAGAGTGAAGCCATTTCTAAATATGAATTTTGCATGCCATTAATCGATAGATTGATGAGCAAGAGAAACCCTACTTGCAAATTATCCCTTAAGTTCCAAATTCGAAGACTTCCTATCTAGCCTGTTCTTGAGTGCTAGAAGGCGACTGGAGGTTGCCCGAGGGACTGCTAACTCAGAGAAGGGGGCTTGTTCATGGAGTTGAGCAGGTTGATGGGGAAGGAGAATTGAGGATTGGGATAAATATGGAGGGGTTTTATCCATCAGTGGGTTGCATGAGATATTGGGATGCTTAGAAGTTGTTGAATTTTTTTTATCCCTTGTGGATTGATAGCTCCAGCTCGAGGGTGGTCTGTCAAAGTAATACTTGACTTGATAGTGCCTATGGCTGAGAGGAATTCCATTCTTCTATAATTAGTTGGAGAACAATTGAATTAAAATATTAGTATCTACATGTTTATGAATGCTATGGTTAATTCTATCTTTGCTTATTGTTAAATTATTATTTATGCTTGTACCTATGAATGAAATTGCATGGCATTGTACGCTTGTTCCCTATTTGAATTGTCAATAAAGAAATTGTGAACGTGTATGATGTTTTGGGCCACTTTAGATATAATAAAATATTTCGTTGTGTAATTAAATGAATGGAGAAGAACAAATTTGAATATGGATGGTAAGATTTGGAAAGGTATTTGAGTATCTTGTGGTATCAATGGTGTAAATAGGCTGCTGGGTGGGTTACACTCTGTCTCTTCAAAACCCTATATGAAAACCATGTAAAATCATAGCTTCGCAAAAAATACTCTAGAAATTAGCATCACACTAGCACAACTCCTTAGCCCGAATCAAGATGTATTTGTTCTCCTATTCAACAAGTACCACTCAGGGTTTAATAAAAAAACCTTTATTTCTAAGTCTCTAAGGGATAAAACCATAACCCCAATATTCAATGAGATCCAAGTTCTCAAATAAACCCTAGATCCTTTAAGATAAGAGAGAGGATGTGTAAAGAAGAAAAAACAAGAGAGAGAGGGAGAGATAAAAACACTATTCCCACCACATCCTTTCTAGGTATTCTACATAAATACCTAATGCTACATATCTAAACACAATATGTACAATAATGAGTGAGTGAATGAAAGGACTCCCTCCTTCAATTATATATATGAGAGGTAAATAATACCAACAATATACAAATGGGCCGAAGCCCTTACAAGAATCCCGATACAAACAAGTAGGTGCAGATGTGTGAAGTGTTATAATCCAAGATTACTCATGTTAAGATTCAAGTTGATTTCATACACAATTAAGGATCCAAATTGGTTTTTCTATATATTATTCATTTAAACTCCATTTTCAAAATCTCACACAAACTCCATCACTCCTCCCAAGCCATGCTCTCCTCCAATTCCACTCCACCTACATGATAATAAAACCTAGGCATTCTAAGTAACCTTCAAGCCTCCATGCAAGCATATAATATACCCAATACCATATAGAGCTCAATTCTCCCCTCTAAAAATTCCAACACTCCTCCTCCATTGCAAGGTTTCCTACAACCAACTAACACACTATCACAAGGTATCCAATTCTCCAAATAATAAAGCCACATAAGCATCTAGTTGAGGTATAGAAAATCAACAACAAGACACCTCCACTTATGGATTTCCATCATGGACTAAACAATGGCTCATCCATACATCATGTACCTCATATCGCATGGTACAGGTTTTACTTCCATCATCCAAGTTCCTAGTACTCCTCCTCCTAGGTAGGTACCTCTCCTAGTTTAACAACTAACACCTCCATTGTGTGCATCTAATGGGTTAGTAAAAAATATGATAAGGGTATCGACCTCCTAAGAAAGGATTCCATATGTTATGGAAACCAAGGTAAAGCACCCATATAAACTAAACCATCCATGTGTCTATGAAGCATTGTCAAGGTATCCAATTCTCCAAATAATAAAGCCACATAAGCATCTAGTTGAGGTCTAGAAAATCAACAGCAAGACACCTCCACTTATGGATGTCCATCATGGAATAACCAAGGGACCATACATAAATCATGTACCTCATATCACATGGTCTCAATCTCCAAGGGTTTACTTCCATCATCCAAGTTCCTAGTACTCCTCCTCCTAGGTAGGTACCTCTCCTAGTTTAACAACTAACACCTGCATTGTGTGCACCTAATGGGTTATTCAACAATATGATAAGGGTATCGACCTCCTAATAAAGGATTCCATATCAATATTCTAATCAAGGTAAAACATCCATATAAACTAATCCATCCATGTGTCCGTGAAGCATCGTCAAGGTATCCAATTCTCCAAATAATAAAGCCACATAAGCATCTAGGTCAGGTCTAAAAAATTAACAGCAGGACACCTCCACTTATGGATGTCCATCATGGAATAACCAAGGGATCATACATACATCATGTACCTCATATCACATGGTATCAAAATCCAAGGGTTTACTTCCATCATCCAAGTTCCTTGTACTCATCCTCCTATGTAGGTACCTCTCTTAGTTTAGCAACTAACACCTCCATTGTGTGCACCTGATGGTTTAGTCAACTATATGATAAGGGTATCCAAATCCTAAGCAATGATTCCATATCAATACTCTAACCAAGGTCAAGCAACCATCTAAACTAAGCCATCCATGCGTCCGTGAAGCATCATCAAGGGTATAAGATACATGGTACATGGTATAGGCATAGCTCTTCACACCTCAACATTTAAGAAATTACTACTCATAAAGGAATGTATCTCTCCAAGAAATATACAATTCAGTCTCTAGATGGTGAACACGCAAGAATAATACAACAAGGTAACTTGGTTTACACCATCAAACCAAGATACTCCCTCTTACCCTGTACTCAGGGATTTAAAAGAACAATAACCACCTGTGAAACCAAATAGACATTACCCTAGATAACTACTTTTTTTTTCATCTCTAAAATCACTCCATAACAAGAATTGCATCAATAATAACCTATCAAAAACTCCAACATCCCTAAAGTCGTTATTATGGGCCAAATCTTCTAGCACCACATCAAGATATGATTGAGACATCCTGTAAAGATAATCATATATCCATTTAATACCAATACAAGTGGGCCTTTTTTTATAAAAAAGTAGAGGATAAATATACATACATATCAACTCATCGATCATAATATATCAAGATCACAAGAATAAGTAACAACAACCCATAAAGGGCCATCATCAAATGTAAACATGAGAATCCTTTACATGCACCTTAACATTGCCAACAAATGAAGAAACAAACTCAACATAGTTAAATATGAGAGAATCATTAAGTAAGAGTAACAACATGATCAACTTCCTCTATTTAAGAGATTCTAACAACACTATCCTTGGTACTCATCACTACTCTGAAACAATGCAAGCTCATAATCAATCACTATTTCCACCATCATATGTGCCAATGCATAATATCACCAATAAATCACACTGGATATCGTATCCATGATTGATCTCTTCACAAAATTACATGATGTACAAAAAATACTATCCCCAAAAGATAACATTGAAATATCCCTCCATTTCAACAAGAACTGAAGATGAGAAAGTATTCCATCAAAACTCAACCAAAATAGATAAACCAATAATTGCCAATTTATAATAATGAGCCCATCCCAGGCATGAAAAATCAACAAACAATCAAATGGTATAACATGCCTATCATAGGCATCAATCAACTCCAAACATTGATATATAATGATACAAATCAACCACCTAGCACAAGCCATTTTGGGTATCACACTCATTGAAGGATAAACCAAATAACAATGATTAATGAAGAATATCTTCCAACTAGCATAAGTGAAAACACATTGTCACCTACTAGAATAAATCAGCCACGTATTGAAGTTGTGCCCCATAGTTTCTTCACACAAGCTCCTCAACGCCCTAAAAAATTAGCTATCTGAAACTTCGAAAAAAAAACTTATAGCAAAAATGGAAAAATGACTCGTTTTGTAGAGTCTTTCCAAGCACTATATGCTCTGATACCAAATGTTATGTAACAAACTTTTAAATTATCATAAAATACATGAATACAAAAAATGTAAATGTAAATATGGACCAAAACCCAAAGTAGGTAAGAGATATGATTGATCCAATAACTCCTTAAATGATAGGAGATCCTCCCAAAATAACCCAAGACATTCATATATCTAATTCATATGTTCTCCTCAATAATGACTATATACTTCTTTATATACATATTCCAACTTATTGCACATGTGTCCCCTTTATTAGGATGATCCTATTACACATACATTTACATACATTTACCCCACAAATGATCCCCTTTCGGTCATTTTATATACAATTACCCCCATATATGCCTCCCTCGGGTCATATCATCCTCTTTGACATCTCACCCATTTAAAATAAATCCATTTCATCGATAAATGAAGTAGAATACTTGTATCCACGAGAACACATCATTCACCTATCACAGTTCCCTATAGGCATCTCTCCCTCTAAAAATAAATCCATGCCTTCCAACAATCAAGTAGAGCACCACCTATGATAGGTGAAAACATGTTGGCAATCCATAGAACAAATCAACCACCTATAACATGTCATCTTGGGAATCTCACTTGTTGAAAATAAAACCATACCAACCTATAATCACATAGATCACCACCATCATAGGTTAAAACATACTATAAAACTACGAAACATATCAATCAACTATCATAAGTCCTCCTATGCATCACACCTATGGAAAATACATTCATAACAATTGTCAATATGGTATATCCATCATATCTCATCACATGAGCAATGAAGTTTTCAACCCATCAAAACCTCTCACAGGTTCAAGTGGTCATCTCAATCACACTAGGGTTTCAATCTCAGATCCAAAAACTAAAATATGAACTCCGTATTTCACTAAAAGTGTGAAATGAGCCACAAAATAGTTTTTACCATGTATAAACTTTGGAATTCTAATTTTTAATGCAATTCTAAAATTTCACTTCACATTGGAGGTTTCCTAGATCCAAACACTATGAATATTGAGACTTAGTTTCGATTTAAAATATCAATTATAGTAGAAAATAATGGATATTATTTAAATTCATTTGAACCCTAATCCACTTGGAAATTCAAAAGTAAGGATACCAAATATATTCCCAACAAGTTGAAGCCCTTAGGGTATACTTTCCTAGTATAAAATCATATAAAAAATTGCTACAATTAATGCATATTTATATTAGTAAATGTGCCCTATTATCTTCTATATTAATGTTAGATTACTTAACAATTTCAACCCCACTCATGTCAAACTAACACGACAAACTAGTGTTGGAAATTATTAGGCCAAGATGATAATGAATGTTTAAAATCAAATATGCAATATAGACAATTTTGGACAGCTAAAAAATTCATATGTATGTATAAATATGTATTACAAGTACATACCATAACCTCATCCCGAGGATAGTACAATCCTATATCTCTCCAAAATCCTAGCTAGGGAAAACCACAAAAAACCCTAGCTCCACGAAATATCCTCCATAAACTAGTATCACACTAGCAACACTCCTTGGCTCCAAACAAAACATCTCCTCCATCCTCTTTGACAAGTACCACCTAGGGTTTAGTCATAAAATCCTAATCTCTAAGTCTAAAAATGGATGAAATCGTAACCCTATTATTCAAGATGCTTCAAGTGCTCTAGGAAACCCTTGTCACTTTGAGACAAGAGGGATAGTATATAAATAGTGAAAACAGAGAGAGAGAGAGAGAGAGAGAGAGAGAGAGAGAGAGAGAGAGAGAGAGAGAGATCATAATACTCTTCTCTCTATGAGATTTCTAAATAGCCTTGATGGCAGCAATAAATCATAAGCTAAGGATCTAAAGCACAATGTAATCCTACTTAGATGTGCAACATAGATTAACAACAAAACTAGTGAAGAAAATACTGAACATAATACATATGAGAAAGAACTCAATGGAATGAATACCTCTTGTGTATTAATTCACTAATAAGTGTACAATATAAATACATTTCCAAAGGAGAAATTCCTTATCCTAAGAAGACATTTGGAATCCTCTCATTGGGCAGACTTAATTAGCATAGAAGCATCACTAGACTTGAGAACTAGTTGTAACTACAAAATTAGATCAGTTAACTGACTATAACTTATGATATCTGGACCAAAAGGGGGAATTAGGAAGTTAATTGACAATAAAAACTGATGTAGGGGTGAATTAGGAGGTTTAGTTGACTATTAGTGGTCATCGAAGCTCACTATTAGCCTAGAGTAATGAAATCAAGAAGTGGTGGCCCAGTTAACTGATTGTAGCACCAATTAACTAATGTAACTGATGGTGGATGGATAAAACATGGAAGAGGGTGCATGAGGTCCTAAAATCATGGACGAGGGCACAATAATGGATAATGGGGCAAAAAATGACAAGACTATTGGAGCGGTACAACTTCTGATACCAATAATTACTTAGAAAGTCACAATTTAACGATGAAAATGATTATTTTATTTAATGATTTATTACAAATGTTAGCCCGGTTATATACAACTAGCAAATATTATTTTGAAAATTCATGTCTTTTACATACCGATAAGTTAATATAAGTAATTAAGTTAATACGACTATATATATGTTTAGTATTTATTTATTATATTTAGTAACATTATGTTTGTAACATTACTCTTCCCTTAAAGGAAGCTTTGTCCTCAAAGAAAGGGTAAGGACGGATGTTGCTGGAGAAATTGTTCTGTCTCCCATGATGCATCTTCATCAAAAATATTTTTCCATTTAATAAGGTGTTCTTTGATTATTTGAGAACAAAGCTTCTTTTATTTGGTAGAAATTATCACCTCGGGTTCAAAAATGATCCTTCCTTCATCGTCTAACATAGGGGGTATTGTTTGCGGTGATTGATTGTTGGGAAAAATATTGTCTTGAATAGTTTACCTAATATTTAATTATCGACTAGGGTTTGTAATCTTGGAGTTGCTACAAAATATATGCGAAGGAAGAAGGATTCCTAAGATGTCGTGGCAATATTTTAACAAACACAGATCAAAAGATATTTCAAAATAAGAAACAAAGTCAGACTCCTAAGAATTCAATAGTTAAGAAGATTAAGCTAGGACAAAGGACTAGACTAGTGTAGTATCCAGTTATACTACTCTACTTTATACATACTTATTGGAGGGATGCAAATAAAAACAAGATAAAACTATCCCTTAAGATCTATTCTACTACTTTAAACAACTTTGAAAGCTAACTATACAAAGGAGGATTTACAAAATTACATCAGCTAGGATATATAACTAAGGATATACATGGCAACTCAGACTAATTCCACTCTCCTGGGTTGTTTTGGGGATAAGCATTTACAGTGACTGGGACAGGGGTAGGAGGAAAGTCAAAATGGCTTTCAAATGAGGTATAGAAACTAAAGGGAATTAAGTCTAACTTTACCTCTACAAAAATATGTAAACTAAATAAATGTCCAGTTGCAAGTAATGGTAAACATGGTTCTTTATGTCATGGACACTTAACAAAAAACAAAACATAAATACAAAGGAGAGAACCTAACTTATAAACAAACAAAAAACCTAATGAAGATGATCTTAATTCTTATTTAGTAACCATCTAACTAAAAAGAACAAACTCAATATATATCCTATCAACATATCTACCAAACTATTAATATAACTAACCTTGAATCACATATAAAGAAATGAAATCAATTCAAGCTAATATTACAAGACATAATCATATGGTAGAAAGAAATAAAGACTTAATAAGTACTCTAAATAATTTGATCATAGACTTTTAAAAGGAAATATAATTACTGTCTAACTATTCTAATCAAAACATGCTCAAAGAATTGAATAAAATAGACTTAAACTATGTAAAATATGCTAAGGACTGGATGAAAGATTGAACAACAGGTTGAAATGAGAGTCTATATAACAGACTAAATAGACTGTCTGTATGACATTCTATATACAAAAATACTTAAAACTTAAAAAAATGATTAATCTAGATGAGCTCGAGCCAACTGACTCATGCGTGTAATGATTAGAATGTAAATACAGGAATTTAAACCTATTTAACAACTACATTTACTCTACAAGATAATTCAAATACAATTCATAACTTGAAAACATCATTACCTATTGCAATTTGAAAGGAAATTGGAAATTACATAAATTCAGAACATACTAAGAATTAGTAGAATTGAAATTAACTATGATTAAATTCTACAGTATTGAAGCAATTTACTCTATTAACATTGAATCAAATAATGAATTGGAAATGCATCAAAAGGAATTACAATCTAGTCTATATGAAACATCAAAAGAAATTACAATCTAGTCTATATGCAACCGGTTGCTAACTTAAAATGAAGGTCTATATAAGTTGTGGAAATTGAACCCAGTGATAGAACAATTACACTCACAACAATTATCAATTGTACATGCAAAATCACTCACAAAAGAGACTGAATATGGAGCTGAACACTAAACTGTATTGAATAAGTGTACAATAGCCAACCCTATTAAGTCATAGGCTTCCACAATAAATAGTTACATAAAGGATTCGAATGCATGAGGAGGCAATTCGAATCTAGTCAAAAGCAGGCTTACTAAATCTAAGCAAATCACCCATAGGTGCATAAAGCAGTTTCCAAAACTGTCAAGGAGCTCATGAATTGGAAAAATCACTTAGGCAAGCTAAAAGGTAATGGAAGGACAACTCATACATGCTTTTCATAGGAGAAAAGAGTGGAGGATGTGGAGGACAAAAAACTAGTTAACCTCACCTAGTCAAACTTTCCCAATTGCCTTAAAACACTGAAAAAGCAGGCAATACAGCAGAAAAAGCAGAAGGGCGCTTAGGAGGCCAGGAATAAAGTAGATTTGATTCTAGGAGGATTCCCAAGTGCTCCATAGGTCAAAATTAGCAAGTTTGACCACTATGGATGTGTAGATGACAACTTGCATAAGGTGGAACATGGAAACTAGGCAAATAAGACAAAAATGGATTAATTAATGTCTAAGGTAGCTAACTATGGGTTGATTATTCTAATACCCCCCCTTAAGCCTGGATTATGAGTAATATATCAGAAAATTATAGGGCCTAGCAACAAGGCTTAGTCACCCTTTACATACTGCATGTCCATATAACCAAGGAAAGAGGCAAAAACCCAGTGGGAAAATCCTCCCTTAAACATGGACTGTAAAACAAAATTTGGAAATCTTGTCATCACTCATGCTTCAAAGCATGATCAGAAATCCCCAGTAGTGATTTGATATTGCTGAAGGTCTTCTCACAAAATGCGTTGGTGAAGATATCAGCTACTTGTTCTGAAGATGAATAGAAGAGTAGGTGAATGGTGCCATCATGCACAAGTTCTCTGATGTAGTGCATATGGATCTCAATGTGTTTGGTTCTCTGATTCTGAACTGGATCATTGTAGATTCGAATGGTACTCTGATTATCACAGTAGATAGTAGTTGAGTATTTTGATTCGAAGCCACACTCTCCAAGTATCCCCCGCAACCATAAACATTGAGTTGCTGCATTTACAACTCCTCTGTACTCTGCTTCTGTAGATGAGAGTGCATTTACCTTGACCAGCTGATTGGCCCTTCTGCAAGCATGAACACATATCCTGATGTTGACTTTCTGTCTGTGCTATCACCTACCCAATCACTGTCAGTAAACCCAATCAAATCAAGATCAGATTTAGCTTTATAGAAGATCCCATGTGTCCTTGTTCCCTGAAAAAAGTTAAGGATCCTTTTGGCTGCTTTCCAATGGATATCATGAGGCTGATCCATGTATCTAGAAGCCACACTTTCTGCATAAGAAATATCAGGTCTAGTATGTGTAAGATACAACAAACATCCAATCAATTTCCTATACAGTGTATTGTTTACCATAGGTGAAGAATCAGCTTCTTCAAGCTTCACTCCTGAAAGGAAAGGAGTCTTACTTGGCTTGCAATCCTTCATTCTGAATTTGTTCAGCAAATCCAAGGCATACTTGGACTGGTGCACCTTGATTCCAACTTTGTTTTGAGCAATCTCAAGCCCCAAGAATTGGCTTAAGAGCCCCAAATCTGTCATGGAGAAGGCTTGGTTCATTGCACCCTTCAAGGAAGCAATCTCATCCTTTGAGCTTCCTGTAATGAGGAGGTCATCAACATATAACGCAATGATCATTAATGAACCATTAATCAACTTCAAATATACATTTGGATCTGATTTGCATCGAACAAAATTCAGTGATAGCAAGAAGCTATCAATCTTGGCATACCAAGCCCTGGGGGCTTGCTTAAGCCCATACAATGACTTCCTTAGCCTGTACACAAGAGATGGGTTAGTAGAAAATACTTGAGTCTGCTGCATGTATATCTCTTCAGTGATATATCCATTCAAAAAGGCACACTTTACATCCATGTGATGTACCTCCCATTGCTTTGAAGCTGCAATGGCTAAGGCTAGCCTGATGGAGTCCATCTTTGCCACTGGTGCAAAGGTCTCATTGTAATCTATGCCATGAACTTGTGAGTAGCCCTTGGATACCAATATGGCCTTGTACTTCAGAGGTGAACCATCAGCAGCAAATTTGGTCTTGTACACCCACATACATTGAACTAGTTTCCTCCCTGGGGGAAGATCAACCAGCTCCCAAGTGTTGCTCTTCTGGAGTGAGATGAAATATTCCTTCATGGCTGCTTGCCATCTTGGATCTCCTGCTGCATATTCATATGTTTGAGGATCTGATTCTACCATCAGATAGCATTTCTCAGCAAACATAGGATCCTTCATGCACAGAGCACTCTCAAATTGAGATCTAGTTCTCCTAGGGTCATTAGGATTTCCAGCTAGCTCTCCTGCTGCATGAATGGCCTTGGCTGCCCATTTTGGCCTTGTAGGGATGTTAGGATCTGCAATAAATTCATCACTATCAGACATATCAGAATCAACATGTTCAACAATCTCTTCACTTACATTCAGAGGTTCTGGTGGTGAAGAGGCTTCTCCAACTTCCACTGCTGCTAGGGGTTCTTCTTGAAACTGAACACAACTTTCAATGAAGGATTTGTTTGTGCTCAAATTTATCAGCTTGTACCCTTTTGAATCTTCAGAGTACCCAAAAAATAGACACTCTTGGCTTTGGTGCTGCAAAGCCTTCATCTTTTCTGTTGGAATTCTAGCCCAAGCCCTTGAGCCAAAAATCCTGAAATGGGTCACATCTGGCTTGTGCCCACTCCATGCTTCGAAAGGATTCATACCATCAATTTGTTTATGAGGAACCCTATTCTGGATATAGGCTGCACAGTTTATAGCTTTGGCCTAGTACTTTGGTGGCAAAGTCTTAGCCTCCATCATGCATGTTGCCATCTCCTTCAGTGATATGTTCTTCCTCCCAGAAACACCATTCTGCTGTGGTGTGTAAGGGATAGAATGTTGCATATGAATACCTGCATCTGCACAATATTGAATAAACTCAGACTTGACATACTCACCACCATTGTCATATCTGAGGACCTTGAGTTTCCTCCTAGACTGGTTTTCAACCAAAGCCTTAAAGACTTTGAAGAGGCCAAAAACTTCAGACTTGTGTTTCAGGAAGTAAACCCAGCAATACCTGAAAGAGTCATCTATGAAAGTCAATGCATATTTGGCCTGACTCATGGACATATGAGGGAATGGGCCAGCAACATCACTGTGGATCAACTCGAGGGGTGCAGAGGTTCTCTCATGACTAGCTCTCTCAAATTTATGCTCTGGGTGTTTTCCTAGGATGCAACCTTGACAGACTCCTTTGGAAAATTTTATCTTTGGTAATCCTATGACCATCTCTTTTTCACTAAGATCAGAAAGATACTTCTAATTTAGGTGGCCAAATATTTCATGCCAAAGCTTGCTTGCCTCATTAGCATGAATCAGAAGAGCAGAGGGGTTTGAGTAGGGTAGGAAGTGTGAGAACATGTATACCTTCGAAGTATGATTTGCAACTCCTTTTGCAATGACTTTACCACTTGAGATCTCTGTGATCTCAAATTCATCAGGGGAGAATATGACCTTCTTTGGAGACCCTGTGTGGGTCATCTGATACACTGATAAGAGGTTGGAGGCAAGACCTGGAACATACAACACATTGCTGAACTGACCATGATCAAGATCAATCCTCCCTTTGCCCAAAATTTCAGTGAGAGAGTCATCTCCCAGTACTATTGGTGGACCTTTCGACATGTCAAGTGAGGTGAATTCCTCCTTGGTCGAAACCATATGTCTTGAAGCTCCAGAGTCAATGATGAAACTAGGTGAGCTTGATGTGCCAGCAACCAATGCATGAACTCTCTTTCTGTCTTCTGAACTTGATCCTCCTTCCCTCTTCTTTGAGCTGTTTGGAAGGGAGATTCCATTCTTCTCTAGGAGTTGGGTCAGCATGTCTATTTGCTTCTTCATGCAGGAGCTCTCAGAATGATTTCCCTTACTGCAGTATGCGCACTTGCTCATTTCTCCTTTATTCTTCTTCTTCTGGTAGTTCTTCTTGGAACCTTGAGGCTCCTCCGGAGACTTGTTCTTGTCTCTCTTTTGCTCAGGTGGCTTTTTAGCTTTCTTTTTGCTTTTTGAATCCACCCTCGAATCTCCAGCAACCAGAGCTTGGTCTTTGGATGGTTTGATGGTGCCCATCATCACCAGTTTGTCTTGTTCTTGTGTGAGAGATTCCATGAAATCTGCAAGGCTAGGCATCTTCCAGGTTCGAGCTGTCAACTTTGTGGCATAGAAGGTCGAAACAAACACTGAATAGTCAGGGCCAATCTTAAAGAGTATGGCCAAGACCAGCTGACCATCCTTCTTTTCGATCCCACATTGTTTTAGCTGCAAAACAAGTGCTTTGAACTTGGAGAAATAGAGTTGCAGGGATTCAAAGCTATTGGGACTCAGGGAGATTAGTTCATTTTCAATTTGATGTCCCCTCATCTCATCTGTCTTTCCAAGAACATCAACAAGCTTCTCCCATACTTCATTAGGTGATGTCAATCCATTAAGATGGAAAACGAGGTCTCTGGATATACTTAGACACAAGAGACCATAGGCCTCATCCCTCCTGTTGTGCCATTTTATCTTCTCTGCAGCTGCATTGGGCTCTACTTCTATTGCCATAGTCACTCTGTAGAGGCATTTTACTCTCAACAATATCTCCATCTCTACTTTCCATTCAAAGAAGTTAAATGGAGTCAAGATGATCTTCTGAGATTGATCCATAGCTCAGAAATTGTCCCTACTGTCAGTAGAAGGATCCCAGTCACTGATGTCGAACTTGCAAAAAAAATTGGAAGGAGAGAAATCAATCTACAAAGGCTCTGATACCATGTGGAAATTGAACCCAGTGATAGAACAATTACACTCACAACAATTATCAATTGTACATGCAAAATCACTCACAAAAGAGACTGAATATGGAGCTGAACACTAAACTGTATTGAATAAGTGTACAATAGCCAACCCTATTAAGTCATAGGCTGCCACAATAAATAGTTACATAAAGGATTCGAATGCATGAGGAGGAAATTCGAATCTAGTCAAAAGCAGGCTTACTAAATCTAAGCAAATCCCCCATAGGTGCATAAAGCAGTTTCCAAAACTGTCAAGGAGCTCACGAATTGGAAAAATCACTTAGGCAAGCTAAAAGGTAATGGAAGGACAACTCATACATGCTTTTCATAGGAGAAAAGAGTGGAGGATGTGGAGGACAAAAAACTAGTTAACCTCAACTAGTCAAACTTTCCCAATTGCCTTAAAACATTGAAAAAGCAGGCAATAAAGCAGAAAAAGCAAAAGGGCGCTTAGGAGGCCAGGAATAAAGTAGATTTGATTCTAGGAGGTTTCCCAAGTGCTCCATGAGTCAAAATTAGCAAGTTTTACCACTATGGATGTGTAGATGACAACTTGCATAAGGTGGAACATGGAAACTAGGAAAATAAGACAAAAATGGATTAATTAATGTCTAAGGTAGCTAACTATGGGTTGATTATTCTAACATAAACATCATAATACTGAAATGAAATCTAAGCTACAAGAAATAATATAAACAATTACAATATAAGTATCATAATACTGAAATGAAATCTAAGCTACAAGAAATAATATAAACGATTGCAAGAATGAAATTACATAAACAACCTATGAACAAAGCTATACTAATTACAAAAAAGGGAAATGAAAGAGACTATACAAAAATATAAAACTTTGATTGGCAGGGGGCCCTCCCATCAAATAGAGTCACAACCTGCTAAACGTTAATGAAACACGACTGTAGACAGTGTAACATAACTTTCATTAAAAATAATAACGAGTATTATAGAGTCTGAATTACATGAAAACTTACTGAGCTAAAAACTACTGCTAACTTCCTGTTCGCATACAAGTGTTCTTATATAGAGTTTTGAGAAAGTGAGCGAGTCGACCCTTTAGTGGTCGACTACTATTTGAGATGAGTCAACCATTATTACAATTCGTTGCTCCAATGCCAGCACACAGTCATTTTTCCTCCCTTATCGCAAGTTGGTTTCCATCGGGCATGAGGTGGCGTACAGGATTCCCTTCTTTAGCATGAACTAGAGTCGTGAGGTCAATCAGAGAGGTATTCTGGCAACCTTCTAGAACAAGGCTCGTGTTAACACTTGAACATGTGGACAACGAACGGTTTACAGGTCGCTCCATGCTTAAATGCTGGAGAATCAATTAGTTCCAACGAGCGGTTGTTTTGGAGACCTAAATGATGAGCTGGATATGCTATGCGAATATGTAGCCGAATGTGTCAAGCTTGCCCAAAAAGTATGCTCTACAATTAAGGAATGAATTTGTTAGCAATTACATCAATTAATATTGAATCTAGTCATTAAAACAGTAAAATAATCAAGAATGAATCAATCTTAAATAAAATCAAAATAAGATCATACCTGAAGCTGAATGGTAATTTGTATGATGCAAAAGATGCCAAAAGAAAACAAAATATGCGTTAATACATAAGGTTTTAAGCTCAAATATAGTAACAAAATGGGGCTCAACATACCCCCAAACCAAAAGGATGCTAGGTCCCACTGGTACAAAATAAGAGATATCACTGGGAAGAAGGCAGAGCTGCTTTAGCAGCTGCCTTCAACCTTGTTGATGAAGCAGGTCGCTTATACTTCAGCTTCTTAGCTTGTGGCTTCAAGAGGGCATGCCTAGCTTGCTGATCCCTCTGTGATGTACTGATGGTCCTCCATAGTCTTAATCTGCAACCGTAATGCTTTATTTCTTCTCGAAGCTCTGAGATTAATTTGACATACGCTTCATTCTATTTCGTCAACTGTGTCAACTCAGAGGTTAGCTGATATCTTATTGGCTGTGGTGGTTGACATGGTTCTAGGGACTGGTTGCAATCCCATGGAGGGTTTTCTTCTTTGGTCGGCACTTCAACATCGGCATTTGGAACTTGACTATCAGGGTTTAAATCTTGAACAAGTGTAGAAATACCTTCATGAGCAATGTCATTCAACAAATCGACTGAAAGGTTAGCCAACGCGTATAAAGATGAATTTGGGTCAGGCATATGTGTTTTAGTCGGACTATCCGGATGGTCTCTCTGTATGTCAGGCTGGACGCTTGACTGTACCAAGGGCTAGACACAGGGTTGACGACTGGTGTGTGCAAATTCCACCTTCTATTTCTTAGTATGAGGCCGTGACAGAGGTATGAATTCAACAGGAACAACAGGAGAAGATCGTGTAGATGGGCTTGTCTTTGATACATTATCATCTAGATGAACTATATTAGGTTTTTTCTTCCCTGTTGATGGATATGGACTAGACTCTTGGCCATGAGAATATCGGGTATGCTTATGAATGTTTAGATGAGGGTTAAGGACCTTGAAAACGAAATTATCCCATGTCTGGTTTTGTTCCTTGAGCTGATCCAGGATGAGAAGTTTTATTACGCTATGGTGGTATAGGCTATTTTTGGGATGGAGGGTGTTCTTCCGAACCAAATTAGACATTTCTTCGAGACTCCGTAGAAAGAAAAATGGGAAATTCAGGTATTTCTGATCCATAAAGTGAGACAATAGACGCAAATGACAAGATTTAAAAATGCTAAACTTACCTTCGCAAGTAACTAGGTGGATAATGACTGTCAATGGATTGAGATATTTTGGTTTGATCCAATTGTGATGGTAACCTTTGCTGCCTAATACATGATGACATTCAGGTTTCAATGCTAAATTGTGCGATGCTCTCAGGACAAACCAATGTTTGTGCCAACGTTCCCCCTCTCGGGGAAGCTTGGTGGCCCGGGCTATTGATTCCTTAGTGACCAAAAAAACTAAATGGCCGACCCTTGCTTCTCTCCCATAAAAGTCCATTGCAAATAGTAATGAGATTTCCTCATCAAAACCCTATAGTTGATGGAGAAAAGGGTTCCATCTTGCGTGAAAAAAGATTTCACGATAGTCTCTAAATTCAGGTATATGGAATAGATCCTGGAAACTCTCTGGTTTGAATTGGTTTGGCATGATGAAGCCAAGGTGATGAAAACAGGGATCTACGAGAATTGTGGGGGAAAGGTGGTGATAGGATTCTACAGTAGTAACGATCATATGAAAATAATGTAAAGTATTCGCATCATATTGATTTAAAGCATGCCACATTCAGTCGATCAAATGATTGTGTGGCCAACTTGGTGTATTTTGGATGACCGTGCCACTATGACAACTCTTAAAACGTGTGTTGTCAAAATGCATCTTCTAGCGAGTTCATAAGGTTTTAGTTGGTTCAAGCCTGTCCAAAGTAAACTTTGGACAGGTTGAACATTAAACTTCATGCAAACATATGACCATACTCAGTACCATAATCCTAATTTTAACGAGAAGATTGATTATCTAACAACTTATGTGTACGAATGAAAGACATTTAGCAGTTTATACGTGCAAATGAAAAATGAGATGAGGTGATGACAACATAGTAATGATTAGAAAGTACCCTAAGGTGTTTTCAATCCTATAAGAGGATAAAATGAAATCATATTAGATCGAGATCGTACCAAGTCATGGGTCGAAATTTAGTAAAAGTACCTTATGGATATGATTTTTTTAATAATGATGATATGACTCAACCAAGTCGAAAATTAAGCTAACTTTAATCATAGGAAAATATCATCATGCGTATTCAGAAAATCATTTGGATTTTCATTCAGGCCGTTATTCAACCCTTCATATGATCCTTCATATAAATTTCCTGTAAGAAAATAAGTTTTGCTTGATCAGATCAGACTACTGTTAATCATAGTTTTTTCTAAGCTTCGAACCTACAAGGAGATCACATAAACAATTACTTTGATCCTTTTAATTGTACTTCCATGATTTTTAGAGAAATAAATCGTCATTTTTATAAAAGGATAGACAATATGATACTCCCCCCCAAACCAAAGATATGGCATGTCCGCAAGCCATACAAGAAAATTCAGTAGTTTCCAAAATAAGATAAGAAAGTCCAGTCATGCTGTTATAGGTAGGTAAAAGAAAGGAAAATTAACACATGCATGGAAGGATTCAGATATATACATATATAAAAATAGTGCTCAAATATGCAAATTCATTATTTACCATGTAATGAATAAATAAGGGAAGGATCATAGGGAAAACTAGTCATCCTTGCCTTGTTGTAAAGATATATGTCCCCCTAAATTTTTTTTTGAGCTTACTGTCGAATTTGTAAGAATCTACTGCTATGGGTCCCATTACTAGGATAAACAGATCCTAGTTATTGATTGAATTCATATTATCGGATCCAAGTCCATCTTACAGTGATTCTTTAATGACATAAAAAACAATCGGCCTAAACATATTTTATTGTTAACGCATGTTCCTAGAGGTGCATTAACCAGAGCTCTTTTACCTGATATTTCCCCGCTGCTAGTGAACCTATTCAGTACCCCGATGGGTTTATCTTGGTACCATGCAAGCATAGCCCCGCTGCCAGTGGGCCTATTCAGTACCCCGATGGGTTTACTTGCATTTATTGAATTTCCTTATTGCTAGATTGTTACTTAGCATTGACCTGCTACCAACATGCCTATTCAGTACCCCGACAGGTTTTCCTTGTATAAAGATAGGAAGTCAATTGGTACTAGAGTGTGGTAAGCCTTGCTAAACACATGAGTAAAAAAAAATGGCCTTAATCATAGATGATGTGAAAAGAGAATAACTCAAAGGTGTTCTTGGGCCTTTTAGTCCATTTTCTTTATAAAAGATAACGTTCCCCATAAGCAAAAATTCCACTTATCCTACAATGTTCTCAAAAATATTTTAAGGGTCAAGTTTTGATAACAAGTGTAGATGTACTAGTAATCTCTAGGTATTAAAAATATTAAAGAACGTGATAATTGAAATAATTCTTTTGAGCACTTGCTTAAAGTAATCAAGAATGTACATATTTGAATCAAACCATCATATATAATAGATAACCAAATCATCAAAATAAATGGTTTGAGAATCAAATTTCAGAATCACAACTAGTGTTTTTAGAGCACTTTTCTTTTTTCAGATAGTGTCTTATAGAAAATACCCACCTATAATTAAATTTTCAAAACCATTTATTAGATGATTGGTTTTATTTTAAAAACATAGAAGAGGAGTCTCCTAGAATTAGACATGACTCTTTTTTATTCGAAAAACATATCTACATATATATACAAATGATGACAACCCAAGGTAACTTTTAAGGATCAGGTAAAGGAGGAAGAGTGTTCAGGGAGGGAGGATCAACTTCTATTCTAGCAAGGTTAACCCTGGTCCCTTGAGGCAAAAGATGATGTCTTGTACAAATATGACGTGGAAATTTTGAAGGGACATTCTTGTGGGAGATGTTTAGATTTACATTTTGAACAAAAGATGGTCCTTACTGCTGACTCTTCTTTCTTTTTATTTGTGTGAGTTGGGTTGCTGAAAGGAGGCTTTTTCTAAGGTGAGACTGAGGTGTCCCAATATTATTTTTCAGGGGAGATCTTCCTCCCATTGGCCATGCTCCTATTGGACCCTATAGGAGAAGTAGACTCTACCTCGAATTTTTCAATTTGTGAAGTTACAAAGTTGTCGAGGAGTGCTTTTACTTGGATAGGGTCAAAAAAGTCAACAAAGTTTGGGTCTCCTACTAGAGAAGAAGTTGTATTAGGATGCTTAGAGGTTTTTAATAACTGATCCCTAAGGAGTTTTTCAATAATGATATCCTCAAATTTTCTTATCGAATTATCATCCATGACCTCCCTGATAAGACCTCTTAAGAGAGTCTCCTTAGGTCTCTAGGCAGATGAATTCCTATAGGTGTCTTTTGGTATCTTTCCACTAAGTGAATGGTGAGGGGAGTTATGTCCCTGTAATAGTTAATTTTAAATTTAAACTAAATTTTACTATCTACTCTAAACACACTTAAGAGGAATAAATCAAGCTTTGCGTAAAGTAAAGACACTTGTACGAAAAAGGAACAATAGGGCTTTGGGGCGACCCACTAAAGGGATGCGTCAGGCTGTCGTACTATGGAAACTCCATAGTGAAGTCATCTTTGCATCTTATTGTTTCCCTCCCCCTTGTTGTGTAATGTAAAGACAGCCTATATATCCTTATCTATCTAGACTTTGTTCATGAAAAACTAAACTAAAGGAAAACCTAGACTACTGCTACTGCTAGGTTTGGGGGTGCCTGTTATAACAGATGCAAAGGTTCTTACCTCTCATCTTATCGCTCCTCCACCACCAACCTATTACAAAAAAAGAATACTACCTATTCTACCTTACAAAAAAACTCCCCGACAACGACGCCAAAATGTTGGGAAAAATATTGTCTTGAATAGTTTACCTAATATTTAATTATCGACCGTGGTTTGTAAGCTTGGAGTTGCTACAAAATATATGCGAAGGCAGAAGAATTCCTAATATGTCGTGGCAATATTTTAATAAACATAGATCAAAAGATCTTTCAAAATAAGAAACAAAGCTAGACTCCTAAGAATTCAACAGTTAAGAAGATTAAGCTAGGACAGAGGACTATACTAGTGTAGTATCCAGTTATACTACTCTACTTTATACATACTTATTGGAGGGATGCAAATAAAAACAAGATAAAACTATCCCTTAATATCTACTCTACTACTTTAAACAACTTTGAAAGCTAACTATACAAAGGAGGATTTACAAAATTACATCAACTAGGATATATAACTAAGGATATACATGGCAACTCAGACTAATTCCACTCTCTTGGGTTGTTTTGGGGATAAGAATTTACAGTGACTGGGACATGGGTAGGAGGAGAGTCAAAATGGATTTCAAACTAGGTATAGAAACTAAAGGGAATTAAGTCTAACTTTACCTCTATGAAAATATGTAAACTAAAGAAATGTCTAGTTGCAAGTAATGGTAAACATGGTTCTTTATGTCATGTACACTTAACAAAAGACAAAACAAAAATGCAAAGGAGAGAACCTAACTTATAAACAAACATAAAACCTAATGAAGATGATATTAATTCTTATTTAGTAACCATCTAACTAAAAATAACAACCTCTATTTATATCCTATCAACATATCTACCAAATTATTAATATAACTAACCCTGGATCACATATAAAGAAATCAAATCAATTCAAGCTAATATTACAAGACATAATCATATGGTAGAAAGAAATAAAGACTTAATAAGTACTATAAATAATTTGATCACAGACTTTTAAAAGGAAATATAATTACTGTCTAACTATTCTAATCAAAACATGCTCAAAGAACTGAAGAAAACAGACTTAAACTATGTAAAATATGCTAAGGACTGGATGAAAGACTGAACAACAGGTTGAAATGAGAGTCTATATAACAGACTAAACAGACTGTCTGTATGACAGTCTATATACAAAAACACTTAAAAAAATGATTAATCTAGACGAGCTCGGGCTAGCTGACTGATGCATGTAATAACTAGAATGTAAATACAGGAATTTAAACCTATTTAACAACTACATTTACTCTACAAGACAATTCAAATATAATTCATAACTTGAAAAGATCATTACCTATTGCAATTTTAAAGGAAATTGGAAATTACATAAATTCAGAACATACTAAGAATTAGCAGAATTGAAACTAACTATGATTAAATTCTACAGTATTGAAGTAGTTTACTCTATTAACATTGAATCAAATAATGAACGGGAAATGCATCAAAAGGAATTACAATCTAGTCTATATGCAACATCAAAAGAAATTACAATCTAGTCTATATGCAAGTGGTTGCTAACTTAAAATGAAGGACTATATAAACATCATAATACTGAAATGAAATCTAATATACAAGAAATAATATAAACAATTACAAGATAAGTATCATAATACTGAAATGAAATCTAAGCTACAGGAAATAATATAAACGATTGCAAGAATTAAATTACATAAACAACCTATGAACAAAGCTATACTAATTACAAAAAAGGGAAATGAAAGAGACTATACGAAAATATAAAACTTTGATTGGCGGGGGGCCCTCCCAGCAAATAGAGTCACAACCTGCTAAACGTTAATGAAACATGATTGTAGACACTGTAACAAAAATTCCATTAACTATAATAATGAGTAATACAGAGTCTGAATTACATGAAAACTTGCTGAGCTAAAAACTATTGCTAACTTCATGTTCGCATACAAGCGTTCTTATATAGAATTTTGAGAAAGCAAGCGAGTCGACCCTTTAGTGGTTGACTTCTCTTTGAGATGAGTCAACCATTATTACAATCCATTGCATCAATGCCAGCACACAGTCATTTTCCTCCCTTGTCGCGAGTTGGTTTCCATCGGGCATGAGGTGGCGTACAAGATTCCCTTCTTTAGCGTGAACTAGAGTTGTGATGTCAATCAGAGAGGTATGCTGGCAACTGTTACAATTGATTTTACCACACATGGTAGATCACATATCCTTGGCCTTCCCTGTCCCTCTACAGACTCTTTGGACCCCATGGACTATTTTTGTACCTTTGGTGTTTCCATGATCATCCCTAAAAACAACTGTTATTCGCCATACACGAATTTTAAACCGTTTCTCGCGTATATACGCGGATATGACCCTTAAACCCTCGTACATCAGGATGTGTGCAAAAGGACAAATATTTTTGGAGTTTTCCTTGATATGGATTCGAGTCACCCTTCTCTTGGCCTTCCATATTCCTTGAGATCGCTCGGATTTGACCTTCCATTACCCCATTGACGCACTATATAAGGAACCCTTTGGATACATTGAAAGGGGAGGAATTGAAGAGCAAGAAAACTATTAGTCCATTAATGCCATAGCTTGATTATACTTGAGTCTGCATCCCCTTGTCCCTTGGAGAACTTGGTGTTCTTCCCAATATTGCCTTTTCTTGTGATCTTGCTATCGAGAGATGGAGGATTGGGGTGGTGGAGGCCCAGGTGGAGGACTCATTTTCTCCGGTTCGGAGATGTGCCAACAGAGGTTGTCATTCTTGTAATCTCGGATTTATATTAATAGAAATATCTTTTCCTATCTAATGATGTGCATTTAAATGAATATTGAATCCATGGATGCTTTTAATTGCTTATACATTATTGATTATATATGCTAGAGTAGGTCTAACACCATTATATAACATGCTTGTCTTGTTTGCTGATTGTTGAGAGAACAAATTGTTAACACAAGTGAGATTGGAAAAGCTCAACGAGGATCTACATCAACCATCTAGAATATGGTATGTTTCGAGATCCTTTAGTGTTAGATGTTTTATTTCTCTTGCATATTGGTAAGGGATTGATTTCCACAGTTACTCTGTCTATTGTGGTACACCCCAAGCCATAGGAAGTTTTCTCCGTAACAGAATTGGCGACCATATTGGGGATGTTCCTTGTCTTTCTTTAGGGTTTGGGGGCACAATGTGCTTGATATTCTTGACTTGCTCTTTGTTTCTCCTTGTTTTTGTGTTGCATTTTATAGTATGTTCATTCATTGACACTCCCCTTTATTGGTTTGACCCTTGGCCTGCTTTTTACCACTGAAATCTTTGTAGACACAGGTTTTTGGCCAAAAGTTGTGTACATATATGGATTTTGGCCAAATTATGGGTATATATGCAGGTTTTTGGCCAAAATCCACGTATAAATGCATCTTTTTGGCCAAAAGTCACGTATATACACCACTGTTCTTTAAACAGTTGCGTACATCCTCCCTTTTGGTGAGTTTGATGTTGTGGGAAGTTGCTAGGTGGGTTGTGAGTGTGGTTGGGTTCCTTGGTTATGATGTTGTCTGTTGGATGTTTCTTTTGTGACCAGAGACTGTATTTTCATTGAATTTTCTTTAAAATTAGTTTTATTCATTTATCCTTTTTGTTTTTCCATTAGTGCATTACTCTTTTTTGTCTCAGTGTCTTGCTGGGCTTGTGTTTTATACTTACTGCAGAGACTGAGAGTTTTAGATGACTTTTATTGCATTTTTCATGATTTTATATTGAAAAATACAAAGTAGTTGCACTCTTAGTTGCATCTTAGATATGGTTTTGAGGAGGTACTTGCATTGGATTTCTTGGATGAGAGTTGTGTTTAGGCTTTCATATAGGAAGGATTGCATTGGCATTCAGAAAGAAATATATAGTTATTCATCTCATGTAGTGGCATACCCTGTTTTTCATTCTACAAGATTGCACTTGGTATTGCTTATTAGGTGTGCACTTTTATTTCACTGTTGAGTCTTCATATCATTAGTTGCACGACCATTTCCCTTTCAGTAATTACAACCATTAAAATCAATGCATAATTTAAAATGAACTACACATTTCTCTTTTATAGGGTTCACCAACAAGAATAGGTTTTAGGTTCTTGGAATAGTTCATTGTGAGTTAATTCTCCAAGACCACTAAACAAAACAATTAGGTGTCTGTCCAGCTGAGAGAGAAATCCTTGATATAATTAGTGTTTCTCAGGACGCTCTTCTTACATGGGATTTAAGCATGAGGTAGTGCACACGATTGTGATTGGGATGGTCACTTTATGTGAGCGCCAGAGATATTTCCAGGATTGTATTCATATCTAGGGTCTCTTTAGAGAGTTTCGGGCTTTGCTACCCTGCCCATACGGTTGATCCCGCCTGCGACTGTCCGCCTGAGCATTGGTTATATTGAGGTGACCTTAGTTTCCTTACCTAGGTATCTCAGGGGGTACTTGCAAAGGTTATTCTATGAGTGTCCTGGCTAGGTAGAGGTCGGACATCACAGTCTCTTTATGCATTGAAGCTGGGGCCACTATAATTGGTTACGTACCTCCACTTGTAGTGTATGGGAGTTTCAAGCCTCTCCTAGGTGAGACATACCTGCTGCATTCAGGAGCTCACATATCCTCCCCTTGGTTTGCTTGTATTTTGGCTATATATTTTCTTAGGAGTGTGCTCTTTGTGCTCTAGTTGGCCTTTGGGATCGTGGTTACTTGAGTATAATTATGCTCTCTTGAGTTTGGGTCCTTTTATTTTCGGCATGCCTGGTATCATATCACCTGTCCTTAGTCCTAGTACAGACCCTGGTGTCAAACTTGGGGGCATCACAACCCCTTACCGTGCTCATAGATTTGGGAGTGGTCACATTCTGCCCTATACTCCATTTGTGGAATATGTTGACTCCCTTCTCTCGGTATTTACACTGATGGTCACCCTCATGGGGGTGGTAGTGGATGCGTGAACGTTGGGTCTACACCTTACTTTCCTTTTTATGTCCCATCGTTCACCGCATTGTTTCCTTTGGGTGCAGTTGTCATGATCAGTCCTCCCTATATCCTAAAGTTTGGATTCTTTATTGACTATTTTGGGTTGTTTTGGAGTAATATGGTTGTCATATAGGGTCCAGTTTTCATACACTCTCTCCGATGTTTCGACCCATTCGTGCGTATCATAGGTATTATGTCTGAACTGGCATATAGGTTAGGATATCACATGCGCTTGCACTTATGCATTTCCTTATGGCCGTTCCATTTTAACCTTAGGTACAAACCCATTCCATGGTGTCATGGAACCTTCATGATGCTTTGAGAAGTGACACTATGCAAATGGTAGAGCTTTCCTATACATGGGTGCCCTAGTTAGATCCTTATTGCATTTGGTGCCCATGCTGCGTTGCCTCCTTTAGGTTGTGGGAGTCCTTTGTATAGTATCACCATGAATTTGAACAAGAGCTTCATACTCCTCTTGACCTTTATGCTGGCCTTTTTCCCTGGGAATCCCTTGTATATGTCAAGTTGTAATTGCATTATCATGAGTTTTTCCTGCCTTTTTGAGCCTTATGCTGGCTTCCCTGACTTTGATTATCAACTATATAGCCCGAGATTGTCTCATGTCTAGCCAAGCAGAGCTGTTTTATATATCTTTTGCAACCTGATTCCCCATTTTTTACTGGGAGGGGACTTTCCCTCGAGTGTCGTTATCATGCACATGTTTCCTTGCATTGAGCAGAGGTATGTTCCACTGCTTGGAACTAGTTTGTTTGCCCTTTGACACTCATCTCCTCCTAGATTTGTAACTATAAAGAACTTTTATTCTTTTTCAAGCTTTTCAAAATACCTGAAAAAGTCCAAAAAAATAAAAAAAAAACCAAAAATCCAGACAGGAAAAGATGTTATATTTGGCAACATTCGAGTCGTGTCGACTTCGAATAGAGCACTGTATATCACATTCATTAATTGGGTTAGTGGTTTGACTTTGAGAGCTGTACTCGTAGCTCTAAGTTTACCTCCACCGATTAGTTAAGCTTCCAGTCCTTATGGAGCCTCTATGGATGCCTCATGGGTCACAGAGATGTCCCAGTTTTATATATTGAGTCTATGCTACCTACATTCAGTCACCATTCACCTTTATGTTCTTGTTCGAAGGAAGTTGAAGCCTGAGTCGGCCATTCCTTAGTTTTCTTAACTTTGCATGTTGGCCATTCCCGTTACTGGTACTAGTTTGAGCAAATTATGATCGAGTCCTTCCACATTATACAGCTTTGTTGAGTACCTCATGTTGGATGATGGGGGATGCCTTAATTTCCTCCTTCTAGCGGATTTCATCCCATCGACTTCAGATCATTTATTCTGGGATAGGATTCTAGATTCATTTGAGTGCCTTAAAACTTACAGTCATTAGTGGTAGGTTATCTTACCATTGACAGTTTTGGGAATACATCCATGTCCCCTGATCGATGGATCCTTTCAAGTGTTTGACCTCAACACATTTATTCACACTTGTTAGATTGCACTATAGTACCTTGATTCCCATTTTCATTATCGATGGGTGATCTCGCGTCTGTTAACGGTATACATCAATGACCGGTAATCAGATGATGGACTACTATGTTCAACCTCGACACCTCTATTCACATAGTAGGACATGTACTTGTAGCGGATTGTGTAGAAGAATTTTGTAGATTGGTTTCATTTATGATATGCTACCTCCTTGATCATGCCAGTGTTCATGAGATTTCAGCTCTCGTGACTTGATTCCAGTGTATGTCAGATATATTTAGCCATTATGGAGATCTTGATACATTGTATATCTTCAGCCATTATGGAGATCTTGATCCATTGTATATCTTCATCTTTCATGGAGATCATGATCCTTTATATATCTTCATCATGGAGATTCTGATCTATCTATATTGTATGTGGAGATTACCACACATGTCATATTTTGTATTATGCCTATTCATGGCCATTGTACTCTTATGTATCCGGGACTACTATATGTACTTGCAGTCATATGCAGAGATATTTGTATTGTATTGTTGGATGGATGGTTCTTCCACCTGGTTCTTCATCACTCCACTTCTGGGATGGACTTATAATGTATTTTGGCCATCGTATCACCCCTCTAACCTCACACGTTAGGGGGCACTTGTTACAACTGATTTTACCACACATGGTAGATCACATATTTATGGCATTTCCTGTCCCTCTGTAGACTCTTTGGACCCCATGGACTATTTTTGTACCTTTGATGTTTCCATGATCATCCCTAAAAACACCTGTTATTTTCCATACGTGACTTTTAAACCCTTTCTCGCATATATATGCGGATATGACCCTTAAACTCGCGTACATCGGGATGTGTGCAAAATGACAAAGATTTTTGGACTTTTCCTTGATGTGGATCCAAGTCACTTGTCTCTTGGCCTTCCATATTCCTTGAGATCGCTCGGATTTGACCTTCCATTACCCCATTGAGGTAGTATATAAGGAACCCTTTAGATACATTGAAAGGAAAGGAATTGAAGAGCAAGAAAAGTATAGTCCATTGTTGCCGTAGCTTGCTTATACTTGAGTTTGCATCCCTTTGTCCCTTGGAGAACTTGGTGTTCTTCCCAAGCTTTCCTTTGCTTTTGAGCTTGCTATTGAGAGATGGAGGATTGAGATGGTGGAGGCCCAGGTGGAGGACTCAGTTTCTCCAGTTTGCAGACGTGCCGACAGAGGTTGTCATTCTTGTAATCTCTGATTTATATTAATAGAAATATCTTTTCCTGTCCAATGATGTGCATTTAAATGAATATTGAATCCATGGATGATTTTAATTGCTTATATACATTATTGATTATATATGCTAGAGTAGGTCTAACACCATTATATAACATGCTTGTCTTGTTTGCTGATTGTTGAGAGAGCAAATTGTTAACACAAGCGGGATTGGAAAAGCTCAACGGGGATCTACATCAACCATCTAGAATAAGGTATGTTTCGATATCCTTTAGTGTTAGATGTTTTATTTATCTTGCATATTGGGAAGGGATTGATTTCTGTGGTTACTCTGTCTGTTATGGTACACCCCAAGCCATAGGAAGTTTTCTCCACAACAGAATTGGCGACCATACTGGGGATGTTCCTTGTTTTTCTTTGGGGTTTGGGGGCACAATGTGCTTGATATTATTGACTTGCTCTTTGTTTCTCCTTTTTTCTGTGTTGCATTTTATAGTATGTTCATCCATTGACACTCCCCTTTATTGGTTTAACCCTTGGCCTACTTTTTACCACTGTCTTCTCTGTATACGCAGGTTTTTGGCCAAAAGTCATGTACATACGCTGATTTTTGGCCAAAAGTCGCGTATACATGTAGGTTTTTGGCCAAAATCCACATATACATGCAGGTTTTTGTCCAAAAGTCGCGTATATATGCAGCTGTTCTTTAAACAGTTGCGTACATCCTCTGTTTTAGTGAGTTTGATGTTGTGGGAATTTGCTGGGTGGGTTGTGAGTGTGGTTGGGTCTTCCTTGGTTATGATGTTGTCTGTTGGATGCTTCTTTTGTGACCAGAGACCGTCTTTTCATTGATTTTTCTTTGAAAGTAGTTTTATTCATTTATCCTTTTTGTTCTTCCATTATTACTCTTTTTTGTCTCAGTGTCTTGCTGGGCTTGTGTTTTATACTTGCTACAGAGACTGAGATTTTTAGATGATTTTTATTTCATTTTTCATGCTTTTATATTGAAAAATACAAAGTAGTTGCACTCTTAGTTGCATCTTAGATATGGATTTGATGAGGTACTTGCATTGGATTGCTTGGATGAGAGTTGTGTATAGGATTTCATATAGGAAGGATCGCATTGGAATTCGGAAAGGAATATATATTTATTCATCTCATGTAGTGGCATACCCTATTTTTCATTCTACAAGATTGCACTTGGCATTGCTTGTTAGGTGTGCACTTTTATTTCATTGCTGAGTCTTCATATCATTAGTTGCATGACCATTTCCCTTATACATTATTGATTATATATGCTAGATTAGGTCTAACACCATTATATAGAATGCTTGTCTTGTTTGCTGATTGTTGAGAGAGCAAATTGTTAACACAAGCAATATTGGAAAAGATCAACGAGGATCTACATCAACCATCCGGAATAAGGTATGTTTCGAGATCCTTTAGTGTTAGATGTTTTATTTCTCTTGCATATTGGGAAGGGATTGATTTCTTTGGTTACTCTGTCTGTTGTGGTACACCCCAAGCCATAGGAAGTTTTCTCCGTAACAACAACCTTGCAGAACAAGGCTTGTGCTAACACTTTGACATGTGGACAACAAGCGGTTTACAGGTCACTCCATGCTTAAATGCTAGAGAATTAATTAGTTCCAATGCGCGGTTGTTTTGGCAAGCTAGATATGCTATGCACATATCTAGTCGAATGTGTGAAGCTTTTTCAAAAAGTATGCTCTGCAATTAACGAATGCTTTTGTTAGCAATTACATCAATTAATATCGAATCTACTCATTAAAACAATAAAATAATCAAGAATGAATCAATATTAAATAAAATCAAAATAAGATCATACCTAAAGCTGAATGGTAATATGTATGATGCAAAAGATGCCAAAAGATAACAAAATATGTGTTAATACATAAGGTTTTTAGCTCAAAGCTAGTAACAAAATGGGGCTCAACATTGATATTGTCCTAACATTTTTTTCAGACATGAGACATGGAACACATTGTGGATACGGATTTTATTAGGTAAGTCTAATTTATACTTGACTTGACTAATATTCTTATTAATCCAATACGGTCCATATAATTTTGGGGCCAACTTTTTTTTTTCCTCCTTGTTTAAGGGATAATTGCTTATAAGGTTGGAGTCTTACAAACACCTAGTCCCCTTCTTCAAATTCTCTTTATGTTCTATGTTGATTTGCTTGTTTCCTCATACATTTTTGAGTTGTAGATAGATTATTCTTGAGTGTTTCAATCGTTTCCTTGGTTTTATCTTACTGGTTCCTTACTTTTGGAACAATAGTGTCATTAAGAACAAAATCCTTGCATTTGGTAGGTTAATATTCGTATAAGGCTTCGAAAGGGGTCATTTTTGAGAAGGAGTGGTAAGTTGAATTGCACCACCATTCTGCTAGGTGTAACCATTAAGACCATTGGTTTTGCTTGTTTGTTACACAACAACGTAGATTGGCTTCTAAAAATTTATTTATGACTTCAGTTTGACCATCTGTTTGGGGGTGATAAGATGAGCTCATATTGAGTGACGTACCCACTCGTTTTAAAAATTACCTCCAAAATTTCCCATTAAATTTCATATTTCTATCACTGACAATGACTTTTGGGAATCCATGTAATTTGTAGATATTTTTGCAGAATATATTTGCAATTTGTTCTTTCCTACAAAGAATTTGGTTAAATTTGGTTAATCGATCAACCACTACAAAGATTTTGTTCTTTCCTTCTGGAAGAGGTAACTCGTCGATGCAGTCCATTGATATCTATTCCCATTTTTGGTTTGGAATGTGGAGGGGGTTAAGTAACCTTGGGGTTACAACATTTTATCTTTTGTTCCTCTGGCATTTGTCACATTCTGCCACATACCGTTGGATATCTTTTTGCATTCCTTTCGAAAAAAAAGATATTCTTGCATTATAGTAATATTTGAAAAATCCTACATGACCTACTGCTGCTGAATCATGGGACTCCTTCATGATTTTAAATTTGAATTTACAAGTTGGTTTCAAATAGATCCTTCCTTTGTACCAAATAATGTCATTTTTCCATTCAAACTTGGAATTTTGACTGGGATTATTGATTATTGCACTTGTCTCTGTGTCCTTGGTGTAATCACTTGTTATTTCATCTAGCCATTGTGGAATTTCCACTGTTACAGAGTAGGTAGTCATCTCTTCATCCTTTTGGAAAGTGCATTGAATACAACATTATCTTTCCCTCTTTTATGATTTATTTCCATGTCAAAAGAAACAATTTTTTCTATCCATTTCTGTTATTTTGTAGACAATGTTTTCTATTGGAGAAGGTATTGAAAACTATTATGGTCTGTACAGATCGTGAATTTTATTCTTAAGAGGCAATGTTTCCACTTTGATAATGCATGCATAATGGCCAACATTTCGTTGTTGTAAGTAGAGTTCAATTGTTCTCGTTTATTTAGCTTCCTACTTTCGAAAGCTATCAAGTGTTCATCTTGCATCAATACTTCTCCTAACCCATAACCTGAAGCATCACATTCTATTATGAATTGTTTGGAAAAGACTGGTGTTCCCAATATAGGTGTTGTAGACATTACTTTTTTCAATGTTTCAAAACACTTTTCTGCCTCTTCACTCCATTGAAACACATGCTTTTTTTAGAATATTTGATAAAGGAGCACTTATGTGAGTATAATTTTGAATGAATCTTCGGTAACCAATTATCCCAAAGAATCCCCTTATCTTGGAGATGTTATCCAGTTTGGGCCACTCTGAAATTGCTTTGATTTTATCTAGGTCCACCTTGAATATTACATGACCGATATAATTCACTTCCTCCTTACCAAATGTGCATTTGGACATCTTTGAATATAAGTACATTTCTTTTAAAATAGATAGTACTTGTTCCAAATGAGCGAGGTTTTCCTTCCACGTATTACTATATATGAGGATGTCGTTGAATAAAACTAGCACAAACTTCCTTGGATATGGCTGAAATAGGTTATTCATGGTTTCCCGAAAGGTGGTTGGGGAATTAGTTAGCCCAAAAGGCATTACTTTAAACTCATAATGTCCTTCATGGGTACACAATGTTGTATTTTCTACATCTTATAACCTTACTCTGATTTGATTTTTCTTCATCTTATTTTTTACCACCATAATCCTGATCATCATCACCATCATCTTATTCTCATCATCCTCATCATCATTACTTCATCATACACCTTGGAAAACTCTTCATTCTATGGTATACCTTGATATGGTGTATCTTCATCTTTCAAGAAATTTCTCACCCGCCATTAGGCCCCCATATTATGTGTCTTGAAGTTATTATACATGACTTAGTTCCTTCTTACTTCTATGAGGGAAATAAAATTCAAATCCTCTTTAGGGACTACAACATCCTTAGTCCTATAAAAATATAATATGAAAGGACATCTTGTTTTTTAAGCTGAGGTTTTGGAAAATTTCAAGCCAATTTTTTTTTAAAGATTAACATTTTCCCTTAAAATGGCCTCCACTTCCTCGTATCTATCTTTGTTCACTAACATTTGAATAGGGTCTTGGGCTCATGATTTTGGGGATTAATGTTCTTCCTCTTTTTCAGTTCTTATTTTGAAGTGGGGGGTCATACCTCCATGGATAATCTTGGGGAAAACTAAGCTTGCTGAAGATTTGAATGGAATCCTTCATGCCCATTTTATAAATCATGGGATATTCTCCCATTACTATGGAGAAGGCCATTCTCCCCTTTTTCTTGAATCTAAGGAAACGTATTTCATAATTTTTTACCAGTTTCCTGATATATTATAATACAAATATCCTTTGGGTGATAATATTGGGTAACTTGTAAGGGGATGACTATATACCATACATATTTATAACTGTGAATTCAAGCCGCATGAACAAGTTCCATTTCAAATATTCATCTCTAGTATGTAGGTAGGGCCCTATATTATATAGTATATTTTTGGTCTCACTTCCGTTGTCAGGAATTTCACACCTTCTGTAGACAGAAGTTGTTCCTCTGTTCTGAATGGTTCAGATCCATAAAAAATAATTCACAATAAGGTTGGAAGACTTCTCCTAGAAACTATAGACACATGGAATACAATCTTTGATGGAATGATGTGGCTCTTCACCTATGGGGAAAGATCTCCAAGAAAATACCTGCATAAACACATCAAGCACGAAAGATCAAAAGTACCAGAACATTTTCTATAGATCTATATTGGTGACTAAGGAATCCAATAATAAACATGCAATATTACACATAACAAGTATGTGGGAAAGGAACCAACTTTGCATGATAAATAATGAAAGAGTTTACAACATGTTCCTTAGTGTTGATGCAGTCCTCCACAAAACTGATGTCTTATCCCTAATAGCTCCAACTTTCTCCTCTATGCTCACTCTAATGGATCAGGACAGAATATCAAAATGGCAGCATTACTTTGCTCTCTCCTCAACCATGGGGTATGAGCCCATTTTTATAGGCCTCAAATGGATAGAGATGGTTGAGATTTTGGTGGGTGAGGTGGATAGGATATCCCCATAGGATGGATCTCGAGCTCAATTGACCTAGGTGAATAGGGATAAGGCCTGCCACGAAGCTTTTGATCTAGAAGCTTCGTGAAGTCTCTCCTTTTCAATTTTTACCAAGGGCACTACTCTTGCTCCTTGATGACAGAGCGGTGCTAGGGTAGAATCGTTCTTCAAACAAATGATAAAGAAGGTGCCACTGCCCGTCTTCAACACAACTCAGGTGATGGTGAAGAAGGTACCGCTCCTAGGATTAAGGGTAGAAGCGGTGCTTGGTTTTTATATGCAAGTTTGACATCTGGATCAATGTTTTCACTTCAAGATTTGGGAATGAGGGAAAACATGGATGTTTAGGATCTTATCACATGTTGATGACAAGATTTAGGTGTAACAGAATGCCCCCCAAAGCATGAGGCTAGAGGAATATGATAGGCAAGATATTTGATAGAGAAAGTTATCACTTCGAGGCAAGAATCATCTTGATCAGAGATCAACATCAACCAGGCATCTACAATACATCAATACTTTTGACTCATGAGAAATGTGTCTTCACCATGGCTGCAGACCAATACAAGGCAGATCCATGGGAGATATAAACAAACGTGGCTACTAGAATACAATGTAGATCCATGTAATAGAGGACTCAAACTTGGACATAGATACCAGACATACAATGTAGATCTATTCCATACAAACATAAATTTGAGCATAGCCACAACCATACAAATGTGGATCCATGCTGGTACTTCATACAATATACTCCATTGCAACCTGGGGAGAAAGCTATGAGCACTTTATAACAAATACCCAGGATAGAACATTGCTTGCGCACCTTTACTTTATATGCCTACTCTTGCATTAATGTGAGTCGACCTACCAACATTCACCTTTTACCACCCTTTATATTATTGGCTCACAGACCAGAACTTTGAGATTGGAAGGCCTTGCTTGGGTGGGCACTTAGACCAGGACTATTACTTTAGCCTACTGGATTCATGCTTGTCGACCTAGCGTGGCTGGATGGAAATTGCCCTATTTAGGGAAGGAATTACTGCCAGAACTTATGAGATTGGGCGGGCGAGCACTTTGAACATCATCATTTACCTTTACCCTATTTGCATTACCTTCAGCCTTTACTTTGCAATTCTGCTGGCACCCAGGACAAAGGCTATGTGAATTATGAAAATAAGCAATTTGCCTATAGAAACAAAGGGATTTATTTACCCCAGATGCATAATCCCCTTCTGATACCTCAAACACCCATATTTTATTTATTAAATACACTTCGAAGGCTTTTCAAATTGATCAAAAACACTTCTTGGGAAACCCACTGAACCTTTGAGTAGGAGTATCTTCGTTGCACCCCTCTACTAGGGTCTTTGTCTCGTCTTCCACAAAGTACGATTCTATCCATGTGATTACAATGATCTGAAGTCAAACATGGTAAAAACCACTTGATTGTTGGCCAATGATGTGAACCGTTAACAAGTGCGAGGGAGATCACCATTGATGTCAATGATTCCCAAGGTACCCTAGTACAATCTACTAAGTGTGAATAGATGTTTTGATGTCAAAAACCTAGTGGAATATTTTGATCAAAGGTCAATGATGTGAACCTATGTCGAAAGAGAGAGAATATGTCATTGAGGCATATAGATCTCAAGGTACTAAACTTGTTTCTAATACTATTTCCCGGATGATGAGCTGATGTCGACAGGAATAGTCTCACTGAAGGAGGGCCATAATGAATCCCACATCGACGACACGAAAATCAGAACAAAGTTCTGGGATGTTGTAGATAATGTAACCATAAGACTGATTCAAAAATACTGACACAAAGGCTGTTTTAACAGTAGAGGTAAACTTCTTATTTCGTTTGAACATCAGGCAACACGACAAAATACTTGGAAGTGTTGACTCGACGAGGAAGAACACAATACGACATTGGAAAATGCATTCTTTGAAAGGCTCAAAACAGTGACATGACTCATGAAAGTGGATCGAATCAGAGATAAGCTGATTTTACCCAATTAACTAAATGAAATGCAGACAAGTGCCATGTTGAAAGGTGACAAAATACTTCCATTGATTTACAAAATGATTCCCTTCCCTTAATTTCCCCATCATGATTGATGAGTGCCTCTTTTCATTTTCATGAGTCCAAAGAGGGTAACAAACACTCATTTTAGCTTGTCCAAAGACAAGTCCATTCTCATATATTTCACGAACCTGAGAAAGGAGGGGTTTGTTTCCTAAACGGGTCTCTCAGTGTTTAGTTCGAGTCCAATGAAAGAAAACTTAGTATCGTTCATGTTTAGAGAGTCTGAATGAAGACGAAAGAAAACTCCAAAGGGTCCTTTTCGTATGATTTAGTCTCTAGGGCCTGAAAATGTATAAAATAATACCCAAGAGAACTCTTCCAGTCTTGGAGTGTTCCTTTTTCGTAAATAGTCTATCCGAACCGAAAAAAGAGATAACCTACCGTCGGAGAGACGACTCTTCAAATACTTTTACGAGTATGAAGCAGACAATTACTCAATAATCTTTTCATATTTAGGGATTCCGAAAAGAGTTTAAAGGAGACTCCATTAGGTTTCTTTTTCATGATGAGAGGTTTTTATGAGCCTGAAAAGAATAAAAAAAAGACTCAGAACTTTGATACTGAGTTCTAAGAGCGTGACCAAGGTGTCAAAACAAATGCTTGGGGACTTTTTCCTTTTTCTGGAAGTATGAAAAAGTAAAAAAAAAACTCCTCCATATACATTACTATTCATCTTTTCATCCCTACAAGACTTAAAAAAGTCCATTAGCCTCCAAAACATTTGAATAAATAACTTTATAAACTATATTAAAGGATGTTTCCATATCAAAATGATTTAAAATATTAATAATAATGTGAAAAATCCTAAAAATATATTTAAAATCCAATTAAATAGTAAAAAAAAAGTCATTTTACTATTTACCAATTTGTGAGAGCATTTCGGAGACTTTTGGAGCCAGATCTTCAGCCGGAGATTACAGGAGCATCGATTGTCCATTTCAAGCACTGTCAGATCCAGGTAGATGCTAGAGCCCTATCCTTTCATTTTATTATCTCCATTTTTTCTTTGGCTTTGGTTTTAGAGGTATTTGAAAAATCCCTAAATCTAAATTGCGGAAATCGCTCCTGCCCCTTATGAGACAGGCGACGCTCGATAAAAACCGCCCCTGTTCAGTTTCACTCAAGCGGTGCCACCGCTTTGTGTAAATGGAGGACAGGCAGTTTCGACTGTAAGGTTGGAAAACTAAACGGGCAAGACAAAATAAAAGTTCTTTGATGATTTTAGTGGTCAAATGTGGTTTTAACTAGCCCATTTGTTGTTTTTGGCAGGTTTTATCCGGTAAAAAATGGTTATATGGAAAGAACAACAACATGATGATGATGATGCCCTGGCTCAGGGAAATGCGGGGTGCATTGGTTCTTTAAGAGGTTATGGCCTCTTGAAGTTTTTCCGCACTTCGAGTATGATATCCCATGAGTACCTGCTAGAGTGTATCTTGCGCATCTGGAACCCTGAGCGGCAATAATTTGAGGTGGGATATCTACTTTCTGACCATAGAGGTAGAGGATATCTACTTTCTGACGAGATTGTCTAGGCGAGGTGATCATATTTCATTGACTGGTTCTCGAGGAGGGGATGTGACCACTCAGGAGCTGATAAACCATTATTGCGTGCCTGGTACTAGGATGTCGGGGAAGAATATCCCCATAAATTTAGTGGTGGATGATGCACTCCGCACTATTATTTTTACTATGTAGAGGCTAGAAAGAGTCCAAGGGCCTCACCAGGAATCCATAGCACATTTACTGTATTCCATAGAAGCTATGGCACCCACTGTCTTCAACTGGGCAAAGGCAGTGCTTCCAGTTTTCAAGGGCCAGCTGACTAAATGTCAGCAAGGGGAATTGAAATAGTTTGGCTATGGATCCATTCTAGCTTGTTTATTTTTTGAGCTGGTGCCCCACATGAGGACCCAAGTGATATTTATAGAGCTGAGGGCCAGAGACCCCCATATGTTGAGGTGGGTAGAGCTTATGGCTCGTACAAGAGGTGGCAGAGTCAAAGTGAAGTATGATGCTGGATTTTTCCGCTAGTTGGACGACTAGGTCCTCATTATTGAGGATTATGCATATGCGGGTACTGAATTTAGGGGTGACCCTAATCTACCACTTCCACCTGGTGCACAGTGGGGAGACATCGGTAAGAAACAAGACCATAAAATGTTGATTGTGTTTTTTGTTTTTTCTGAGCAGTAACAAGACCTAAATTTTCTCATGTATATGTTGGAGCAGCATGACTTGGGGGATCATCCCCAATGGACAGGTGAGAAGGAGCTCGGTTTGTTTACCGAGGTGATGACCAGCTGGGAGAGTTAGAGGAGAACATAGAGAGGCTAACCCTAGATATACCAGATGCAGCTATTGATGACCTCCCGATGAGGTACCAGAGGCACACTGCGAGAGTGCCAAACCGTTTTAGTCGACTGCTACGTAGAGTAGTACGGGATGTCATATGTTATCATGATCATCAGTAGGTGGTGTCTTGCATGATGTATTACCGAAAGCTAAGATAGCTTCAAGATTTTGTATGATGTTGTATTTTCCTGAAAGCCACCGTGCTTCAGATGAGGTCTCGTGACCATTTTTTGTAAAAACATTATATATATATATATATATAGACTTTATTGCTGGTGTTTATATGTCTCAAATGGAAAATGTATTTACATGAGTTTTATGTGTTATTTACTGTTTATTTACAATATGATGAACCATGTTTTATTTTCAAGTTATGAATGAGCAATATACCACTCTAGGATATAGTTTGCTAATGAATCAACAACTGCATTGTCTGCCCTAGGGATATGCCTGTAAGTAATAAACTCAAATGACCTTTCCAGTAGATGCACTCTCTAGAAGAGACAGAGAAGTACGAGGTTTCTGATAGTGTAAACATGTTTCAAATGAAAAACCACTAATTGCGAGTCCATGAATACTACCAAATCACGAATGTCCTGAGATGTAGCTTCAATCAGTAGACATATTACTTCCTGATACTCGATGATGTTGTTGGTAGCTGGACCAATACAAACCACTCCTGAACTGACTAGATCATGTGCAGGGGAATACATAACCCAAGTAGCTGAAGCAAGGTTTAGGGTGTGACAGAAAGCTCCATTAGCGAAACCATAAAATGCCATCTGATTTGCATAACCAAAACATGGTATAAACAGTCTTGACACTAAACTCAAAACCATATTGAAAATACTAAAAAAAACTGAAAGTAAAAAATGTACATATATACAAGGTACCATACACGAGTGATCTAAGCATAGTACCTCTTTAGGTACAACCCATTGTGTGGTTGCCCGAAGGGGATTCCATCGTAATCTACGAGCTCATAGGCCCCTTTCTCTAGAACCTTGGAAACGATAAAAGGGTCGTACCACATTGATTTGAACTTCCCTTTTCCTAGTTTATCATGTTTCTGATCATAGGTCAGAACTAGGTCACCTTCATTAAAAACATGAGGTTGGACAGATTTGTCATACTGCACCTTGACTTGTTTCTCATTTTCCTCATTGACTAAGGCAACATCTCGTCTAGTTTCATCAAGATTGTTTAGATATAGAAATATTTCTTCCTTGGTGGAAGTATTGGGGAGAAGTTCAATGACAAGTTTCAAAGACGGAATCTGACACTGAATAGGTAGGACAATTTCTAGTCTATAAACTAACTGGAAGGGTGTAAAACTAGTAGTTGTTTTCACTGAAGTCCTATAAGCCTAGAGGGCATAAAAGACAGTCTGGTGCCAGTTGGATTTATGATCTCCAATCATCCAACGCAACATAGTTTTTAAGACTTTGTTAATGGCCTTGACCTGACCTTTCACCCGCGGATAATAGGGAGTTGAGTTTTCATGGTGAAAACCCAACTTAGCACTTAACTCTACCATCATCTGATTCCGGAAATGTGATCTGTGATCAGTGATGATAGACTATGGAAATCCAAACCTAGCTATTACGTGATTGAATAGGAAGAGGGTGGCAGTCTTACCATCCTTTGCATATGTAGGCATAGCCTTAGCCCATTTAGTAAAATAATCCACAACTACGATGATGTAACCATGCCCCCTGGCTGAGGTAGGCTTACAATGCATAAAATATATACCTCATTTGGTGAAAGGGCCAATGACAATGACAGGGTGTAGCGGAGTAGGGTGGGTGTGCTTTTTCGGATAGAAATGTTGGTAGGGTGGAAATTTCTTAACAGCCTCATGACAATATTGGAATATTGAGGGTCAGAAATAGCCAACGTGAAGGATTTTCTGGGCTGTATCCATCCCATAAAGATGAACGCCAAATGCTCTAGAGAGGCAGTGATGAGAACCTGTTCATCCTCTTCATGGGTGAGACATCATCGGAGAATGGAATCTATACCATGCCTATACAATGTATCATTCAGGATAAGGTATTATTTCGCATGGTGACGAATGCGATGATGATCATCACGAGATATATGGGGCTGAAATCTCTGTGTCTGGAGATAAATGATTAAATCTCCATACCACGGGTCGATCATGCTTATCAGGAACATAAATTCATCCAAGAATGAATCACTGGGCTCAGAATCCATCAAAACACAAGGAAGGTCACAACTCAGCTCTGAAAAGACCAATTATTTCTTTGAAGTAGCTTTGGAAAACTCAAGGTCAAACTCCTGCAGGATGACAATCCAGTGGGAATATTTTCTCCCTAGTACCTGACGAGTCAGGATGTAGTACATATGGTTTTGGTATGAAAGTACGGTAGTGGTGCAAAGAAAGATGTAATGAAATTTTTTTTGGACAGCAATGACCGTAGCCAATTCTAACTTCTCCACACGCAAGTATCGAGTTTCATAATCAAGAAGATTCTTACTGGTGTAGTATATCATGTGTTCTTGGTTGTTCTGATCCTCTTGGGATAGAACAATTCCGATGGTAGTAGTAGAGGCAGCAACATATAAGAGAAAATCCTTTGAATAATCCGAGGGGTGTATCACAGGTGAATGAGTCAGAGCATGCTTAATATGATCAAAGGATCACTAGGCCTGGTCATCCAAGAATAACAGAGTGTCCTTCTTGAGGAGACGCATATAACCGTGCGTTTTCTCAGCAAAGTTACAAACAAAACGACGAAGAAAGTTTGCCTTCCCTTGCAAAATTTGGAGCTCAAGGATGTTGGTTGGGGCAGGTAGGGAGAGTATAGTAACAATCTTTAGTGGATCGATTTGTATGCCATCCTTAGAAACCATGAATCCTAAGAGACGTCCCGTCTCAACGCAAAAAACACATTTGTGTGGGTTGAGCCATATTTTGTAATGGCAACATCTTAGGAAAATTTCTCTAAGATGCTGGGGATGGTCTTCCCGTTGCTGTGAATGCGTAGGGAGATCATCAAGGTATGAATTGACGATGCTTTTAATGTCATGAAATGCATAAGACATTGCATGCTAGAATGTGGCTCCGACGTTCTTAAGGCCAAAGGGTAACTTCCTATAGGCGAAGGTTCTCCACGGGCATATAAATGCCGTATTGTACTGATGGATAGGCAATATATCAATCTGATTATAGCTAGAAAAGCTATCCATGAATGAGAAGATGACACTTCTGGCACAGTTGTCGATAATTTGATCGATGTGCGGAGTTGCAAAATTGTACTTAGGACAAGCTTTATTAAGGTCTCAGAAATCGATGCAGACTCTAATGGTTCCCTGCTTTTTGTTCACAGAAATGATGTTAGATACCCATTCTATCAGGGGTATAGGATAAATGAATCTTGCCTTCAGAAGTTTTTGACTTTGGCTTTGATAGCCATAGCCTTCTAGGGATGGACTTGACGCAATTTCTTCCTGACCAGTCTGGTTGTGGGATAGGTTTTGATTTCATGAACCACAATAAATGGGTCTATCCCAGGAATTTATTCATAAGACCAGGAAAAAAGATCTCGGAATTCCTTGAAAAGTGTTCTATATTCTTCAGTTTCTTCCATTGAATAGTTCTGCCCTACATGAACATGTTCAATAGTTCTAGGCTAGATCGATATGTCGATCGAAGTTGTTTTAGTAATGTTGCATAGATTTCCTTCAGAGTCAAAATATTGCAACAACCCAGGTGTTTGCGAAATGTCGACAATATCAGTACCCAAGAGAGATACAAAATCATTATCTGTCGAAATGGTGTTGGGGAGGAACAAGGATCTGTGATGATGATCCTCCCATACTGATTCATTCATACTCATAATCTCCATTATAGTTTTGTCTAACGAAAAAGTCTGGGAGAGATAATCTAGAGTAGGAAGAGAGGGTTCTAACCAGTGGGGCCGGTGGTAAGGATGTAATGCCACAAGATGAAGATCATCTATATGGGTATCGAAAACGGATTGGATAGCATCATAAAATGCTTCATGTGGGATACAGGACGATGAATCAACAACTTGCTTACCCTTGGGATCATAGCCAAATGTAGAGATCATATTGACAGTCACCATCTTTGTGATAGAAGGATCTAATGGGAACATGCCCATAAGGGCAGAGTCCTTCAACATACCTACCCTCAATTGTCAAAATATTTCCCAAATGTGGAAACTTGAGAGTTATAAATACCGTTGAAGTGACAGCGGTCATAGCATAAAACCAATTTCTTCCTAAGAGAAGATTGTAGTCTAACGGGGAATCCACTACTTCCACCTGAATGGAAACAATTTTTCCCCTAGCTCAACTGAAAGTGCTGGCATGAGACCATGAGGTTGGAAATCTCTTCCATCAAAGGATTTTAGGGTCGTCGGTGATTTCATAAGCTCGGGAGAGCCAATGGATTTCCAACAGGATAGAGACAAAAATGAGGTTGAAGCGCCTTCATCTAGAACAGTCCTAAAGATCTTTTTCCCAACTACTTTTGTTATGATATGAAAAGCGAGTTGGTGAGGTAGTCTAGATTTGTAGTTCTCCACGTTGAAATGGATCAAATTCATGTTATCCGGGTCCAGGGATCCTAAGGAAGTTAACAAGATTTTGCGTTGTGTTGGACAGCTTGGAGCACTTCTAAGGTAGACATTGCACATGGTTCCTGAGGGAGATCTTCAACAACATTATAGAACTATACAACTCAGGCATTGGGATTAAAAATAGAATTCCTAAGAGTACTCTTGCGTAGACGAAAAATCATGTCGAGATTAGGCTTCTCGATAGTCAGGGGACCATTAGACGAGGATGCGGGAGAACCAGTGGGAGGAGCTTTATCTGGAGAAGGATTTTAATTTTTCTTCTCCTCAGACTTGTCATATGACTAACTACGAGTTGTTAAACTAACAGTTTTTGACGACATCATTTGGACTTCCTCTGAAGAACTAGAATTTTCCTGATTAGACATGTGGTCTATCAATTGTTTTTTAAAAGGAAAATGATCAGTAAGAACTGCTAGTGCAGGGTTACTTATTAAAAACTTGTTAATTTCATCATGGCGGGGACATTCCTTCGTGAAATAATCGCCACCACACAACAGGCAGGGATATTTGGATTTCCTTTTTCCTTTATTGTCATTCTCTGGGGTCGTAGGCTTGGGATTTTCCTATTGGTTTCCGAGTTTTTTTATATTTACCTTTTCCCTTTTTCTTATTACCGGATGATTGTGTACTTTGAATAGAATTCACCTCGACAGAAACCGTAGGATTAGAAGGAGGAGTAGTAGAAGCACTAGGTTGCTTGGCAGGTTTTACCATTGACGAGGGCTGGATTGAACCGATAACCCCATCGACATGAGTTTTTGCAGGTGGCTTAGACGGGTCCATGCTGGGACGAGGAGCTTGAGGAATAAGGTCATACAAATTTTTGGATTGGAAATATGCCAAGTCCAGATACTGAGCGTGACTGATAGCCTACTCTTCAGTGACAGCATCGCCCATGGCCACATCTCGGGAAATGGGTGGCAAATGGATTAGGGCTGCCAAAGCCACTAGGACCATTGGGACCATTAGGACCATTAGGAATGTTAGGAGGAGGACCACTAGGACCCATAGGATCACCAAGAGGAGGCCCACTAGAACCACCAGGACCCCGAGGAACACCAGGAGGAGGACCACCAGGACCACTAGGACCCCCGGGACCACCAGGAGGAGGACCACCTGGCCCCCTAGGGGGAGGACCTCCATAAGGTGGTCCTTTGGCACCTCCAGTAGTATGAATGGGTATTCCTCCCATCGATGGTATGTAAGACCAGTTGGGTTTCCCCCATGGTGTAAATGCATTCCCAGGGTGTGGAATTCTAGTGTAGGACATTCCTATAGGGGTAGGTTGATAATTCATATTCCCTACAGGAATTTGATTTGCTGGGTAACCATAACCCCATGAGGGTTGATTAACTACAGGTTGAGCCACTAAGGGTTGACCTGAAATTGAAGGAGGGTTTACCATATTTGTGTTTGTGGGAGGAACATATACTGTGGATTGTCCTACGGTAGAGTTTTTCCTATTATCAGTAACAATTCCACTAGTGGGTAACATAGGTCGCATTGGGGGTTTCCCCCCAACATTAGAAGGTATAGAAACTACTGGAACTAAAGGTTTCCCCCCAGCCATAGAAAGTACGAGATGACTAGATACAGACCTAGAATTCAAAAATGCAGGAGAGGAATTGGAGGTTTGACTTGGATTGTGAGAAGTCTCACCATATGCTGGATCCGGAGAAGCTTTGATTTCAGCCACATGCCAAGGATCCGTATTATGGGGTAATCTAGCTGATATAGATTCAGTATGTGGTGCAGGTGTGGCCAAAACTCTGTCTAGCTTTTGCATTCTCTCTTGAAAATCTCGTGCACGATGAATATATGCTTAGATTTTTCTATATTCTTCTTCATCTGGAGAAGTTTGTTCAGGAAAGGTTGTATTAACCCCGAATGAGGAAATGGCCTGACCCATGGAAGTTCTCCAAAACGGAGCATTTAGGACATACTCAGGTGTAGCAGGACTATCAGTATGACCTTCCATATGTGGATGAAAGGAAGTATCATCCATAGGAGGCTGTTGAACCAAGGGATTAATATAATAAGTGAATTGGTCTCCACTTTCTACAACTATATTTTCTTCCTCATGGGAACTAGTTGTAGCTGCTTGGTCGATGGCTTCCATTGGACTTTCTCCCATAACAGGAGGAAAATTGGGTGGCAAGCCTTGATTCCTTTTGTATCATCTCAATTGAAACTTATCCTTATTGGTATCAATTACTAAACTAACCTAGGGTCTCAAAACTAAGAAAAAACACACAAAACTTTCTCCTACTCAAGCTACAGGCCAACAAGCAAACTTAAATGATAGGATGAGCTCAAACAGTTGGTCTCTCACAAGGATTATCAAGCAGGTACAACTCACAATATAACACAAGGCTACGTGCATAGTAGTCTCCCCGAATTCTTTTTTTGGTATATTTCTCCAAACAAGATGGCCAAAGGGTTTTTCTCAGATGGACAAGGTATCCTAGTGGGGTCTCCTGATATACTCAAGGTACATGGGAGCTCAAATCGGTAGTAGTGCTATCTAATGCACAACCGTTCACAAGGGGCCTTTTGATATATAATCGAGTACCTGAAGTACCTTTATATATACCTCAAGGGTAAATGAAAGGCCGTTCGATATACCAACGGTACGTGGAAGAACTGCGCGAGTCCCGGGTTGTAGTGTGGATAAAGTAACGATAGCTCCTACGATTTACGATGCATAAACAAGTCTCTAACCTATAACTCAAATTTCTATACCATTTTAGACCTATAACTACCGCTAATTTTAAAGTGGACGGTGAGGTGAATGCATGAAATTTTGACAGAAAAGTAAAACCATGCAAGTATGAAATACATGTTCATTCACTTTACCGTTCAGAGTATGCCTAATTAGGGAAGGAGAGAGAATATTTTTCTTTTCAATTTTGCTTTGAAACCAAAAATTTCCCAAACAATTATACTAAGCAATTCTTTTCCGAGAATACAAGAAGATAGGGTAAGATCTCTTTTCTAAGAAGAAAGACAAGAAGCACACAAAGGCATATTTGATATTTTTTCAATTTTTCTATTAAATTGGAAAGATCTAATTTAAAACTACTAATATTTTTTTATTTTGATTAGATGACAATATGAAATAAAGGGAAGAGAAATGGAGATCTGAAAGCTTATGAGGCTAATCAGAGGTCCAACAATTCGTCCTCAAATAACGATATATATGAATCTCAACAATTTTTTTTCTTTTTTCAGAGTAAATAGAAGTCCTTCAATATCTTAACGAAAAAATGGAAACAAACAAACCAATCAAACAATTCTTTCTTTTCAGTATTATCCAATAATATGCAGAGATCTATTTGAGCTAAAGCTTCCAAGCACTCCTTTCAAAATAACCAAACTTACAAGCAGTAACAATGATGAACCTAACCTATCCTTTTTATTCTAACAAACACGCATTTACCACATCAAAAATTTCAGATTTGAAAAAACTCAGGTATTTGCAAACAAGTACGGACAATGCCAACTGAAGAGAAGAAATTCAAAAACCAAAAAAATTCTTTACAAAATTTTGAAAAAGAGAGGTATGGAAAAACCTACCTGGCACCACTTCCAGAGGGTTGTTGACAGAGCGGTTCTGAGAAGGTACCGCTTCCTGCTAACTACTTACAGGAAGTGGTACCACTTCTTGCTATCTACACACAGGAGGTGGCACCGCTTATTTCCCACTGCACATCCGCGGTTCCCTGTAAATATCCAAAACACAAAAGGGGTGAAAAAAAAAGTTAAATCTTGGAAAAATAGCATCAAAAGTGATGATTTAGCAGTAATAAAGAGCATAGAAAGTAAGGATGACTCAGATATGAAAAGATCTGATAATATCAAACCAAAACCTAACTAGGTCAGGTGGGAGATCTGACTGAAATGATAAGAAGTTGGAGCTTGGATTTAGACAGGTGTTCGAAGGCTAAGGAAGATCAAATCTGTTGAAGCTCTTCCCTAGTATTGTCGCTAGATTTGTTGTCAGTAATTTCACACCTTAGATGGACAAAAGATGTTCCTCTGGCCTGAATGGTTTAGATCCAGAACTAATAATTCGCAACAAGGTTGGAAGAATTCTCTTAGAAACTATAGACAACTGGAATACAATCTTTTATGGAATGATGTGGTTCTTCACCTATGGAGAAAGAACTCCAAGAAAATACCTGCATAAACACATCAAACACAAAAGATGAAAAGTACCAGAACATTATCTATAGATCTATATTGGTGACTAAGGAATCCAATAATAAACATGCAAGATTATACATAACAAGTATATGGGAAAGGAACCAACTTTGCATTGATAAATAACGAAAGAGTTTACAAACTGTGCCTTAGTGTTTATGAACTCCTCGACAAAACCGATGTCTTATCCCCAATAGCTCCAACTTGCTCCTCTATGCTCACTCTAATGGATCAGGCTAGAATGTCAAAATGGCAGCATTACTTTGCTCTCTCCTCAACCATGGGGTATGGGCCTATTTTTATAGGCCTCAAATGGATAGAGATGGTTGAGATTTTGGTGGGTGAGGTGGATAGGAGATCCCCAAAGGATGGATCTCAAGCTCAACTGACCTGGGTGAATAGGGATAAGTCCTGCCATAAAGATTTTGATATAGAAGCTTCGTGAAGTCTCTCTTTTTCACTTTTTACCAAGGGCACCTCTCTTGCTCCTTGATGATAGAGGAGTGCTAGGGCATAACTGCTCTTCAAACAAAAGATAAAGGAGGTGCCACCACCTGTCTTCAACAAAAATCAGGCGGTGCTGAAGAAGGTACCGCTCCTAGCCTTATTCTTTGGGGTATTTGTGCTTTGCTCTCTTGTAATATTGGAGAAGACATTCTGGAGATATTAGAAGACTACCTTCCCATGGATGTAACCATTAGGGTGAACCACATATATCGGTGTTCTCTTGTCCTTTTTCTTCTTCATGTTCTTATCTTTTATGATATGTTGTTGGTTGCTTAGATATGTTAACTAGTTTAACTTGACTCTATTATTCTAACATGGTATCAGAGCGGGTTGCTATGATCTAGTACCTTCTATAGCTTTCAATCAACAACGATTATCATTTTGTTGTAGATTTGCTTTCTATCTGGTAGCCATTAGGCTTCTCTTTAGATCTGGGCATATTTCTACATTTTTTTTACCCTAATCCTAACTTGTTGTGTAAGAGTTTTGCAGAATTTTTTCAAGGGTTTCTTGATGTTTTTTCTGTAGATCTACATGATTTTGGGGCTCTCCTCAAGGAGATCTTTCTTTCGATTTTAAAAACGGGAGTAATAAAAAATGGCCGTAACTTGGTCAGTTTTTACCGAAATTTTTATTATAACCTGTTTTTGAAATTGAAAATGCCATTCTGGATCCACCCATGCGACCAAAACAGAAAACTGAGTATTTCTGGGCTTCCTTTCGGTAATAAAAATGAAATTTATATAAAGGGCCGTAACTTGGTCATTTTTTACCAGTTTTCTTATTATAACTTGTTTTTGGAATTAGAACAACAATTCTGGATTCACCTACATGACCAAACCAGAACAATTGGGCATTTTGGGCTTCCTTTCGGTAATAAAAATGATAGTTATACAAAAGGGCCGTAACTTGGTCATTTTTACCAGGTTTTTTATTATACTTATTTTTAGAATTGGAACAGCCATTCTAGATCCACCCACGTGACTAGAACAGAAAACTGAGCATTTTTGGGCTTCCTTTCGGTAATAAAAACGACAATTATAAAAAAGAGCCGTAACTTAGTCATTTCTTACCAGATTTTTTATTATAACCTATTTTTGGAATTGGAACCACCATTCTGGATCCACCTTCATGACCATAACAGAAGACTGAGATTTTCTGGGCACATTGTTTCATAGGGTTGTAAGTGAAAGTTTCTCCTCTTTTCTTTACTGTGTTTCTAACTGTGCTTTTGCAGATTCAGATCATTGAAAGTGTAACTGTTTTCGAGTTATTCACTGTTTTTCTGTCATTTTTCAATATTAGGGTTTCTTATTTCTTGACAAAATTTCACTCATTATGACTTCTGAATTAGCTTCTATTCTTGAATTAGTTGGTTCTAACTATCTTTCCTGGAAGAGAAAGATGATTGATGTTCTCAGGAGTAAGAATCTTTGGAGGCTAGTTAATGGTGAACATAAGACACCTATTGCTGTTGATGATTTGGCTATATGGGAAGATAAAAGTGATCAAGGAAAGGGGCTCATTGGTCAAACCATTGCAGGTAGTCTTCAGGTAAGTATTGAGGCAGAAGACAGCCCGGTTCAAGTATGGCAAATTCTTTCCTCTTTATTTGATAAATCTGATGATGTTTCTGCATATTATCTTGAAAAGAAGATCTTTGACCTCGAACCTGCTGACTTTGAAAGAGTTGAGTTATATCTTGCTAAATTGAAAACTTTAAATGGGAAATTAAATAGTTGTGCTAAAGATTACAAGAAAACTGACAGTGCTCTTATTAATCTTGTAGAACGTAAAATGCCATCTTGTTTTGATATGTTCATCCAAACTAGGAATAGATCTATAGAATTTTCTCAAAGTACTACGAAATAAAATTTTGATGATTTTTGTAAAGGATTGATCGATGAGCAAGAAAGGTTAATTGTTTCAGGACAACTCACACATAATAAATCTCTAACTGCACTTAATAAGAATCATAAGAAAAGTTTTAATAATGCTAAAGGTTCTAATCCTTCTAATACTAATTCTGGACATGCTTCTCATGCTTCAAATGAAAATAGTAAATAGAAGAAAGTGTATGATCCTTGTAAACATTGTGGTAAAACTAGCCATCCTGAAAAGAATTATTTTAAAGCAAAACATTTAATGGCTAAAGCTAAACAGAAAATCTCTAATGACTCTCAAGTAGCTTTATGTGCATCTACTGTTTTGCCTAATAATTCTTCTTCTAACTTGGAATGGATAATGGATTATGATGCATCTAAACATATGACTGATGATGCTTCTTTATTTACTTCTCATGATTGCAGAGGTTATCTTGTTCCTACTTGTCTCTAACATTCCTATATGGAAGCATTGACATTTTTAGGGCATCCATCTCTTGCATATTAATATCATACTAATAATAAATGCACCTATGCTTCAGATTAGTTGCTTGATGACTAAATTTTCATATATTTAAGTGAAATCTTTAGCTTAGTATTTATATGTTGTGGATGACACTTAATGTGTAAAATTAACTTCATTTTCCTTAATGAGCAAATTAATCTTTTATTTGATCATATTATGTTTCCATTCCTTTATAGGATGTTTGCTAACCTTTGGTATACAAGCATTTTCATTTACGTATGAGCAATTTTGTTTTATGATCTTTATATGCTTTAATCTTGAAAGTTCTTGTGTAGATAAGTTCTCTGTTTAGGCTTTCACCTTATTGTAGGAATAATGAAGCACCATCTTCTACTGTTAAAGTCATGATGTTCATCTGCATGATATCATTTTCGATGTATAGACCATTGGGGTCTTGTTTTTTCGATGCTTGAGGTATTCTACAGATATTTATATTGTACCTTGATTGGAAGAATGTCTGCTATCTGAATGTGTATTGGCCATCTGGGTTTTTTTTGTACACTGTTGTGGTGTTCTTAGCCACACGTTCTGTTGTATCGGCCATTAGAATGTATCTATACAATGGTGTGGATGATATATTAGAGTTCTTCATCTATCATGCATGCTTGTGATGATCCTTGTGGTGATCTGGGCATCTTGCAATTGGATTCTGTCACATGTTCTCGGCATTTTATTGTTGGGTCTTTCATTGTACAACCTGGTTTGTGTGCACTTTCATGATTAAGTGAGAAGTGGTTGTTCATCATCAAATTCCATCAGCTGAAGTGTTCTTCTTATTTGCAGCTTTGGTTCTTCTGGAAGTTGTCATCAAGTGGGAGCAGTAATGACTCCTTCCTTCCTTAGTGTTAGTATGGGCCCTTCTCCCAGCCATTATTAAGGGGGAGTGTTGGAATATATTATATTCCTTGGAAGGTAATAATGTCTTTGTATTATGTCGCAAGTTGTCTACAATCTTATGTAAAAGAGTAATACATTTAACCCATAGTTATATGGTGTTGTATTTACTTATGTAGAGTATTTGTCCATGGTATTGTATTAAGAGATGTTATTTTGGAGAATTATATAATCCCACATGCAATATGTGAGAATAATTCTTCCTCATCTCTTAGTATATAATAGGGTCAAGAGAGTCTCTACATATAATGTATTCTCGATGTAGTAGTGGTACTATTGTGACACTGGTGTACATCATCTATATTCTTTGGGGTATTTGTGCTTTTCTCTCTTGTAAGATTGGAGAAGACATTATGGATATAATAGAAGACTACCTTCCTGTGGATGTAACCCATTATGGTGAACCACGTATATCGGTGTTCTCTTGTCCTTTTCTTTTCATGTTCTTATCTTTTATGATATGTTGTTGGTTGCTTAGATAGGTTAACTAGTTTAGCTCGACTCTACTATTCTAACAAGTGATTCTTGGACTAGTCTTTCAATTTCTGTTTTATGATGGTGTGGATACCTATAGGGTTTAACATTGACAGTAGTTGATCCTGATTTTATTTCAATTACATCCTCAATGTTCCTTTTCGGTGTTAAATCCATGGGGACGTATTCAAATACCTTTTTGTATTTTTTGATTAGTTCTTGAATCTCTGGCTGACCTGGGTTGACAACTTCTAAAGTTAATAATTCCATTTCCTAACATTGTACGGCATATGCTGGTGCTCCCTTTTGAATTAGCTTCTCCATTTTGTGGAATGACATAATTTGTGTGTGAGGGGGTAGAACCCATACAACTTGTATTTCTCTCGTTTCCATTTGAACTTGATAACGTGTTCTTGGTGGGTTGATGAGTAGGCACCTAGTGTCTACAGCCACTGGATTCCCAACACTACATCAAATCCTCGTAAGGGTACTGCATACAATTTTGAATCAAGGTTATAATTTTGTAATTGCTGCTTAACTTTATGGAATTTTCCTAATTTTTTGATCTTCTTTCCATCAACGACCGTTACTTTCATGTTAGGCATTGGATATATGAAAATGTTAAGCCTCTTTGCAACGCTTACATCAATGAAAATATGAGTACTTTCTGTGTCAACTAGGATGACAACATTGTTATTTTTGACATGCCTCTTAAGTTTTAATGTCTATGATTGGTGTATTCCTTTTATGGCCATTTTTGGTGTTTCTTCATCTCTTGACTCCGATGAAGGATTTTGGAGGTCACATCTTTCTTCTATGTCATATTCATCGCTATCTGACTTCCCTTCCTCTTCTACTTCACATTGATACAGGTTCTTGGTGGTCTCTTTTTTCGAACATCTATGGTGTGAGTCCCACTTTTCTCCGCAATACTTACATTTTCCTTATTTCATTCATTGGGACACTAAACTAGTTTTATTGTCACTTCTTAGATGTGGTGGATGGTGTTTTGTTTTGGGCTTGGTAACTTTGGACGAACTTTTGATCTTTATTAGGGTTTCTATTCCATGTCTTTTTAAACTTTTCTTCAATGATTTTGGCCTTCCGTCTGGCCTTATCCAGAGTTGAGACATTTAGTAGTTCGAGTTCATCTATGATATAAGGTTTCAGTCTGTACACATAAGTTCATAGATTTTGACTATCTTTTAGTTCTGGCACTCGTGTTGCCAATGCCTCCCATTCATAGGTGTATTCATTCGCGTCTCCTTTCTGTTGCAATCTCATGATCGTTGCGAATAATTCCTTTTCCTTTAGATCCTCAAATCTCTTAAATATATCCTTCTTGAATGTTTTATAGTTATGGGCACCATTTTTTGTCATGATATTCCACCACATGTACCGATTATATTCCCAACCCTCTATATGCATTGAGGCATACTTGATCATCTCTTCATCGGATATGATCTTATGTATACTAAAAAAAACTTTTGCTTTGTTGATCCACGCCATGCTTTGTTTTTTTGTATTGCCGAACCTAGATATATCTAACTTAGGATTCATTTGATATCCCCCCATTGGTCGCATTATGGTTGAGGATGGTTTTCTGGTTTCTAAGGAATGATTGTGGTCTCCATCACCTTGTGGAATTTCCATTTTGACATTTGACTGTTGAACTAGGGGTTGATTGGTCCTTCTTTGATGACTCGCCATTTTTCATAGCGTCTCTTGCATCAAAATATTGCACTAGTTTAGTCAATCCAAATTCTATGCCTAATGCTGTTTTTCTTCTTACGCCCTCCATTTCCCTTGTTACAACTTTGTTGACTTCATATATGACCATTTCTATTAAGTCTTCTTTTCCCGTGCGTAGTTAAAATTTGATTTGATTTGAGTCTTCTATTTACATCTTCAATAACTTAAGAGTCTCAGTCTTGATTTTGCTCCCACTTTTCCATTTGATCATTTATGTTTTCCATGGACCTCGTGCAAGGTGGAATTTTTCCTTATATAGTTAAAAGAAAAAATAAAAAATCTAGATATATAATTATATTATTATTATTATTATAATATATATTTTAAATTTGGTTTTAAAATATATATAAAGTCTTAAAATATATATTTTAAACTTGGAGTGAAGAGGGGATGGAGAAAAATGAATGCATGAGGAACGATGAGCTCTGATACCACTTGGAGCGATGAAACTCCTGAAAGCAATAATTACTCGAAAAGCCACAATTTAACAATGAAAATGATAAATTTTATTTAATGATTTATTACAAAGGTTAGGCCGCTTTGTGAGGACCTTGCAGCAAATAATTAATCAAAATACACGATATAGCAGCAGAACTCAAAATCACTTTTATATTAATCGCAGGCCACTTCGAGGGGGCAACCTCCTTTGAGCAAGATCAATACAAAATAACTTCATGGTGCCTTCCTTGGCCTCAACACACACTTATATACTAAAAATAGGCGCCAATACTATGGGTCAAAACCATGGGCCAATATAAACTATGGATCAACAAATACTACAGGCGGCTTACAAAGCATATGCACCCAACAACAATAACACAAACTATGGATCAACAATTACTATGGGACAACTTATAAAGCATATGCGTCCAACAATAATATACTAACACGGTAAAGAGAAGGATTGAAATGGGTTCCTAACATCCCCTCCCCCTTAGAAAAATCTTTGTCCTCAAAGCTTTAGATGTGGAAATTGTCGCTAAATCTGAAGGAGTGGTTCCCACAAAGCATCCTCGGGCTGCATTCCGTGCCATTGAATTAAGACCTCTGTGATAGAGCGAGAGTGAAGCTGACGAGTGTGCTTATTGAGGACAGCCTCCGGCTCC